>JAGKPW010002568.1:1205000-1690000 GCA_019926035.1 Melaleuca alternifolia | reverse complement strand
CCTTAATGCTTTTTGCTGGTTGGTTCCATTACCACAAAGCTGCTCCAAAATTGGCCTGGTTCCAAGATGTAGAATCCATGTTGAATCACCATTTAGCAGGGCTACTAGGACTTGGGTCTCTTTCTTGGGCGAGGCATCAAGTACATGTATCTTTACCAATTAACCAATTTCTAAACGTTGGCGTAGATCCTAAAGAGATCCCCCTACCTCCTTTATCACTGAGCGGTCATTTAGGGGCCTTAGCTGGTGATCCGGGCTGTTTCCCTCTCGACGATGAAGCTTATCCCCCATCGTCTCGCCGGCCGACCTTGACCCCTATTATTTGGAGGTCATATCTAGTATTCAGAGTTTGCCTCGATTTGGTACCGCTCTCGCGGCCCGGTGTATTGGGCGCTGCTCTCCTATGCGTTATTCATGGTGCTACCGTAGAAAATACTTTATTTGAAGATGGTGATGGTGCAAATACATTCCGTGCTTTTAACCCAACTCAAGCTGAAGAAACTTATTCAATGGTCACCGCTAATCGCTTTTGGTCCCAAATCTTTGGGGTTGCTTTTTCCAATAAGCGTTGGTTACATTTCTTTATGTTATTTGTATTATGGATGAGTGCTCTTGGAGTAGTCGGTCTGGCTCTGAACCTACGTGCCTATGACTTCGTTTCCCAGGAGATCCGTGCAGCGGAAGATCCTGAATTTGAAACTTTCTACACCAAAAATATTCTCTTAAACGAAAGTATTCGTGCTTGGATGGTGGCTCAAGATTAGCCTCATGAAAACCTTATATTCCCTGAGGAGGTTCTACCCCGTGGAAATGCTCTTTAATGGAACCTGGCTGGGCGCGATTGCTTCCACATTGGGGCAACGTGACTTACATAATCCACCGGGGTACGACCCACTCACGGGGAACAACAGCTGGAAACGGCTGCTAATACCCCGTAGGATGTTTGGAATATATTCCATTTTGAGAGAGTTGAAAAAGCAGCAAAGTTCCGTCGTTGAGTGATAAATGGAAAATTCATGGAAAGTTACAATCCTCACCGCATAATAGTGCGCCTACACGTCTTCATCGACGTTGTTTTTCGACCGGAACACCGAGAGCTAACTATCGAGACTTTGGGTTTTCCGGACATATACTTCGGGAAATGGTTCATGCATGCATGGATTTGGTACATGAAGACATGATCTGATAGATCTATCTTATCTATAGAAATGGATCTTGTGTTCTGGAATTAAAGAAAGATATTGAAAAAAAAAGGCTCTTGTGTTGTGACTTTAAATAAACCTTTCTCTGTGAAGGAACGAAATATCAATTTATTCCTCTTCAATATCCTAGGAACAAGAAAATGGAATCGGAAATATCGACAGATTCTTGCGGAGTCCAAATAAATAGGAAATAAAAAAAGATCAACTCTTACAATTTAATCTCTATCGAATTTGAATATCATAATAGTGGATATAGTCATGATTCCATGAGCTAGGTCTACTTACTTTTTATTTTGTTTCTTGATTTCTAATTTTTAGAATCGATTTGATTGGAATAATGGAAAATAGGAATATTTGACAATTCAAGAGACGACTTATCTTAATCTTATATCTTAATTGCTTTTGTTGTGAGGACCTTACTCACTACCGAAGCGGCGCCATATATTGGGCTCTTTCATTAACTGATCAAAATATCAGTTAGTCTGCCATCTTTTTTCTTGCCAATAAGGAGATGGCTCCATGTGCTCTGATTCCCGAAATAATAAATTGAGTTTGTATAGGCATTTTGGACGCCGCTATTGAAATAGCCTTTCTGGCTATATTTTCTGCTACTCCGCCCATTTCATAAAGTATTCTACCTGGTTTAACGACAGCTACCCAATATTCGGGAGATCCTTTACCCGAACCCATACGTGTTTCCGTGGGTCTTACCGTAACGGGTTTGTCTGGAAATATACGTACCCATATTTTTCCACCTCGGCGCACATTTCTTGTCATTGCTCGTCGATACATTTATACAAAACTTCTACCCCGAGCACACGCAATGGAGCCGTAGACAGTCAAGTGAAATCGAACACAACCAATATCTATTCGAACTCCCTTTACTTGTAGGAGTCCAGGATTTGAATTAGCCCCCCCCCCCCCCCGATCGTATTTCGCCCGAGATGAAAGAAAAGATAGGCAATCATATGCATGTCATAGAGTCGCACGTAATCGCATGTCATGTAGAGTTAGGTACATATTTGCCATGTAGTTTACATATTAGTTTCATCAATTAGGAAGATTGCATATCATTCATGCATGTTAATTAGAAATTACAATTTTTTAAGACATATTAGAATAATAGGTTAAGCTTGCATCAAAACTAGGTCCATTCCATGCATGTCATGTTAGATTTAGATTCATGTTTTTACTAGCTTATTTAGTCTTAATAAATAAGTGTTCCCATTTTAGATTAGCAGCATGTTTAATCTATGCATTTATTTATTTCAATTTTTTTAAATGGAAAAGTAAAAAATATCATTTGCTTGTCATTGCATGTTTTAGTTTAATTAATTTACATTCCATGAGAAGTAGTTTAGCTTAAAAATAGCATGTGGCATGACATAGTTGCATTTAGCCTTAGCTTTTTTAGTACATGCATTGCACAATAAAGTAGTCCATGCATGTTAGGGAGTTAGTTAAAATCAATTCAAGTTACCTGCAAATTATTTTTGAAATAAAAGAAAATGGTTCTCAAGTTCCCGAATTCATGATCTTTGATTCGTAGGAGTAAAGTACGACTCCCAGTGCTTTACATGGGTTTCTAATCGACCCACCGTAAATAGATTAGTGGCGACTCTGTTTTAAATTGATTTTGCATATTTAAAAAGTGAAACTTAAGTCGCGAATTGGTATGAGCTTGGGAGAGCTCGTGTTAAATTGAATTTAGCAATCCATTAGCCTAACCTAGGTGGTGCACCTTTGGGGAGGTCGCGATAAACAATATATAATAGTAATAATAATTTATGGAGCGTGTGTGCCTAGTTGGGCCTTATAATTATAGGGCCTTACCTAATCCAATTGAAAGATGTCATTGGACACTTGTGGCCAGAGTCAGGTCGGGCAGGCCCAAAGATAATCAAGTCTATAATCAGATTGAATTGACACTAAATAAGAAATATTATTATGTTATGAATTTTGAAAAGTTTCATGGCACATAAAATCTTCGTTCAATAGGTCCATTTATAGTGAAGGAACTTATTAATAAATTATGGCCCAACATGTCCTATCATGTCGGTTTATAAGCGTCTCCTTTCTCACGTAACATTCTCACGTAACATGCATGAATCTCTGACCCTCTACGCTAAAAGGCGGTGAAAATAAGCTGTCCATCCTCTTTCCTAAAATCGTTTGTCCGATCTCTTCCACAGGTTGTCTATCATCATCTTCTTCTTCTTCTTTTTGGCCATATTCATAGCTTGTCTTTGTATCATCAACCTTCTGCTTTCGATGTTGACGGAGTCCGAGCCTATTAAAATATCATTCCCTTACGCAGGAAAGAGTTAGCAAGACGAGGAAATATTACGTTGATCAGCTGCCGGCATTGCGCGTCTGTCGTGTGAGATGAGAATGACGGCCATGGAGGTCGGGATACCGATGACTCGCTCTCTTGGAGGTCGGCCACCTCACTAACAAAGCTTCGCTGTCCTATGAGGCGAGCGACGTCCCCATGCAAGTGAATGGACAAAGGTTGCGACCATCGCCGTTGAGGATCGTGGCATTTAGAGAGATATAAAGGGAGTGTGAGCGGTGCAGCGAAGTGCATATTTCTAAAAGGAAAGTCCATCCCTCCCTCACTTTCCTTCAGAGATTCACTTTTTCACTTATGAGAGGCGGAACGGCCACAACATTGAGGACATCGGCCGAACAATAGAGAGAATACACGTTCAGGAAAAAATAAAACAGTTCGTCCAAGAAGCTTCAAGCAGACCATCGTGCCAACGCTTCACCCAGCGTCCCAGCAACCTCCGAGTAAAGCAGCTGGTTCGACCGCGCCGACGTACAACTCCGCAGCCACCGGCGACACGCCTCCTGCTCTTATCCGCCAAGCCGGCAAACCCGGAGCCATTGCTGGACTTTTTTTTTTTTTTTTGCCGGCGCCCTTCACCACTCCAGATCGCAAGCAACAGCTCGGCGAGTCTTTTGCGTGCTACAACAGCCCCTGTTGGTGTTCTTGATTTACTCTCCGCAGGTGTCCGACGATCCAACCATCTGTCCACACGAGATTCCTCGACTCAACAAAATCCGAAGCTCTTCACCAACGTCATCTCAGCAGCAGCATCTCCGGCGAATAGCCCAGCGGCATTCAATTCTTCATCACCCGCAACACTCTCAATTGCTGTTCAATATAGCAAATTTTATTGGCACCTTGCTTGGCGAATTCCTTGGCTTAGCTACAAGTCCCAGTTAAAAGTTTGGCCTGCTTGACACTTTCCCTCCCAGATTCTTAGGCGAGGACAGACACCCTTGCTGCAAATCCAATAGCCACGTGCTCTAGGAACAGGGAACTCCAAAAAAAGAAAACAAGAAAGGAAAGTAGCTTCACCCACAAGACACATCAACTTTATTCACTATCGTGCTGCCTCTTTGCCGTCACACCCACGTGGATCAATTGCCGATCAACGTGAAAATCCCTCTAGTTACACTGAAAGACCACCGTCCCTAGATTCGATCAATAGGTCATATATTGTAATTGGGTAATTACACAATCTAATCTTGAGTTTGATGTACACTTTCCGAATCTAAATCAATATGATTTTTAGTGTTTTAGGCATTATTTGATAGGCTTTTCTTGACTAAAATGAAATAATAATAATTGATTTGGACTGTGAGATGATGGATAATTTTTTTGGGGATATTTTTAATTTTATCTTCAAGTTGGGTAAGTGTTCTATTAAGATTGCATTACATGTTAATATAAGATGCAAGATGACCGATTACTTTTTCAAATGTCATAATCTTTTATTTAAATCTTGATGGGTACATTGTGTGATTTTTGCTTAGGATGCCAATTTTGAATTTACAAAAGAAGAAGAAGAGAGGATTAGATAGTTTCATAGTTGAAATATGATTACATCATGGTTAGATAAGATTTTAGATGGAATCACACACTTCGTATGTTAGGTAAATAAAATTAACTCAATCCACTTTCTAAATCATTTTTGAACTAAAAGAGACAAGGTACATAAAATCCCTGAACTAAAGACATTAGAATAATTTAGTGTAATAAACCTTCACTCACCATCTCTTATTTCTGATCAATCCATATTAAATAAATTAGCGGTAATTCCAAATGAAATCAATTTAGGTGACGAATTAATATGAATTTGGCATAATTCGAGTTAAATCGAATATTAGTAATTCATTAATCAGACCTTAGATAGTGTACTAGATGCGACAATCTTAATATAACCAACTTGCACTTCAGTTGTCCTCCCAAAACTTTTTTTTTCACATGGTGATAATATGAATGGGGCGAAAAACTTCAGCAATGGCGAGATACACAGGAACTGTTCAAGCGCCACCATATCTTCTCCGTGGGATTCGCCTAAAACCCTACTTGGCTGCTTTCGCTGACTGCTCCGGTGATCGATAATCGTGTCTTCACGAGGCGAAACGCTCAGAAAGCATCATATTCCTCCGCTCGCGAGGGCCACAGAGAAGAGGGAGAGATGTTCCGTCGGTCAATGTCAATAACATCCAAATCAAACCTAAGAGGGCGTTGGGCAACCATAATCTAATTGAGGCACGTGGTCATCAATCAAATGCTAACAATCAGAGTAGTCAACGTGGAAATTTCCACCATGATTCAAGTATATGATGGCGATAGGTTCAAAAGCCACGTCAAATAAGAGGTTCATACACAGCAGCCAAGGCTGTCGTCCGGGATCATTTTAATAATTGACGTCGCCATCACAGGAGTCAGATGTCAGGTGATGGCCTCTAATTTCAGTCACTGTTGAATTTGCAACTGGAGAAAAAGTTTCCAAGTGCTTATAGAGTCAAAGATAGGAACGATGGACCCATTTGAAGAGACTCTGTCTCTAGCATCGTCAAAAGAGCCCAAGAATAAATCCACGAGCTAAATTGTGTTGAAAACGTGTCATTGATTTATATACTTAATTGGCAGGAGAAGGAAGCTTCCAGAATTAAGATCGAATTTTAGACCTATTCAAATTGGAATTCCGTCTGCTGCTGAATTCAGCGTAAAATCATATATGAGCGATGAAATCAATCGCGAAAAGCTTTTCACGTGGTTTACTTGTAATCTTGATTTTTCGTTATGAGTCAAGTGGTGGAGTAGATATTTTTCAATAGTATGGATAGTAAAAAAAAGTATAATGAAGATCTTAAAACTTATACAAGAAACATGATCACATCGTAGATCTTTCAATTGATTCAAGTGTCTTTCTAAGAAAAAATGTTCCCTGATTAAGTCTTTTTGACGAACAAAACACTTGAGGTGCAATTTGTCCAACATTGAAGCTTCGTTTAAGTTCACCTAAACTTATATCCCATTTATAAAAAATTAACAAAAATTGATTTTGGCAACTACCAAGAGTGGCTCAGACCGGACTTGGTTGTGCTAGGCTAGGCCTAGGAAAGTAAAAAAGACTTGGTTGTGTTTATATATGTACACTTATACTTTCCCTACTCTTCTACTCAAAATTTTTATACTTTCAAATTTATCAAATCAGGTCATTCTAATTACATAAAATATCTCATCGAGTCCCTATGACACAAAAAGCCAATTATCGTGACTATCAGAGTATGTCTTTATGTGGTACGGATTAAATATTGTCAAGTGAACACCCCATTGTGGATAGTGAGAATGTGGGAGCATAAAAGTTATCCTTTGTGTCTTCATTGAGAAAAAACTACTTCTCAAAAAATGAAGTCATACCAATTTACATTTATGCAGCTAATTAACCTAATTATGGAATTATTTGAGATCTAAACTACATGTGTCGATTTCTCACACCAATATCTAAAAAAAATGTAATGATTATAATAATAATCTCCAAAGATCCAAGACAAAACCAAGAGACAATGGTTTTCTTAGCTAAAAGTAAATCAAAACCGATAATAAATTGGTAAATCATCCGTCCATTTCACATTTTGGAGATGTTTATACCTTTGGAAATTCAGTGTTCTTGATCCATATAATCCCTTCCTATTGTGTATGGACAAGCATTCAGACCAAAAAAAAGAAGATGGTTTAGCAGTAAATGGTTCACTTTGTGTTGATTTAAGAACATGACCTTTGCCGTTTAGTTAGGATCGAATGCTTGTTCTGCAGGTTGACTACAACCTAATGTAGTCGTAAAATGACAATTCAAAGCAAAAAGAGAATTAACTGACGTCGTTCTATATGCTAGAATCATCATTTTGCAAGTCACATTATGCCATGTGAGATTTTTAGATAAGGGAAATTATCGAGGTCATTAAAGTGAAACTCTTCGTTTTTTCTTCTGGCATTGCTTAATTGATCGCCTAAATAGTAATGGCATTGCTTTTGTCATTTTTCCCAACCTTAAATCCAACTATACTAATTAATTGACAATTATATAGAACAAGTCACACGAGCTAGATGCTCCATCCAGAAATTAATGCACGAGAATACATAAGATAAGGCATTCTCATTTTTTACTTAATTTAATTTTTTGATGAGTCATTTAAAGATGGTTTAGATACTACTGACTTTATCTTATTAGCAGTATAATTGGAATATTTTTTTTCTCCTTGTGCATTTCCGATGGATGAAATCAAAGGAAGAAGTATGCAATTCTTCTTGCAATTCGATAAATAAAATCGAGTATAATTCTCATGTTACGCCCCATTTGATCGTATGATTTTCGTATTAGTAGGTTCTATTGAAAAGTATCGGCACTTGTTAAATAACTAAATAAGAAATTATTGCAATTTTGATAGCACTAGCTGTCATCATAATATGAACTTAGTTTAGATTCAATAAAGAATTGTGATAACTAAACGTCATTCAACGATATAACATAATGTTATTATATTTTCTATAGATTAATTGTTGAAGGTGATGCTTAAATCGTATGAAATGTGTGAAAATACGGTCACATATGAGGCACAAAGGTTATATAACTATTTTCTTCATTAAAGGTTGCCTTTGAAATCTGCAATTGGCATATATCAGGAATTATTCCTTCCGCTTATATACTTCTCTTTATTTATTAAGTGACGCATAAAGCACATTTTTTACGAAAGAAATCTTGAAAATATATATCTAATTACACTTCCAGACATAATGCAATATGAACCATCATGATCTAGGGTTTTTGCGGGAGAACGTAGCATCAAGATAAGGGTACCCTATAATGTAATTTCAAAAGGATGTACACGTGCCAATAAATATAAGAAACTTAGCATTCATCTATGATTATATAATCTTTCTTTCAGAGAACACTACGTAGAGCAAAGCTATACTGTGAGATGGAAAGAATTATACACACTTCCTACTGATCTAAATTAATTTCTATTTTTATGTTAAGTTAGTTAGTATTTGGCGGACATTGTAAAAGTACTTAAATATAAATCTACGCCTTCACCTAATGGCTTAAGCTTTTAAGATAGTTGGTAGTGGTTTTACAAAACTCACATGGTATCAGAGCAGGAGATTCTGAGTTCAAATCTTTCCAGGCCCCTATTTTGCCTCCTCAAAAAATATTTCCACGCTTAGTACTGGCAAAAAGACCAGACTAAGTATGAGGAGGAGTGTGAAAGTACTTAAATATAAATCAACGCATTTATCAAAGGGCTTAAGTTTTTAGAACAATTGGTAGGACTCTACAATACTTCATAGAAATGCAATGAATTTTTATCAATAGAAATTTGTAAAAGTAAGGAGTGCACTGAACAAATGCAACGGAACTATATATTGTATAATTGAAGATATCCACTCCAACATTTTACTGGCCCTAATTTGCCAGATTTTTATTGACTGTGGTGTTCAATTTTGATCTAACCTCTCTTATAAACTATGGGTCACGATCTCATTTACGCATCAACCATCGAATTTAAAAAGATTGAAACAAATATCTTTTTTCTTCTAGTAAGAAATTGAGGTTCGCTTAAAAAGGTGAATCGGTTTTCTTCTCAAGCTTAATCTATTGAGTTAGATCTCCTAGGCACAATAAATTTTATATGAAAAAAAAAACATAAATGCTTAGGATTCATTTCCAACATTTAGGTCCGATATCATGTTCGGCCTGCCTATCGAGTAGGTATCAAGCACAATGTCTTCATACTCATGGATATACACATAATGTTGGAGGTTCAAGGATATGAGAAAGCAAAGAGTCTTTTTAAGGAAATGAAGAGACATTTGAGAAAGTGAAGAGTCTTCTGTTGCTTGAAGTATTACACCAAGAGACGTCAAGTTTGGAACGCTCAACAGTGTTACCTCCAGCTTAGGAAACCCTAGAGTTTATAAGCAAGCTATCGGGCTCCATTTCATATGGGCCTAAATAACCGAGCATTAACCTATTGGGCTTGTATGTGAACATATTATTTGGATAATATATAATATTATATCCAACAATCTCCTCCTATGTTCACCATACAGCACGATCCAATACGGTATTCAGTATGACGTTCAAACAAATAGGAATCATCATTATCATGAATCTATTCTGAGATCAACATATCAAAATAAATATTATGAGTTTTAGATTCTATCTAAACTCATCCAAATCCCAACATCTATAATATGTCTCAGAACCAGTTCACAATCAACATATGCACAACAGTCAAGTATAAATATAGGCCACTCAAAATAGTTCAAGGCCTTACAAATACAAAGACATAAACATAATAACATTGATTAAATATAGCAAAAGGTAAGTTTCAAGTAAATGGACTTCATCAAAATGGCCAATAGTAGGCGAACTGTCTAGTCCCCTCACGCGCCAAATGCCAAACTCATTCATCAAGTAGGTCATCCTGGTCAGGATCCCACGCATTAAGCTTCTCCTCCATCTCTGCCATCCATCATAATCATATCATTAGGCAGAGAAGAACAAATATTGATGTCATAAAGCATCATAATATCTTGTTCATAAGCATCAAACTAAATTCATAAACATTATGAACAAAGCCTAAACAGTTTGATTTGCCAAGAGCCATCAACTCAAGTTTATTAGTAAGAGAATAACTATTATCGAGTTTCAAAGAACAAGATCAATAGTCAAGACACTTACAATAACCTAGTCATATAAAATCAAGTTTCAATAAAGAACAAGACAACAGGCTTCTTACGCAAACAACTATTTCTATGTTTCAATTTGGAATGTCACAATCGCTAATTCTTCAAAGTCAACTGATCTATCATCAAGTTTGGAATGAGATCATTCAACTAAAAAGGATGGTCCAACCTAGTTAGATTGTATCATCAAGTTTGGAATGACACAAGCTTCCCAGAAGGAACCTTTGAATCAAGTTAAAGTCATCATCATCAAGTTTGGAATGAGATAACTCACCTTTTCCAAATTAATCAGCAATCACGAACATCGATGAAACATATAAATTGTGCTTATCATTTTGACCAACAAAAGGAAGATTCGATAATTCAAAACACATAACAAAAAAATGGTAATTAAGACTTGTCTATATAGTCTTTAACCCCATGTCCCCCACTGTTTTGAAGAATCGATCTTTAGGT
This sequence comes from Melaleuca alternifolia, assembly GCA_019926035.1. Classification (NCBI taxonomy): domain Eukaryota; kingdom Viridiplantae; phylum Streptophyta; class Magnoliopsida; order Myrtales; family Myrtaceae; genus Melaleuca; species Melaleuca alternifolia. Next base: position 1,679,287 of record JAGKPW010002568.1, on the reverse strand, counting down.
AGACCTTTTGTGAGAGCATCGGCCATGTTATCCTTCGATCTCACATCGATCAATGTGATAACTCCTTGTTCTCTCAGATAATTCAACAACGCATGTCTCAGTCTCACATGTCTTCTCTTGGAATTAAAGAGAGTATTTTTGACGACTTGAACAGCTGCTTGATTATCACAGAACAGGCTTAAAGAATTAATCTTTAGCCGAGTTAAAGGAATATCCAGAATCAAATCCTTTATCCATTCTGCTTCTTCACCGGCTTTGGCTAAAGCAAAAAGTTCAGATTCCATAGACGACAATGCAATACAAGTCTGTCTTTTGGATTTCCAAGTAATAGCAGCTCCACCCAAAGTGAATATATATCCACTAGTGGACTTACTATTTTTAATTTCTGAGCACCAAGTGGCATCAGAGTATCCATCCACAATTGGAGGAAAACCAGAGTAACATAGAGCATAATCTTTAGTACCTTGAAGGTATTTCATCAGCCTACTAAGGGCATCCCAATGCTCTTTACTTGGATTACTAGTAAAACGACTCAGCATGCCAACTGTAAAGGCTATGTCAGGTCTAGTGCAACTCATAATATACATGAGACTACCAATCAGTTTCGAGTAGTTTAACTGATCAACACTAGTTCCTCCATGAGGACTTAGTCTTTTGTTATAATCACATGGTGTCTCACTCGGTTTGCACATACTGTATCCTCAGGTAGAAAGTAGCTGTTCAATATAATGAGTCTGGCTAAGGGAGATAACTTGCCTTTCAAAGCTTACTTTCATACCAAGAATGGTATTAGCAATACCAAGATCTTTCATGTCAAATTCTTTAGCTAAAGTAGCTTTTATGTCACTCACTATAGAATGATTAGAACCAAGAATTAACATGTCATCAACATACAAGCAAATGATGACTATCTTATTTGACATAGAACGATGGTAAAGGTATTTATCTGAATAACTTGACTGAAAGCCAAAACTCTTTACCACTTTGTCAAATTTAAGATGCCACATCTTAGGTGCTTGTTTAAGGCCATATAAAGATTTGTTTAATTTACAAACTTTGTCCTCAAGACCTTTCACAACATACCCTTCAGGTTGTTCCATGTAGATTTCTTCATGTAACTCTCCATTTAGAAATGCTGTTTTTACATCCATTTGATGCACTACAAAGTGCTCAATAGATGCCAAAGCAAGAAGAATTCTTATAGTTGATAGATGGCACACCGGCGAATAGACATCAAAATAGTCTATTCCACTTTGTTGTTTATAGCCTTTAGCTACTAAACGTGCTTTGTACCTGGCTATTGATCCATCACTATTTAGTTTCTTCTTCAATACCCACTTACAGCCTATAGCCTTAGCCCCTTTTGGCAAATTGACTAGCTGCCAAGTGTGGTTATGCAACAGAGAGCTCATTTCATCGTCGATGGCTTCTGCCCAAAGTATGGATTCCCTAGATCTCATTGCTTCTTGATAGGAAAATGGATCATCCTCTAGATGGTAAGTAACAAATTCTTTACCAAAACTTTTGGGAATTTTCTCTCTTGTAGATACTCTAATTGGTATTGGCTCAATAACCAACTGTGTGGGATGAGGATCATAATGACTTGCTTCAGATTCTACAGGAGATTCTGAAATCATACCTGTAGATCCAGAAACATTCAAGTCATGATCTCTAAGAAACTTATTCTCAAAGAATTCGGCATCTCTAGATTCTATTACTGTGTTGGTAGATAGATCTAAAAATCTATTTGCAGCACTATCCTCTGCACTACCCAGATATACACAAGTAATGGTTCTAGGTCCAACCTTAGGTCTCTTAGGATCTTGTATTCGTACATAAGCAATACATCCCCAAGTTTTAAGAGTATCATATCTACAAGGACGCTTATACCATATCTCATAAGGTGTCATAGACAACTTAGAGTGTGGTAACTTGTTCAGGATGTCATTAGCAGTTAAAACTGCTTCTCCCCAATAGGAGGAAGGCATGCCAGCTATAAGTAACATGGTATTTAACATTTCAGTTAAAGTTCTATTTTTACGCTCGGCAACACCATTTGATTGGGGTGAGTAAGGAGCGGTAGTTTCAAGTATTAGGCCCTCTGAAGCACAAAATTCCTTGAACCCTGTCATTGTATATTCTCCTCCTCTATCACTCCTAAACCTTTTAATTTTCAAGTTAAGTTGATTTTCTACTCTAGACTTGAAAATTTTAAACTTTTCAAAAGCCTCATCTTTCGATTTCAACAAATAAACATGACAATATCTAGAAAAATCGTCTATGAATGTTATAAGATACTTCCGACCACCTCTAGTAACATAATTGCGAAAATCACAAATGTCGGAATGTATTATTTCAAGAAGTTGTGTGCTTTTAGAAACCGACTGAAAAGGTTTTCTAGTAATTTTAGCCTGTGCACACACTTCACACTTGTCAAATCGAATAGAAGTGTCCAATGTAATGTTCTGAGTTTTAGCTAGATGGAGCATTTTCCTGTAGTTCACATGTCCAAGTCTATTATGTAATAACTTTGGATCTATCAAGATAGAACCTACATGGTTAATGCTATCAGTATCCAAACTCAACCTATACATACCATTAACCATGAATGCACAACCAAAATAACATGAATTAACAGATAAAGTTACTCTACCATTCATAGTTGAGAAGGACATACCGGCTTTATCAAGTAAACTCATAGATATCAAGTTCTTTTTAAGTAAAGGTACTACTCTAACATGTTTCAGAGTTAGTAGTTTACCTGAAGAAAGCATCAGATTTGCAGTTCCAGCATGAGTCACATCTGCCTCACCACCATTGCAATTCTCCACAGTGTCTTTCGCTTCTATGACATCGGTGAGCAAATTCTTATCATTTGTAGCATGACAAGTAGCGCCACTATCTAACCACCACTCAGAAGACACACTAGCCTTTCCATGCTTCATCATTCCAATGAAAGCTGCAGGCTTAGGTTGGCTAATTAGAATATTAGCCTCACTTTGTGGTGTGTTATTCTTTGGCTTCTTTGGTAGCTTACACTCTGCTGCCCAATGACCCCACTTTCCACAGTTATGGCACTTGCCCTTCTTCTTTCTTTTGAAGATAGTCTTTTTGGCCTCTAACTGTGAAGAGGATTCACCTTTTGGTAACTTGGACCTTTTCTGAGGTTTATTAGAGTGTGAAACAAAGTTGGCAACTGACTTTTGTTAGCCGACTTGTTCCAAACTCTTTCTAGCATTGTTTTGATCTTCAATGTGAATATACCTCTTTAATTCATCCAGTCCCATCTGTTCTTTCTGTCTATGCATTTCAGTTTTGAAAGAACTCCATTCAGCAGGTAGCTTACTCAACACAAGACCAACAAAGAGATTATCAGACATATCAGAGTTATCCTCTTTCAACTTGTTCCTCATGTTCTCAAGTTCAATCAACTGAGAGGTAATACTTGAGTTCATATCGAATTTGAAATCAAAGAACTTCTCCGCTAGGAGAGTTTTCGACAACCCTTCTTGTTTCTGGAACTGAGCGTTCAAGTGATCCCATATCTCTTTCGCTGTCTTATACTCACTGTATGTCATTGCTAGACGAGGATTTAGAGATGTCAACAAGTAATCTCTACAAAAATCTTCATCCTTTTTCCATTGATATTCATCAACATCTTCAGTGGTGGACGCAAAATCACTCAAACAGTGTAGAAAATTTCACGTTCTTTCATGCCAAATTGAACATGTAATTTCCAACCATGAAACTCAGTAACGTCGAATGATTGCAACTTGATAATATCATAAGAACTATGTTTTGCCATTTTAATCAGAGCAAAGACTTAGAAAGAGTGCACCTTATGATCTTTGAAAGTCACAACGTCGAATAATGCCCTTGACCTTAGTCGAACTGCTCTGTATGACTGGAATTTGCCAAAACAAACCCCAAAAATTGATTCCGCAGCACCCAAAACCTTTAGAATGGGTTGCCTTCGTCACTGAAAACTTTTCGGAAAAAACAGCAGAGAAATTCGTCCAAAATCGCGCAGAGAGACTCACGCGACGACAAAACTTCCAGCGGCCGTATCTCCCTCGTCCGATCTCCGATTAAGGCGAGTAACCACTCAAAACGATCGTATCGACAAGTAGAACAAAGTCCAAGTGGTATCACCTTCTGAAATTGCCTTGAATTTCTGGATTTTGAATCAAAGATTTCGTCCACCGAATCTTCAAACTCAAATTTCTGCCAATTCTGCAATCGAAATCAAAAGTAGATGATATCTGCGAGATCGTCTCGACGAGATCTTCACTTAGACACCTTACTCGCTCAAATCCGACACACGGATCTAATACTTCAAGATTGTTGGAGGTTCGAGGATATGAGAAAGCAAAGAGTCTTTTTAAGGAAATGAAGAGACATTTGAGAAAGTGAAGAGTCTTCTGTTGCTTGAAGTATTACACCAAGAGACGTCAAGTTTGGAACGCTCAACAGTGTTACCTCCAGCTTAGGAAACCCTAGAGTTTATAAGCAAGCTATCGGGCTCCATTTCATATGGGCCTAAATAACCGAGCATTAACCTATTGGGCTTGTATGTGAACATATTATTTGGATAATATATAATATTATATCCAACACATAACTGCATCGATAATCCGAAAACTACATCATCAGAGTACCTCTTCATGAAATTGGAGCCAGTCCAATTGCTCCCAGTCCCAAATTGGTTCTTCCAAACTTTCCGTCTCCCATTGATGGGAACTTCCTGCAACGGCTGCTGCTACTCCTGATAATGATCCATCTCCACATCCACCACCTCCGCCTTCGCCACTAGCAGCGTCTTCGCCTTCATTGATTAGTGACTCTTCAGCCATCGCTTTTGGTGGCCGGCGATCAAATGCTCGAGAGCTCCCGGACACCACATACACCCGGCACAACGTGAATTCGTGCCTTAGCTGCAAGTACATTAGTTCCAGAAAATCAAACTCAGAGGAAAATGTTTGTTGCGTTTTTCTGTGAAAGTCTAAGTATGAACAAAATTAAAAACGGAGATTCAGTGGTCCGCAACTGCACAGCACCGATAAAGTACATGGCCAAACACCAGTACAAGAACGATTATTTAAAGTCAAAATTGGATAAGACGAGAAGTTACTTTAACATTTTTATGTTTGAAAAAATTAAAATAAAAGTCCAAATTTCTTGATAGCGCGTTAACCTTACGAATGGAGATATCAATGCTCGTGGAATTGGGCTTGGTCGGCGAGAGTTCAATGGCCCTGTACTCGTTCAATTTCCACTGGGTCTTTCTTCCTATGGGAGCTTTTCCCACGTAGAAAGCCATCGACTTCTTTACGCCGATCACCTTGTTGTCAGACGAGTATACATAACCGGGAGACCCGGTGGCCTTCCAGTAGCCAGTGGGCATGCTCCGGCTGGGCCGCCCTCCTCTCGCTTCCCTCTCTTGCATGGGCGCAAAGAAGAACCACTGCTCTCTGTCTTCTCTGCACAGCTCTACTGCAAGCTCTGCAGCACAAATTCACCAAATACAATAGGGGGAAAAGAAAGTTTACTGGGGATGCGCTACACAATTGAAATTTTCAAGAACCTAGTTTAGTGCACAGTTCAATAAAAGTAGGTGATGCGAAAGAATCGCACGCATGAAGCGGATTGCGTTTTACGTGGGAGATTCCATGGCTCAGTGTCGAAAATATCGAGGACAGGAATGACACGGTGAATCTTGTCTTGCTTACGGCCGTGAAGCTGGTTTTGCAAGTAGAACGAGATGAGCTCTTCCTCCGTCGGATAGAATCTGAAACCTGCCGGATACTCCTCCATCTCCGGTTGTTTTGCGTCTTAGGGTTTCGAGTCGGATCAGTACTGAGATTCTATAAGGTTGTAGTAGGGTGTGGTGAGATGTTAGATTTAGCAAGTAAATCATGTATATATAGGGACTCAGTGCGGGGGGAGAGTGCTTTGAGATGATCTAGGGTTTCTGAAGGAGGGAGGACGGAGTTTAGGAGTAGAGGAGACCGAGACGAGTGAAGTGATGACGTGCCTTCTGCAAAACTCTTGCACCCAAAAGGCCAAATCAACGCGGTTATGTCAAGGACGAGAGACGAGACTCGAGGTGGCAAAATCGGTTAAGTATTCATATTTAAACTTTTAAGTGCGGATTAATGGGTTGTCTTAACTGCTTAAGTGTGCCCTAAACAAGTTGCTTAAAAAGGTTTATGGAGTACAAATAAGTTATTCAAATATAAGTGCATCATAAACATGTCCTTTTTTTCTCTTTATCTTTTTTATTTCTTTCTTCTTATTTTCCCTTCTTCCTTGGCTAATTGCCGACCATGGTTATGGCTGGCGACTAGCCAAGAGGTAAGGAATGAGCTTGTCAAACTCCGAGGAGCTCGAGCCTTGCTAGAGTTTGGCGAGTTCAAGAGGTCAGGTCGCCAAGTATGAGCTTGAGGCAAGCTCAAGCCTTGCCCAACGTTGGGTGAGCTCGTCCAATGCCAGCGGCTCATTGGTGTGGCTGGCGATCAACCGAGGAAAAGCAAAAGCAAAGGAAAATAAACTATAAATATTCGAATTTTTAATAATTAAAAAATTATTAGAATTTAATCTCAAAAAATTCAACAAGATTTTTTGCATGAAACCATTTTAGCAATATAATATTTTTAAAAAAATCAAAAGAAAGAAGCTTTCTTGGACTTAGTTAACTATTGAATTATTTTAAGAATATGGGTTGGGCCGAATATAAGTTATGAAATTTACATTAACAATTGAGTCATAAATAGACTAAATGGGTTGATATGGGTAATGATCATTTATGATATGACTCGACTTACCTATTTGACAGGTCTAGACGAGATAGAAAGTGATACAAGAAACGAGCAATGGCCAACCCTTCTTGGCCACAGTTCTTTCTCTACAATTTAGCTTTGAAAACGAAGGTAATGACTTTAATTATGAGTGTTCAACAAACATTTCACAAGCCACAGTTTCCTGGCTACCCTCACTCACCTTTGAAGTACCTTCGAAGGTACATCTAAAGATATTATGCGCAAGATTAATATGCTAAGTGACTTTGGCGTATGAGGTGGTTCTAAATATAGATGAGTCACATTTACCGCTCAATTGATAAAAGCACATCACATCATTAGGGCACCAAATCTATAAGGGTCTTATAATGAGTACTCCAAAAATACTCGCCTAGCAAATTCAGTAAGAGATATTTCAATTCTCAAAACATGTTAGACATAGTATAAGAAAAGCAATCTATTAAATGTTCAGATTTTTCTCATTAGTCTGATGTTTTTATTTCGCTGTCTAATTAGAGAAAGGAACCATTGGAAATGGGAACAGAAGCCAGCAGGAATTCTAATTTGTGTTTTTACTGATGCAATTATTACATTCTTTTTAAAGATGCTCTTTATTAGTTGTTGATGTTATAATGCTCTTTACTTGAAAAGATACTTTTAAATTGATTCATAGCTAGTACAATTTGACAAAACTGTTTTGCTTTAGTGTGTCCAAAGTGGGTGAAAAACTGAAACTTGTTTGTTCTATTAAATTTGTATTGAGAATTATTTACCCAATTGGGGGCAAGATAGTTATCTCTCTTGAAAATTGCAAGCCAAAGAGGGGAACCCAATTTATTTTAAATCCTACGTATTCAACAAAAAGATGAATAGTTAAACTCAGTTGTGTCAATGACTTAAATATAGGAAACTTGAAATCACTAGGTTCATTAACTACGCTTTTTAACCATCAATCTGGATTAAATATCCTTTTGTGTGTTTATCCCAAAAAAAATTCCTATTATGTATTGCACGTTTTCTCTAAAAATCTAAAATGCGTGAAACTTTGCGAGGGTAAATATTGCTTTGTAATTCAAAAATACTGTTTTCACACCTTGTAGAACTAGGTCAAGCTATTGACATATAAAAATAATATAATAGATTCAACGTTATTTTGGATCCACAGAAAAAGGATTCATTTGTTAGCGTGTTTCACATTATGATCATTGTTACGACCATATCGTCCACAAATAAATCTACAAAATCTTTTGTCTAATCGAAGCGGAACATGATTATCTTGAGTGGGCATTCTTCTTGAAAATTAAGTAGCTCATTAGGCCTAGAAACGTCTCTTCTGTTCTCTAATCGATTTATCAATTTATCCCTTTATATATAGAATCCTTAACCAATGTACATTGCACCTCGTATTGTTCCTTTGATTCATGAGCCCTTAGGGGCAGAAAAGAAGGAAACCGTCGGCCAAAATGCCATCGATTAGTGACACAAGAATGATGATTCTGGACGGACCGTTTGAGTCACTAGACACGCAGCCACTTCCACTCTATCACATGGCGTTTTGGTTAAACACCGCTGGGATTTTAGATATTACAATACAACATCGAATCATCAAAAAGTTTTTTCTCTTATCTAGCGAACGTCACCCATCGCTGTCATGCCAGCTGTTCCAAGTTGAATTCCACCCAATCTCAGCATATATAATGACGAATTGTTCCTGAAATGCTTCAGCCTTCTGAGGTGTTTACCAGTGACCTTCATTAATCACATGTTATGGACAGCTTGAGGAGGAATAATTAGTCCAAGCAGAAAAGTAAGATTCACTTGAAGCGTCGAGGTTGGTGCTTGTTTGCTCTCGATCAATACGCTTTTAGTTGACTTCAAAGTCAACTGAAGGAAAACGATGAATCGAACGAGAGTCACGTGTTGTTTGGTTTGAGTGGTGGAACTCCTGCATCTTTGTTAAGAACAGCATCTATTGTTTAGTCAATTTTCAAGAAGGAAATTTCCAAGAAGTTACAAGCTCTTCCTTCTTGTCGATCTCACCACCTGAACTAGAGTCTTCAAATGTCAACACTTCCGCATTTGGTTAACCTTTTTTCTTCGCCATAGTCATTTACTATGATATTCTGTAATACCATTACCAACTGTTTTAAAAGTTTAAACTGTTAAATAAAAGCATGATTTATTATTTAAATATTCCAACACTACCCTTCACGTTTAGGCTAAACTTTGACCTTGGCCTAAAGCATGAAATTATGCAATTGGAGAGGCAATTTGAACTCAAGGCCTCATAACTCACTTTATGGAATCATTGTCAATTACTTTTTAACATGTTAGGTGAAGGCGTGATTTATTATTTAATACTTCAACATACCCTTTCACGTGTAGGCTGGACTTTGGCCTTAGCCTAAAACATGAAATTATGCAATTGGGGAGACAAATAGGAGTTTGGAGTATCCAAACTCAGGACCTCTTTGCTTTGACATCACGTAAGATTTAGTAAGATCACTGCCAATTATTTTCAAAGTTTAAATTGTGAAAGGAAAGTGTGGTTTATTAATTAAATATTCTAATACTTTCATTGAAGTTATTCAGACAGCAGATGAACAATCCAAGATGCATAATTTCTTACTTCTTAAGAGATCGGATGCACCCCTCAACCTGAAAACCTCCTCGCTTCTTTCTTTGTCTTTCATTTATTTTCACCACCCGATGATATATAGCTTTCGGTGCCTCAGCCATCTCCGAGGTCAAAGAGATTATTTGACAAACCATTATCATTGGGTGACATGATAATCCAATGTTTTCTTGCTAGCTGTTCCAAGTTGAATTTCGTGATATCCAATGTTTTCTTGCTAGCTGTTCCACGTTGAATTCCGTGCTATCTTAGAATATCTAATGATGAATAGTTCTTGAAATGTTTCAACCTTCTTCCGCACTTTCCATTTCATGAATTACACGTTATAGCCGACTTGAGAAGGATTAATTATTGTTAGCAGAAAAGTTAGATTCACTTGAGGCATCGACTTGAGAAGGATTAATTATAGCCGACTTGAATTCACTTGCATTGAATTTATGTAGACGACTGGCAAACGATTTGACATATATCATTTCTTACTCTTAAGAAATCGGCTTTGCACTCAAAACTTAAGAACTTCCTCACTTCTTTCTCTGTATTTCATTTTTTTTCATCATTATATATATATATATATATATATATATATATGTACAGCTATTTGCGCCCCTACCTTCTCCAAAGGCCGAGAAATTATTTCTAGATATCGTCACAATTAATTGTTATAATATTTACGTTATTAAACTACAGTTTTATATACTCATTAAACTTTTTGAGCAGTGCTTCCACGAGATTTTACTTTAGACATTATTATTGAGAGACTGTGTGTAATAATCGAACGTGATGTTTTCATCTAATAAATCCACTCTCATTTGACTCAATATCTCGTACAACTCTTCTATTTTTTAATGGTGATAGGGCTTGAGATATGAGATTAATAAAAGAGAGAATCCGCTTCCAATATGAATGTGCCATAAGATTTAGACTAAGAAAAAAAAGGTAAAATTGTAAAAATCAATCGTCATGTTCATTATTGACACATATAGGAGGTTTGATGAGAACGAGAATAGGCAAAAGAAAATAAAATGAAGAACAAAGACATAGTTACATGTAGGGGTGTGCAATCAGATCGGGTAAACCCGATTCCCCGTTTGGCCCACCCGGAAAACAGGATTGGGAACAGTGTCCAATGCAAACAGGATCGAGTACAGGGTCCAGGTCTGGAACCTACCCTGAATCCGATAATTGAAAAATAAACTTCATTTAGTTTTCGATTTTGTAAGTAAATATACTTTATTAAATCATAATTTTTGCATATGTCTCTAAAACATTGTTTCTTGTTGATTTTTCTTTATATATGAATTTTAGGTTTTTTTTTAAGATTTTGTACCATGTGGATTGGCTCACCTAATTTCACTTTTGGAGAATGAATTATGTTGATTTCAATTTTGGAGTAGTTATGCTTGCGCCCAAGATTTGTTAACCATTTTAGACAAATGAAAAGTTTCATGTAATATTGTAAGAATGAGACTAATATTAGATCCATGTTTGTTGCTAATGTATATGTAATGTTATGATTTTTGTTTTAGCTTATGATTTTGTTTATGATAATTTGCCTTTAGGATCCTAGTTTTTTTTTAATCAAAAAGTTTATTTACTTATTAATTACAAGTGCCTAATGTTTTAATATAAATTAGAAGAATCATGTTGTGTTTTCGCATATTAATATAAAATTCGAAATCTATAGGATGGTTGGTTGCAAAATATGTTCTAATATAAATAGGGTTAACCATGAAATCGGACCAAAAAAATAGGATGGATCGGGTATACAGTCCAATACAAGCATGGTCGGATACATGGTCCAAAAAAAGGGAACCGATTATGATAGGATCGGGTACAGAGTCCAGGTCTAGATCCTATCCACCCCGGACCGATCACCCCTAGTTACATGTCCTCTCAGATGCACCATAAGCTTCTCGCTAAGGAACAAATGAGACCATGACACCTTGAAGTCCTGTTCATCATTATTGACCATGGCAAACTATTCCATAATTCCTATGACTAGATTGTTTCTTTTTTTTTCCTGCCTCTTTTTTTCTGTACCACAAGAAGATAGTCAAGTTTCCACTTTCGGCGGATGTCTCCATCATATGATATAATTATTCACATGAGGCCTGTGTATAGTACTTGTGACATTTTCACCGGGTCAAGATCAAACCCCAAATATTTCCCATTACCTTGTATCAATATATCTACCATTTTATATGATCTTTGAGACCTTACCATAGTCATTATTCGATATAAAAAAATGAAAAGCAGTACGCACATTTAAAAATTAAAACCATCTAAGGAATTGAGATACTTATTGTCATGAAATACCCTTACGTTTTCTTTTTTCTTGTATGGACTGTGGAGATGATTGTTTTATTTCCGTTCTTAAAATATTCATATCATTTGTTTTTTAGGGTTTATGCGTTCTTGATATTCTTATAAAAGAAGAAGAAAACACTCAGGGAAGATAGTGGAAAGGAAGATATGTTGGAAAACTGACATAAACTGTTTTGCTTGTTCTTGAAATTCGAAGAAAAAGTGATCATGTTGTTAGAATGCTGTTCTTGATGGCCCTTTTTATGGTCAAGAGCATGTCACGAAATAATTCTAACAACGCATATTTTTATCTTTGGAATATATAACTACTTAAAAAGTTAAGGCTAAATTCATATTTATTATTACACATTTAAAAGTGTATAGTTATTATTTTTATTTTTTGTCAAGTTTATGTAATTCCAAAGAGTAATTACATTTTTCTCGTGAATTTAAATTGGCTACAACTAAGTTCATTGTCCTCAACAATTTTGAAAGACGTTTCTTTTTATTATAGTATAAATATTGACCAAACATAAGTCATGTTTGACACTTGAAAGAAGAGTGTACTCTCTAATAAAGACCGGAAAAAGAGAATATCTTCCAACGTAAAGTGTACGTAGAATCATAGTAAAATATTTAAGTACATTCAACTCTTACTTGAATAGGTCTAATATCATTACAAATACGGAACAAAGACACAAAAGTGATGAGAATCGTACTATCACCATGTTTGCAATATGGAGTTCCAAATAACCTATTAGGTTTCTCATTCTTCCACCAATTTAATTTCAAAGAGATATAAGTAAGAACTGAAAAGTAGAAGAGAAGGCAAGGTGGACCAACCCAAGATGGCAGGAGGATCCAGGTGAATTCTCAAGAGTGGACTTTTGCCAATGTGAACATGCTCTTCAGTAGGATCGCTTGCATAATATTCTTAAGTCGAATGTGCATCACACTAACACAAAAAAGAAGAAGAAGAAGGTACAAACACATCAATTATGAATTTGGTTTAGGTGGGCGGGGCATGCGTGCCCCCCCCCCCCCCCCCCCGATCTTTTGAAATCCGAATCAATCCCTACACAGCTTTTGAGAATGATGTTATCTTTATTTTCCAGATGCGTTTGCCACTTGCGGTTGGAGTTAAATCCTGGCTGATTGACTAAATTAGATTCGATTCCAAGAAAAGAGAGGAATATACTCGTTTCAGACGTCATTGCATTCATTTAGGAAACCGGAATGTGCTTTCGGTTGCTCACAAACCATTTTTACATCATATCTCTTGACGTTCACATCTGGATTTCCCTTCAATTTCATCCTTCCGCTGACCGGAAGACCACTAAAAGTAGTTGCTACATCGTTCGCATGTTGCTAACTTTGCCTATCGGGGATAAGAGCCTAGCAGGTTATGCATCCACTCAAGACCGCCCCGGTTAAATAGGTCGAAGAGTTCTTTTGGGTAGGCCGGAGTTGACCAGGCCCGACTCCGGTCTGCTTGATGATCAACTCTGAGGGAGAAGTTCATCATTTCGATATGGCTCGAGTATATGATAACAAAAGGACAGAAAAGAATTTCAATAACGGCCCATGGTATATTAAAAATTATAAATAAGGAACTCATTACAGAAAGAATAGTGAGAGGAAAACCGAGGAAGGTAAGTGCCACTCCTAACTCTCTCAATTTAAGCGATCCCATCCTTGTGTTATTTTGTCACATTGTTGACTCTGCATTATTTTTCTACTTAAGTATCTTGCTTACGAGGACAGTTTGAATAATTAAATAATATTAAAAAAAATCACACTTGTAATTAATATGGAATAACGGTTTTAATCATCATCAATAATGATACAAGGTGAGCAAATTGTAATTCACTCTAATTTTGGAGAAGATGAAAGAGAGATCGAAAAGCAATACATTAGCCCAATGGCTTACCCGCTTTGATCTGGTGCAGCCATTGTAAGGGATGACATTAGATCGGCTGTGCTGAGGGAGAAGAACTAATCAATCTCACTGTCCATCCGACATCCATTCTAATCAATTTTAACGATTATATTTCGAGAATTTACTCTCTTGCGTGTAAATTTCTCCATGTGTTAATGCCAGTAGACCTCATTCGATATGACCATTTCATAATTCACTTGCTCATGACGAGATATGTGCTAGAATGGAACTAATCATCCACCTCCTATGGATCCGGCCGCAAAGAAGTAGGTTTGTCTGTCCGCATACCATTTTATTGATTTCGTTTTGCTTTGTTTTTCCTGACTCTGTCTGGGTAGTTGAGAATTAATCTCATTTCCGTAGAAATTAGGCCCGGATACGACGGAGATTATATCCACTTTCTTATTCTTCACGTCCTTTCACATATGAGAACAGCGAAACACCCTTCTTTTTTCCAAAGCGAAACTGCATGATGGGACCCGAAAAGTCTCAGACATCAAACACTTCAACGGACGACAATGTCCCCCTCGTCTTGTCTTGGATGGATTTGCCTTCATAGCCGGGACTCTTGGTTCGAAAAAACTCATGTTTAGAGCAACAGGGATTCCCGATTTTACATCGTTTTGGGCAGGACTGAAAAGGCTCAAGCGACATGGCAATCGGGAAGCCTCACTGATGCGCAGCTGAAGGAGAGGGGCTTTATAGAGGCATAGGAAGACTCGCCCCCATTGCAAGTGCTTTTGCTTTCAGAGATCACATCCCTGAGATGCCCACATAAAACAAAACGAGAGAGACAAAAGTTGCGGGCCAATGCGCATACGACGTTGCTGATGAAATAAGGAGAGTTTCGAATCGAGAGGCCAGTATCGGAACGATCAGACCATGAAAAATCACGGTACTATGTCGGCAGGGGACAGCTTGGATTCACACAGCCAGCACCATTACTGTGGATCCAATCCAAAAGTACGGTTTTGGAGTCTCCACTTGCAATGTGGAACGACCCACCTTCCCAGAACGAACGTAAAGAGAGTCCCAGACCGCGAACATGGCCGGTCGATCAATGATTAAGCGACCAATGGATCTACTTTGGATTCCATTCCCATTACAAACATGGTATTAAGCAGATTGCCCAGCAACAAACCACTTCCTTCCAATCTTTTTCTTGAATTTTTTGTTCTTTTCTTTCCCTTTCCCTTTCCTTCTTTGCTCTTTTTCTTTTCCTTTGACCAACAAGGGCCGTCGGACCCTCGCTCAGGAACAGAGAAGAAAAGAAAAACAGAAAAAATGTTAAAAGAATGTTATTAAAAATTATATATGTCAATGTTGTTCGTTGATTATATCATGTAATGTGGCTCATGTCAGCAATTTTCGACTCAATTGATCAGATTGACTTAATTAGAAAAGCATAAAAAAAAATTATCATTCAATTGACAAAATCGAAAAGTGTAGAACTGAATCGATGACAAAAGAATTTTTCATGTTTCCATTCTATCGCAAAGTTTTGCTTCAATGCATCTAGGGTTTTGGAGTTGTTATAATACTAAATCAAACCATCAAAATGTAATTTCATTCACATTTAAGCGAAGCTTCACCTATTGCTGTCATGCTAGCTATTCCAACATGCAATCTTAGCATATTTAGTGATGATTAGTTCCTGAAAAGTAATATTTACTTGAAGCGTCGATGGTGTTGCTAGTTTGCTCTAATGATGCGCCTTAAATTTACTTTTAAGTCAACCAAAGGAAAATGACAAATCGAACTAAGGTCGCGTATAATTTAGTTTGAATGGATGAACTTCTGCATCTTGTTTAAGAATAATATGTATTTTTAGTCAATTTTCAAGAAGGAAACTTCCAAATTGGGAAAAGTACCTCAAAAAAGCAATAAACCTATTGTATGTGTCTCAATTCAATCATAAATCTTTTAATTTGATTAATTTAGTTTTAAATCTTTTCACATCGATACCAATTTAGTTCATCCTGTCAATTTAGGCAGATATTGCTAACGTGAATGCTCGCGGATTTACGTGATATGGCCGATGTCGACATTAACATTTTTTATGATCTTTTGAGGCTGGTGCTTGCTAGCCATGACATGTGTTGCCAATCACGGAAAAAGGGAAAACATAGCCATGTCGCGTGAAACGTTGGCATCCATGCCACTAACTTTTATCATAAAATGATCGGATGGACTTAGTTGATACCAACATAAAAGCGTTTAAGATAAAATAGACCCAATTGAAATGTTTAATATTGAATTAATACCAATGCAATAGTTTATGATTCTTTCTATACTTTCTCCTTTAAAACTTCTATAACCTCCAAGTACAAGAGGAATCCTTCTTCAGACAAAAATCTCGGATTAGATGGCTCAAGGACGGTGATTTGAACACTAAGTTTTTTCACCAATCGGTGAAAAAACTTCATAATAGGATTAATGTCTATTATGGACAATTATAGGGTCTGCCTTTCAGAACCAACTGAGGTAGCTGAGGCTTTTGTGTCGCACTTTCATGATCTGTTTAGCTCGGCCGCCAGGCGAATCCATTTAACTAGCCAGGATATTCATTCAACCCTGTTGCATACTCTAGAAGGTACCCATGTACAACTTTTATTTGCCCCTATCATTGATATGGAGATCCGTAACACCTTTTTTTTTCTCTCCTCCGGAAAAGCCCCTGGGCTTGATGGGTTCAATGTGGATTTCTTTAAACATTCTTGGGATATTGTTGGCCCTTCGGTTATTACTGTAGTTAAGGATTTCTTTGACTCGAGGAGACTTCTTAAGGAAGTCAATGCAACGATTTTAACACTTATCCCTAAAACTGCTAATGCATATATTGTGAGTGATTACAGACCAATTGCATTCTGCAATTTTATTTACAAGTGTATTACGAAACTAATTGCGAACCGATTGGCGTCTGTTTTACCTACTGTGGTTAGCTTGTCCCAAAATGCATTTGTCCGGGGACATCGTATAAGCGACAATATTTTATTAGCACAAAAACTGTTATGTGGTTTTCATTGTGAACCTTATTTACCTAAATGTGCTATAAAGTGGACTTTGGGAAGGCTTATGACACAATTGATTGACAGTTTCTGGAGTTGACTCTAATGGCCTTTGGGTTTCCTGTGTGGTTGGTTACACGAATCATGGAATGCATCCGCACATCAAGATTCTCTATTGCCATCAATGGGGAGCTACATGGTTTCTTTCCAAGTGGAAGGGACCTTAGACAAGGGGATCTGATGTCTCTTTACTTATTCACTCTTGTTATGGAGGTTTTTACAGGGCTTATCCATCAGCAGACTTACAAGTCAGAATTCAAATATTATTGGAGATGTAAGTCTACATAGCTCTCTCATCTTTTCTTTGCAGATGATGTCTTACTATTCTGTGAAGCGGACTTCAACTCAGTTACTCTGTTGAAGATAGCTTTAAAGTCTTTCTTAGATTGGGGCTTGGTACCAAATATGGATGAGAGCGAAATATTTTTGGTGGGTGGTTCGGATATCCTTCGCCAATTTATTAGTGAACTTCTTGGATTTAATGAAGGTTCCCTCCCTTTTCGATATCTTGGTATGCCAATTATTTCATCCAGATTAAAAAAGGCGGATTGTGAGTTACTTGTGACGGCGATTATTAAGAAGGCCCAATCCTGGACATAAAGGTTCCTCTCATTTGCTGGTCGTCTTCAGCTCATAAGATCAGTCCTACATGCTTTTCAGACCTTTTGGGTATGTCATTTTATTCTGCCTAAATCAGTCCTTGATAGGATTGAACGGACTCTTAGACAGTTCTTATGGAAAGGCCCAAGTATGGACACAGGTGGTGCTAAGGTTGGGTGGAAAGACATATACCTTCCTAAAGAAGGAGGTCTTGGCATCCGTAGGTTGCGTGAAAATAATAAGGCGGCCATGCTGAAGCACATTTGGGTCCTGTTTATAGACAAATAGTCTCTTTGCTGTAAGTGAATTCACTCTACTTTTTTGAAGACTAGATTTTGGGTTGTCAAAAAGCCTACTCTTTGCTCATGGGATTGGAAGAAGATTTTAGACCGAAGAGAGGGATTCACTCCGCTATTTCGGTGGAAGATTGTGGATGGTTGCTCAACTTCCTTCTGGTTTGATTCATGGTGCTCCTTTGGCCCTCTCCACCAATTTTTCTCTGACCGTGATATTTATCGCTCGGTATTCCCAGACAAGTGACGGTTGCTGACTTTGTAACTGTTTTGGACCCACCCTCTTCTCTTACGAACTTCTTTATAGATAGGGGTGAACCTATTCCACAGCTTCGAGACCTTCCAGATAACTTTAGGTGGTCTGGTCACCCATCTAGTATCTTATTTGTTGCATCTGCATGGAACATCATCTGTTCCAGAGGACAACCGGTAGATTGGTACAGATTTATATGGGATAAGGCAATCCTTCCTCGCCACCAGTTTCTCCTTTGGTTGATGACTCGGAAAAGATTGCCTTCGCAGGTACTACTCATTTTGCATCACAGAATTGAAGATACCAATTGTAATTTCTGCAATCTACAACCGGACTCCATAGATCATCTATTTTTTTAATGTCATATTTCAACACATTTGGCTAATTTTTTGGCAGCCAAGTGCAATTTGGCTTGGTCCAATAGCACGTGGTCTACTAATCTCAATTGGTAATCAAGTATATATCTGAGAATGACTTTCATAGCTACATAGCCCGATCGGCCTTCGGTGCATTATGTCACATAATTTGGATGGAGCGGAACAATGTGATCCTTCGGAACCATCATTTCTCCCTATTAGCTATGAAGAGACATCTTGAGAAGTTCGTCAAGGATAACGCGTTGACATTCACACATGTCCCCGATACCTTCAGGAACAGACGTATGCAACGCAGCTGGAACACCGACGCTTCCATTTTTTATTAGGAGGTCATCTGTAGCCAAGTTGTTAGTTAGTTCCTGTGTTGCTTCTTTAGCTATTTGTAACCACTTCATCCTTACACTCATATTGACATACTTTTCTTAATGAGCGTAAGTTTGTGGTGTCAGGTAACTCTTTGTATTTTGGAAAAAGTTAATATTATTTCCTTCTTGTCAATCCCAATGGAATTGAAGCGTTTGGATTTCTCCCTGAGGTTGAAAACTAAAAGCGAAATTAGAAACAAGAGTATTCATTATATTTAGTTTACCTTTCTCCTATGTAATGTCCTCTGCCTTGCCATCGACAATATTGTCCGCTTTGAGCCCTACTAGCCCTCACGGTTTTCTTTTCCTCGTGAAAACGCGTTGTCAGTGGGTCAATGACAGCTTATCCCATATAAGCTCTCCCAGGACTCCCTCCTTAGGCGATGTGAGACAGGGATGTCACATACTCCCCCCCTTAATGGTACAGCGTCCCCGCTGTGCCCTAACCGGCACCAGTGAGCACCTACTGCGGTCACCACATGCGGTCGGGAGTTGGCTCTGATACCACTTTGTAACGTCATCCGCCTCGCCACCAACAATATTGTCCGATGTGGGAGATGTCACATAACATCGCCTAAGGAGGTAGTTTTGGAAGAACTTATATGGGATAAGCTGCCCTTGACCCACTGACAACGCGTTTTCACGAGGAAAAACAAAACCGTGAGGGCTAGTAGGGCCCAAAGCGGACAATATTGTCGGTGGCAAGGTGGAGGATGTTACATCCTAGCCAAAGTCATTTCGTTTACTTGACTTCCATAGAACATATGTTACCCGACTGGAGATGACATGATTTCTAACACTTATTCAGAAAGCAGCCCTTACTCAACTTGAGGAATTCCTCGCTTCTTCCGTCGTCTCTCATATCTTTTCACCGTTTCATAATATGTAGCTTTCGATGCCTTAACCATCTCCAGGTCAAGAGACCATTTGATTAACCATTATTACTGGGTGGCTTAGTGCGTGACAATCAAATGGAACGTTTCACCTAAGTAATCCTCTCTCATTCGACCCAATATATCTTACCAACTCTTTTTTTTCCCAAAAAATTGTAATAGGGCTTGAAAATATATATAAGGAAAGGGAAGAAATTGCTTATAATATGCAAGCGACATAATATATAGATTAAGCGAAAAAGTAAAAGGTGAAATTGTATGAATCATTCCAGACATTCCCGATAAGTTTGCTAAAAGCGAGAAAAAGGCGAAAGAAAATAAACGGGCAAAGACATACATTTTCCTCTAGGATCCATCCACCGTGATTTCCTCACCAAGCAGCAAGCAAGGGTGGGACACCCAAAGTAGAAGTAATTTTTATCATGATTAACCATAGCGGACATTCCATACTTCCTATGATTCCATTCTCGTCCAGTTTTTTCTTGCCACATATGAAGATAATTCAACTTCCACTGTCGGTGTATGTCTCCATCATGATGTCGTTGGCTTGGCGGGCCTGTCTATAACATCTGTGACCTGTTCACCGCGTCTACATCAATCCCCAAACAGTGCTCAATGAGCCGTACAAGAAATTATAAATATATACCTTAACTCTTAATCATCTCATGAATCATTATTCGATAATAAAAATGAGAAAGAATACGTGTAATACAAATTGCGACCGAGGGTTAAGATGTTTGTTATCATGGAGTACCCTCATGCATGCCTTTTCTTGTAAGGAAGGTAGAGATGCTTGTGTTATTCTCATTGTTGAAGTATCATGCGTCACTTATTTTCCTTAATCTGTTTATTTAAATTGTAGGATCGCACATTAAAATACGGTATCGGAATTGGGTTCCATCCTATTCATTTCATGTATACGACCCCTTGATTGGGCATTCTAATCTGCATTGCCTGAAATTCGAACGACTAGCTTGTGGACATTGTATCAAATACAGGTGGCATGTCCTATGGTCAAGTATTAGGATTCCCTTCGAAAGAA
The DNA here is from genome assembly GCA_019926035.1 of Melaleuca alternifolia. NCBI lineage: Eukaryota > Viridiplantae > Streptophyta > Magnoliopsida > Myrtales > Myrtaceae > Melaleuca > Melaleuca alternifolia. Next base: position 1,658,721 of record JAGKPW010002568.1, on the reverse strand, counting down.
AAGAAAAAATAGCCTCGGGGAAGACAGTGGAAGGAAGATACGAGGAATCTTCCGAACTGCTCTTGAATATGGAAATAAAGGGATCATGAAGATAGGAGGAATCTTCTGAATTGTTCTTGAATATGGAGAACAAAGGGACATGAAGCATGACACGATTCAAACGCCACCGATTTTACTCTTACATCCGTATTTTCTTTTTGGTAATTTATCATCATCCTTTACGTTCGTTCAATATTATTTTAGATAGATCTAATTTAATTGCAAATATGGGACAAAGACACCTAAGTGAATCGATACCTCATTTTTATTTTAATATTTTATCACACAATTTCTTTGATATATATAAGACTTAGTTAACACGATTTATATATGCATCTTGACATTATTCAAGTGGCGAGAGTCACACCATTGCGATTCCAATGTCTGCAAAAATCATATCCCAAGATATTCTATTAACGTTCTTATTAGTTGACTAATTTAATTTCGAAATGAACCGAACGAGACTTCATAGTACCTGAGAAATTAAGGAAAGTGGGGGCCTCCAACCTCAGACTATACTAGGAGCTACTTCAGGTGAAAATGCTCTTCACTGAGATCACCTGCATGCTCAAAATCAGACAGAACTAAATGTACGGACTTAATCAATTATCGAAGACCCCTAGGTGTTAACGCATGTGGCCCCCCTGGAGTTTGAAATCTGAATCCATCCCCGCAAACCTTTTGAGAAGATCAATTGTGATCGGAATTGACTCTTTGGATGATTGGCTAAATTGGATTTGGTTCGGACGAGAAACAGGAGAATCCTTGCTACCGTAGTCAACAAGCACAGTCGTCTCACTGTGCTTGCTGCTATGGGTATGTATAGTCCAAAGCAGTCCGGTTCCTCCCTGAAATCAGAAATCGAACCGATAGGACTAGTCTGCAATCTCTAGGATCGTGGGCTGGACCGCCTAGTCTAGGAAATCTAATGGGACTAGTTGAGAATCGGGAAATTTCTATAAACAAATTGAGTCTCTTTACTTTTTTTTAAAAAATATTTTGGTAAAGTTTGATAAAGATTAAAGTTTAGAAATTTAAATTGAGTTTTGTTTACTTTTTTATTTTTATTAATTATAAAAAAATTTATCGATCCGGTTTGACCCTCCTAGGAACTAGGAACCCGATCGCCCAAACACCAGTTCCACTTTTGGGAACCAAGGACCGGACCGACACTTTTAGACCGGTGCGGTTCCCGACCAGTCTAGGTGGTTCTCGGTTTTGGCTGTCTAAGTTGCTCACCCCTACTTACAACCATTAAAGTGCTTTCGAAGGTATAGGTTGCTCATGTCACCCTTGTATTAAATCCCTCTAGATTCATTCCTTAGTTTAGCCAATACATACATTTTGATTTCCCTTCAATTTTATCACGCTGTTGACCTGAAGCAACGCTGTAAATAGTTATTATCTCTATCGGGGTTGTTGGGAACATTGCTCGTGCAGGGAGAACATATCTTATCTAGAGCCCCACATGATATGACATGGTAGGGCCTGAGTTGTTCGTGCTCGATCATGACATGCCTACGACATGTAAAAAAACTATCGAGCACTATAAAAAAAAGTTTACGAAATATAAGAAAGCTAAAAAAGGAAACTCTAGGAAGGCAAGCACCTCTTCTAACTCTCTCGATTTGTGCAATCTTATCCTTTTGTTATCAATAACCGATTGATCCGTCACATTGCTGACCTTGTGTTGTTCTATCGGCATCATTTATAATGATAGTTTGAATAACTAGACAACATTTTTGTACGAAAGGAATAGCATTTGAAATTAACAAAAAACAACGGACAGTCGTAATCTTAGAAATTATATGATAATATTGACTCAAACACAGCACGTGGAGAACCAGCGAATGTAATAGCTTAGTAATAAAGAAGTCATATTCTTTTTCATGAATTTACAAAAGTGAGTCGCATAGTTAGCAAATCACTAACCAAATTATATATCGAGCATCTGTTAGCTCATGTGGAGCTTTTGGGGTAGTGGTTGCACTACAACGATTGACTCATCAACTTCGAGCGTTCTATAGTATAGCTAATGTTCAAACTAAAGATTGCACCGCAAGTGGATAGCCGAGTTCATCGCTCCTCCTTGCACTTATATTATGATATGTTTGATATTTTGAAGATATACTAAATAAAATCAACATCAAATAATATGGAGCGATAATTTTGACAAGATCGAGGAGGCAGGGACAAGTAAGGCAATTTTTTTTTTTTGAAGAAAATTGAAAAAAGGCATCTGAATAGTGTCTGAACAAGACTAGACTATTTCAATGTAACATGATTCAATAGCTGTCTTATCAACCCTATTTTTGTGACACGATTGAAGTGGTCATCATTAAAAGAATCATGTGAGTAAATTGTCATCCCCATCAAATGAAATCCGAAAAGAAAAAGAGGTGGCTTAGCCACTTCAATCTAGTACAGCCATGGTCAGTGATAACCCTAGCTTAGCAGTAACAAGGAAGCATATCAGGCCAATCTTGTTATTAATTTGTTTTGCATTCCTATCGACTTGCACATATAAATCTCTAAACTCTACATTCTTATGTGGTGGATTTCTCCATGTTTGTCATTTGATATGACCGTCCTTCCTCCATGGATGTCTCTCTCTTTGTTTTTGTTCATTTGCTTTTTTTATTTATTTCATGAGATAAATATATTAAAAATTTTAAAAGTTTTCAAGAAAGTATAATTGAGTCTTAAAACTTTCGTTTTGATTACACTTTTAAAATTTTTAGGATTTAATCACACTTTCATTATAAGTTTTAATATCCCATTAAACTTTTCAATATAAAATTTAAAATTTTCAATATACTTATGCCTTATTTTTTTCGACTTTCCACTTCCACTCATTCGACATACCTAATCTTCCCGTCACTTTCCCGGATGAGAACAGTGGAACACCCTTTTCTAGAGCGACGCTGCTTGATGGGATTGGAGAGTCCTTCGCAAACCCACAAGCAACCCCCCAAACGAAAAAGCTCAAACGACGCGGGAATGAGGAAGCTTCGGTTGTGAACAGCTAGTAGGGAGGGACTTTAGCGGCATATAAAGACAGACCAAGTATGTATGCTTCCACATCAAAGAAATATTTTAGGGATCCGTCGGATCCGAATCACCTGACATTATGTCTGATAACGTGAAATCTCAATCGTCCGATTTGAAATTTAGAAAAATAATTTTTTTTTAGCCGTCTGACTAGGGCCTAACATATGTCTCTCTTGACATATGTCAAGGAATCCATTTCTAGATCCATCACCAGATGTGTCGAATATATGAAACAAAAGAGAGACATTCGTAAAGGAGGGGCAATACTCAACATGCATTTGGCGAACGCTCGCGTTACATTCCGCAATATACCTCATCGTTGTTGTATGAGGAGAGTTTCAGGACATCGATATCAATCAATCCATAAAGAGCACTGTAATGTATTGGAAGGAACAGCTACAGTCAGCACCATTACTACTAATCCAATCCAAAAGTGTGGTTTTGGAGTCTCCATGTGCAAGACAAGTTTTAATATCCCATTACACTTTTCTAAGACAAGTTTTACGATTTCCAGTGTATTTATGCCTTATTTTCTCAGCTTTCCACTTCCACTCGTGTTCGCCATTCCTATTCTTCCCGTCCTTTCACGGGTGAGAACAGTGAAACACCCTTTTCTAGAGCGACGCTGCTTGAAGGGATTGGAGAGTGCTTCGCAGACACACAAACACCCTTAAAGAAGTCGCAGACGTCAATCGCTTCAACGGATAAGCCATGTCTTTATGGGTTTTGCCTTCAAAACCTTGACTGCTGGGTCAACGTAATTCGGCTTCGGAACAACAGGCATTCGCAATTTGACATTGTTTTAGGCCAGACCAAAAAGGTCAAACGACACATGAATGAGGAAGCTTCCGTTGTGAACGTAGGGAGGGACTTTAGCCGCATATAAAGACTGACCAAGTACATATGCTTCTGCATCGCAGCAATGTTTTGGAGATCCGTCACCAGATGTGTCAGATATATGATACAAAAGAGAGACATTCGTAGAGGAGGGACGATATTCAACATGCATCTGGTGAACGCTCGCGTTACATTTAGCAATATACCTCGGTTGTTGTTGAATGAGGAGAGTTTCAGGTTATCGATATAAATCAATCCATAAAGAGCACTGTAATGTATTGGAAGGAACAGCTACAGTCCGCACCATTACTACTATCCAATCCATAAGTGTGGATTTGGAGTCTCCATGTGCAAGGGAACAAGCCACCTACCGAGAACACACATCAAGAGAGTCCAGCCTCCAAAAGTCTGGTTTTGGAGTCTCCCCGTGCCAGGGAACAATCCACCTTCCTAGAACACACATCAAGAGAGTCCAGCCGCAAGCAAGACTAGTCTGTCAATGCGTACACACCCGACAAATGGAATACCATGCCTCGCCCCTCTCGCACTCCACCACCCCTCCACCCTGTCTCAACTAGTTACTTTGAATTTCATTCCCATTAGAAGATGGTACTAAGTGGATTGCCAGTAACAGACAACTGACATCGAATCACAGAACTATTCAAAATTGACAATAAAGCCCAATCAGTTTGGAGATGAACGTGAGATTTGTGTGTGAGAAAAGACACTTATGGTCAAGATAAAGAGATAATTCCACATGAAACTGCAAACGTAAAGGATATCAATTATCACGATAAAAGGATGCATGATCCACTGGAAAATTACGGAACTATGGACATGATGCAGCAAGGTTTTGTGTTCCACAAAGTAGAGATGTTGTCTGCACTTTGGCAGCAGATAATAGAAAAGAGATCAGAAAGCAGCCTCCACAAATGTTACGTAATTAAAGATAGAATGATAGTCATGATTGTAACTAGTAAGCTACCACATGATATGAGCAGTTGACAACATGGACCCAAGCACATGGCTACAACATGTATGTTTACCCGCAAAAGCAACTTCAATCATTTATAGCTGTGTTACCGGATAATCTTTCCCTCAGGAAGGCTTCAGTTATGAGATATCTACGCGCAGTAGCATCAGCAGTCCCATATCCGAAAAGAGGGAAAAGAAGGCAAAGCAGAATTGTCAGTTGGGGCGAGGACATTGCCGATGTGCTATTGTTTTAGGTGAACAACCTTTCGCCTAGCATGATGATGTTCATTTCTGTTACTCAACCATCACTTGCGATTAAAGTCACCTCAGTGTGGAAAACAAGCGCCGGTCCACACAATGAGAAAGAGAGTCCATGAACATTGCGGTGATAATTATCCACTGGGGAGAGTACATCATACATTGTTGATATTTCAGGCATAAGAACATGGTCTAAGCGACCAATCAAGTGTTCTTGCTTTCAGGATACATTGCATTTGTTGGCGTTCTACATCCAAATTATGATTACCAAAGACATTCAATTGATTACATGGTACCGTTGTCACACACGTGTTCTTTACTTGTCCACTGTGCCTTGAACAAAAATGCTTCCACACTTCATTCCACGACAAGCAAGGAAAGTAAAATCAACCAGAAGCCAGCATCACAAATCAGAAAACTATGTTGATCAGATGAAATCAAAAGGACAAGCTACCACAGAATGAAAGCCAACCAAAATAATAAAACCATCGCCAAAAACATGAAAAATCTCTTCAACATCCTATTGCAACGAGAAATAATACAGAAAAGAAGCAGGGCTAAGAGCAATCTCGCTCTATGAGGTCAGATGTTGATGAGCCAAACAGAATCTTCATCGTTATTGACATGAGAAAGCACTATCCGCATTGGATTTAAAAGCCTCAAGAGAAGATGCTAATTTAGTACCGATATCTTGCTTAGGAGGAGTTTGCCTCCTCCAGAACCTATTAACAGGGCTGTCCACGAGAATCTAGTAATAATCAACTCAGTATCACGTCCAACACAAAATCTTCAATTAAACTGTCTGTCAGGCTAGAGAATTCGGCTGCACAATTCCGTCCGGATTCTCTACAGATGGAAACTATTTCCAGGATTTCGGAGTGGAATTAATGGCGTTTCCGCACTTTCATGTTCCTCAAACACAAATCTTGGCCAAAGAAAATAAAACGACATAAATCTAGTGATCATTGTAAATTAACAGCAACTCTTAATCAGCGCAGGGTTTCAACCATCTGCCGAATGGGACAAAATGTTGGGACTTTGTCCCTAGAATAAAGTGAATGAGAAGTGTGGAAAGTAGTCCCACATAGGACAAGTGTGGGGGAGAGTGATGGTATATTAGTGGGAGCCTCCCAAATGGGTTTGGACCCAAGGGATACCCAACTTTTGTGGAGGGGAGGGGACCTACGTTAGCCGGTGACTACCACGCACGCGCGCCACCCGCCCAAATATTATATTATTTTTATTTTTATTTTTTCCCTTCAGTTTATTTCTTTTGCTTCAGAAGCAATGGTGACTCTTCACCAAGAGGCGCCATTTCATTTCGCATCACTTCACACAACATACATATTCACGAAGAGGCACCACTTCTTGATATTTATATTCGGGAAAACCTACCCCTTAAAACTACATCATTTTCGTTCATTCATTTTTGTGCGGTACGTTCAGTATACAAGCTGCGTTCGACAAGTCTCTCCTTGTTGTACCACGAGAGAGAGACGGAAAATCGTTCTATCCTGAGAGACAATTGTCCGGTGACCTTGGTACGTGTATAGGTAGGCAAATTTGTCTTAAGGACATGGCATTAAATTGTCGGGCTCCAATCAAATTTTAGCCTGCCGGTGATTCGTTAAAATTCCGAATTGTTCAGGTTCCGTTATCTTCTTCCCTTGTTGGTTGTGCTGATTGTTTACTGATATTCTCTTTAAGTGTCAGTTGTTATACTTGCTATCCATTCTTGTTTATACAGATTTTTTTTCCAAACACTGTCCTTCGCCTATAAGCTCTACAATATTCTGAAGACAAATTTTGCTTTTTTGCGTGCCTCGGGATAGTTTTCGGTTCTAATACTATTACCCCTACTAATCCTGTTCATTTCGGTTTTCAACGATTCTGTGGATCGGTGTTTGTTGGGTTTGCTAGTTGAAGGTTGTTTGTTGTGTTTTTGACTGAAGCTTACGGTTACGTTCTATTTTTACACTCTTCGATCTAACACTAGTAATTGATTGAACAACTTCATTAAACCGCTTGTTAAGTGTGTTAAGTGTATTGTTTCCTTGGTTTCTATTTTTCCAAAACAATTAAGTCTACTGTTTGATTTATAAACTTGTACAGTCATGGCTACAAGTGCTACATCATCGGTGACGCCCTTAGTTGCGTCGGCTCCGACTCATGGGGAGAAGTCGGAAAAGTTCAATGGGACAGATTTTAAGAGGTGGCAACAGAAGATGCTATTCTACATCACAACATTGAATTTGGCGAGGTTCCTCATGGAGGATGCTCCAAAGTTGGACGAAGGAGAGACAAGCTGTCGCGACCTCCTCGAAGGTGCACCACCTAAGAGTTAGGCTAATGGATTGTTAAGTATGACTTAACTCGAGCTCTCCCAAGCTCATACCAATTCACGACTTAGGTTTTAATTCTTAAACATGCAAAATTAGATTCAACTAGAGTCGCCACTAATCTATTTGGGATGGGTCGATTAGAAACCCATGTAAAATACTGGGAGTAGTATTTTACACCTACGAACCAGAGATTCTTGAATTCGGGGACTTGAGAACCTATTTCTTCTATTTTCAAAATAATTCGCAAGCAATTTGAATTGACTTTATTCCCTAACATGCATGGTGATCACACAGATGTGCAGACAATTATTTAAATACTCAAAGGAAAAGGAAAATAATCAAAGCAATCAAACAAGGAAAAAAAAAACAATCAATTTTTTTGGGGTTTTTTAATATGCATGCAATGCATGTAAATAAATAATCCTATATGCGACTATCCTAATGCAATTCTAAATTAATTAATGAAACCAATTACCTATAGTCAAATAAAACTTAATTTAACTTAGGAACTAAACCAAGTTAATCCCTAATTTAAATTAAGAATTTACGTTAACTATAAATAATATTCTAACATGCTAAAACTAGACTAATATGCAAATGCATGGAAATCTAAACATAATGACCTAACATGCTTTTAACTATGAAAATCTTAAATCAACCTAGCCAAGTAAAGACATGCAAAAGGACATTTTTTTTAACATTTTCTTATTTATTCCAAATTAATTAAACTAATTAATCATAAAAACCTAACCTAACATGATTTCTAGATTTCTAAATGCAATGATACGAAATCTAATGTAATTCCTAAGTGACATGCAATTTAATATGCCTAAACCTAATGTCATGCTATAACTAAAGTGCAATCTAATCATGATATGCAATATTACCTAAATGCGATTTAATCTAAACATGAAAGATGTAATTCAGCATGCAATTCAAATAAATTAAATTCATGCAAAAGGAAATCAAAACAAAGCAATTTTCGCTAATAGAATCGATAAATCGATCTTAAGCCTTAAAGATCAAAATATCGATTCCACTCCCGCTCAATTTATTACCTCGTCTAAAGCCTTATAGACGAAATAAAAAAATTGATATGCGGTTGCGAATTGGAAATCAATTCCAATTGATAAATCTATTATCTAAAACAAATAAGTTAAACAAAAGAAACTAACATGAAGAAATAAGCAAATTAACATAAAAAGAAATATTTTTTTTAAAAAAAAGTTTTTACACTTTTTTTTTTAATTTTTATTATTAAAATATAAAAATATTTTAAATAAAATAACATAATAAAATAATAAAAGAAAGAAAAAGAACGGGTCGGTTCGGCCCGCCCGACCTACGAGCTGACCAGGAAGGGGGGCCCGCGAGAAGTGGGTTGGACTGGGCCGCGCCAGGCCCAGTCCCCTTTTCCTTCCTTCTTTCTTTTATTTCCCCTGGTCCCTGCCTCCTTTCGCACATGGGCTTGCTGTTCCAAGCCCACTCCGGCTTCTGCTCCATGTGGCCCAGCCTCTCCCTACGCAGCAACTCTTCCTTTGCGGGCTCATCTCATGAAGGCCCAACTCGCCCAAAGCTCTCCACAGTCTGCGAATAGGGCCTGATCCGGACTCCATCTCAGCACAAGCTTGGCCTTCCTCCACGCAACCTGCTCCTGTTCATCTTCTTCCTCCCACGCACAGCTCCATGGACAACCTGCAGAGGAAAACTCGGAGCATCTTGCTCGCGATAGAACACGGCGAACGGCGTCGAGACAAATCAAAGGAGACCGACTCTCCGGCGACTCCCCCAACATCAACACGCCCGCACGAGCAGCATGGAATACCCGAACAGAAAGACAAATCCGCAAAGAAAAAGCAAGAACAGATGCAATGCAGGGAAGGGGGGTTCAAACGCTGATTGGGATTTTAAAAAAAAAAAAAACTAGAATGCAACTAACAATCAAAGACATGAAGCCATGATTAGAATCGATGAACAAATCAGACAAGAGATGGCAAAAACCAACGATCAGAACTCACCTACAAACCAAGAAAGGATGATGATTGTCAGGAAAAAACTTCAGACGGCACTTCCTCCTCCTCCTCGTGTCTTCTCCTTCTCTCTCGGTCACTCGTTATTCACTCGATGGAGAGGACTCTCGTAAGCTTTTCCTCTGTTTCCTCTGTATTTCACGGTCTCCTTCGGCGAAGAAGGCTCCAGAAGACCCGTGCGTGTCGTTTCTCTCCTGCAGGTGTGTAGGGTGTGTATGCTTTCTTTCTATTTTGCTTCTTTTTTTTTCCTCTAAAGGTGCTCTGCTCGGTTCAAAACTTGTCCCCCTTAATGCTCGTCCGACCCCCCTTTTATAATGGTTGAAAAATATATCGGTCAAATCTTTAGAAGATTTGACCGATATACTTTTTGTCTTTAATAGGGATTTGGTCCGATTATTGCGGATTCAACAGGGATTGTCTTTCTACCTTTTTTGAAAATCTAATCAAAACTTTCCTCTCTCTTTTTTTCCCAAATGCTTCCATTCCTTTTTCTTTCTAAAATATATATTATGCCCATCCAACCTTCCTAAGATGCAAGATGCAAATATATAATGTGTATATTTTTTAGGAAATCAAATGAAATCCAATTTTTATGCAATCTATATTGAAAATTAGGTGTCAACAGCTGCCCCTCTTTGAAGGTGAGCTCGCAGAGGTTGCATTCAAAGACCAATTGATACCTAATTCTGACTATACAAATGCAATGCATGATATTTTTGTTGAGATTGACTCTCATTTTCTAATGTGATTATGACATGGTAAATGCAAATGAATAAAAGGAGATAGAAACATACCTGACATTACTTACCTGATTGGCATGACAGACCAAGGTATGTATAAGCTTTGAGATTATCCTCTTGAGGCCCAAGCACCTGCTTCAATCACAGAAGAAAGACAGTGAAAGAATCTGACTCGTTTGCTTGAAGTCCGAACCATTACTTTGGTCACAACAGAGGCAAACGATGAAAGAGACATGAATTGCTTGAGGCCCGAGCACCTGCTTCGGTTGCCACATAAGCAAAACGGTGAATGACCTGGATCGCCATCACATAGGCGAAACGGTGAAAGATTCCTTGCAAGACCTGGATTGCCCAGAGGCAAAACGGTGAAAGACCTGGATTGCTTGAGGTCCGAACCCTAATTGGGTCACCACAGAGGCAAAACGGTGAAAGACCTGGATCGCTTGACACAAGCGAAACGGTGAAAGATTCCTTGAAAGACCTGGATTGCGCAAAGGCAAAACGGTGAAAGACCTGGATCGCTTGACACAAGCGAAACGGTGAAAGATTCCTGATTAAATTTGGGTTGTTCAAAATGAACTTAAACTGAAAGACCTGTACATCACCACAGGCTCTCACGAATGGTACCTGCACATAGTCATAGGCACTTAGATCAAAGTATATGTATTCAAAATTCCTGATCCCTAAAGGGATAATCACATCATCAAATCAACAGATTCATCATAAAATGCAACTCATATTTTGAGAAATTCTTTGGGATAAGAGACATTCAGTCAGAAAGGACTTATCACTCACTCTCATCTAGAAGGGTTTTTTTTTTTGTCCCAATGAGGGAATAACTGAAACACTCAAATCTCACTATCATCATGCCAACAAAGGTCCGAGTACTCTCGCAAGCGGTACAATCTTACCAATCAATGAGGTCTTTGACAGGACCGTAATTTGGGCTTGGTCAATGGTTAAACAAAGGGGACTCATTGAGTCAAGGCCTAGAAAGAAAAGTCTTCAACAAATGTCGTCGGGTTTACAAGTCAAGAACCCTGCAAATGACATAGAAACAGTCTTGCTTGCACTTCTTTGAGCTAAGCTTAACACAATAGGAATCTCATATTAATTCAAGTGCCATATCAGAAGAGACTTTGTAGGCTTGGCTCAAAGGTGTGTATAGGATGAAAAGACTAAGAATTTTTCACCCAACTCAGACTTTAATTCCCTTGGGATGATGTTTATGACATCAAACTCATTGGGGATTATTGACAAGACTGCCTCATTCAACATTTTTAGAATCTGAACACATTCGACAGTTGATCCTTTTTTGCAAACTTGAGCCTTTGGCTCTGATTTCTATGGGCGTTGGCCTTGCTTTTACCAGGCACACTGCTTTTCTTTGCCCCTAAATTCCTTTACTTTTCCTTTTGAATTTGGGCACTATTTTTTCCTTGCCCCATTTTGCATTTTTTTTTTTTGAGTCTGGGCACTGGTCTCACTTTTACCAGGCACACTTTTTTCCAATTTTCACCTTTTTTAGACTGGAGATGGATTGAAGCTGCAGGATGTGACACTTGTATGCTGCTATTCCTGATGCCATTGATTCTGGCATGCCCCAATGTGGGTTTGATTTGAAACGAAATCATAGGCTCAAAGTGGTTAACAAAGGACAAAAGTGTTTAGAACATTGAAACGAACGCTCTTCATCATCCTTAAGGCACTTGATTTAATATTTAATTCCACATGTAAAAGCAACACTCAAAGATTGATGCAAGTGAAAGCAAGAAAGTTTCTATTCATTTTTCTCCTTTTACATCAACGATGCAAATATACCTCCAATTTGCCCCAATGTGGGGTGGTTCTTGACAGGGGTAATATGAAATAAAACTCCTCGAGTGTTTAGGCAATCAATGGATTATCTTAGTGTTTGGGATAGAGAAATGAACTGCCTCTCATCATTTCGGTTATTGTACCCTTCGCGAGAGAACTCTTTGCACTGCAAACATGGAATTTTGTACACTCATCTCACAACTTATAAGTAAGGGACTGTGTATGGGTAAAGCTTGCCTTTCATCATCCCGATATATCTCAAATCTGCACTACTCATCAGATATGAGCATTTTGAGATTATTGATTTTAAGCATAAATAACTCATTTCATCCAACAAGTACGGAATGAATAGGATATCAAACCGATTAGAAATGAAAGTTGATTGGCCGCCTTTTGGTTTGAATTCAATCTTTGATGCCGCACTTTTCTGCCCCTGCACAAAAGGAACGTGCATGAACATGACTCTAAGTAAATGTAATCTGAAATTGGAAAAATTTCACTACCCATCAATGCAATGTCTCCTCCAGATTGGAAAATAATGCCCCATAGTTCCGCATGTTTCGCAAATTAATACATCTTGATCAGACAAGAAGAGTTAGATTCTGACACATGAAGCAAAAAGGTCAGAAAAATAGACAAGATGTATCTAACATGCATTTCTTTCTTCTTCTTCTTTTTTTTTAAAAAGCATTTTTTTATTATTTTTTTTATTTTTCAAAAGATTTTGGACAAATAGAGCATGAGGAAGTCCAGGCCTCAGAATTCTCTTGGGTGGTGTTTTCTTTTTTCACTGTAGGATAACATCACCGGACTGGTTTGGTGTACCTCATCATGCCCCAAAAATGGTAATTTTATTGATTAATTCTGAATGAATTACACTTACTGAAAAGAAATTGCAGAATTCAAATGAAAGGTCGAAAAATCCTAAGAAAGCAATAACTGAAAGAAATTCCCTCGCAGGGAAGTAAAGCAGAAATTACTCATGTGGGCTTGCACCCATCTCGAAAATCACATTGATGCCCTCCTCGTGCTCCGGAAGAGGATTTTTCTCAACATTTGGTTGAGCAACGCTGAAGCTAAACACTTTCGTATCCAGAAGATCTTGAATCTTATGCTTAAGGGTGAAACATTCATCAGTCGAATGTCCCACTTCACCCATGTGGTAATCACACCTCTTTGAAGCATTAAAGTTGTTGAATTTCTCAGGATTCGGGCGCTTCGGCTCCTGAGAGAGCAAACCCCTCTTTTGCAAAACAGGTAAAACCTTAGACAAAGGCCCCGGAAGGGGAGTGAATTGCCTTCTGTTGAACTGGCGAGGAGCAAATGATCGCCCCCCGACTTGCCGATTTGTAAAGGCATGAGCATTTGAAGGTCCACCAGAGCTTGGTTGTGAGTATGCCAAGTTTATCTCCGCAGCTTGCTCTTTATCCTTCCTCGGAGTAAACTTCTTTGTTGGCTCATTGAACCACCCATCTCTTATTCCAATCTCGATCTGCTCCCCAACTGGAATAAGCTGATTGAAAGTGTCAGCAGTGGTGGCTATCATTCGAGTGCGGTATTCATGAGGAAGAGTTTTGATGAACATCTTCCTTATCTCCATGTCAGAAGGCTCAGGATCAACCTGTGCAGCCAGATTCCTCCACCGGATTGCATATTGCTTGAACGACTCGCTCCTCTTTTTCTCGGCTCGTTCAAGATCGTCTCGGGAGGGAGTGATGTCGGTTATGAATTGGTAGTGCTTCAGAAAAGCTTGGCAAACTTCCTCCCAGGTTTGGCAGAGGTTTATCCCTTTCGAGATGTACCATTTTAAAGCAGGGCCTGTCAGACTCGCCTGGAATGACTGGATCAGCAGAGGAGCATTATCAGCATACTGGGTCATTCTTACCAAGTACATCTGCAGGTGGGCCCTTGGGCAGGTCATGCCGTCATATTTTTCAAACTCCGGCATCTTGAATTTTTTCGGCATTTTCACCTTTGAGTACACAGAAAGATCCGTCGGGGACGGGTCTTGAAGGCCTTGCAGTTGCTTCAACTTTTCCTCGGGCTTCTCGAGGCGCTTCTCTTGCTCAGTTTTGTACGAGTCATCAGCATCGGTCTTTTTCACATAATCAGCGATGGGATCCTCTTCCAAAGGAGGCATTTCCTCCTCTAAATTCACAACAATGTCATCCTTCAACCTCGGCAAAGGTGCAGGGGCTCGGGTTTAGTCGAGCAGCTCTAAATTCGGCGGTCATTTCTTGCATGGCAGTGAGAAACTGCCTCATCTGATCCTCCATATTGGAAACACGCTCGCGAAGCTCGTTTTGGTCCGCCATTTTAGTTTGAGATCGCGTGCGGATTGGAGAACGTGGATTACCCGTGATCACCTTCAAACAAGAAAGGATTGATAAGAATAATTGGCAAAAAAAAAAAAGGAAGACAACGGTCCATGACAATGACCTAAAAACCCATTTTTATTCATTTATGAAATTGACCTTACAAATATCCAAATATCATGACATACTTGACTCAACCTAAAATAAAGACTCCAAACAAATGACTCAACATAAGACAAATGACATAACAAAAGCATTTTATTTAGCTCGTTCTATATACAAATGGGAAGCTAATGCTCGACGCAATTGCCTATTCTCCCTAGCCACTTTCTTCATCTGCTGCTCGAGTTCCTCCGCTTTCCTTTTATACCGCTTGGTTTCGGCTTCACGAGTTGGTTTGGCCGTCACATCGGGAATTTTTGGAAACCATTCATCTGGGAATTTGAACTTGCGAATGTACCAGATGGTAGCATGGTGGATCTTCTGTTTCCCTTCAAGCTCATCCTCAGGCCAAATCACACTCTGAGCATGGCAATTGTGCCAAGCCTGCTCGATGTGGTGGAATTCCTCCATGAAGTTGTCTCCCTTGTTGGTAAAGTTGAGTCGGAATAGATCTGGCTTCGGCGGTGGAGGTAGGTCCTGTAGCACTCGAAACTGGCGAACTATTCGGAGCGGATAGTAAGAAGTTGTCCCCGTGATCCCTATCAAAGGAATCGGACCGTCGTCGCCATGGGAAAGCCGCGCCTCACGAGCTCGAAACCATCTAGCTTGCCATAGGAAAAATTTGGCCTTTGGATTTTTCAACAAGTTTAACCACTTGGAAAAAGACAGATCAGGAGTTCGATTTTGCAAGACCTTAAACTCCTCGATGGGATGAATAGACTCAGAATAACCACTAATACTTGTGTGTATGGCAAACCCTTTTGTGTGAAAGAAAAACCAGACTTGTAAGAGCTCGATAGGTGCATGAAAGATTTTTTCTTCATTTTCCTTGAATCGAGTAAGCGACAAAAAGGTTTCAGCCAGAATGGCATTAACAAAATTGACACCACTACAAACCTGTTTGACTACCCACGCAATGGATGGATCAATGGCATTCTTTCTGAAAGGGAATATTATGAACCCAACAAAAGCTAGGATAAAGATTCTGTTTCTCAAGTGAGTAGGGGCATTTTCGAAACATTGATCTAGGAAAGAAAAGGGACATGCATGACAATTATCTTTTAGGATTTTTGTCAACTCAATCTTGGTAACCTTGAGGAAATCGGACAAAATAGATTGTGGATCTATTCCTAAAGGTGGGTTAATCAAATCGAGATCCAAAGGTTTTCCTATGGCAAAACTATATTCCTCCAAAGTCGGTGCAAGCTCGTACCTACCAAACACGAACGTGGACGTGTGGGGACACCAAAAATGAGCCAAGGCCTGCATTGCCCCGCTTTGAACATCGATGTCGAGGAGTGGAACCAGTCGGCCTAATTTGCTTTCCACATAGATCCGGCCATTATGATCTATCTTATCCCACCATCGCTTGAGCTCGGCTTTTGGAGCAGGAATGAATCGAACATCGGATCTTCCCATTGTATATAGAATATGACTCGACTCACCTAATTGTCATGGACCGAAAAATAAATAAATAAATAAATAACGAGAGGATAGAATAGAAAACTTACTTTTCGACCAAGCAAACACATAGACATGCACATGAAAAGTGCAGCTCGATTTCTACTCTAAAAGGCTAGCAAAGTGGAGCTACAAGGGTGGAATGACTAGTCGCAGCCTCGCGTACTAAATCAAAGCCCTTGCAACTCCGGCTCAGCCAAAAGGTGATGCCCCAATGCGACGCAGCCTCGCGGGCAGAAGCAAACACCCTTGGCACCAAGAAAGAAAGTTTTCGGGGTTAAGTTGGGCAACCTCTACTACGCGGCCTCGCGGTCGAAGTTGTATCCAACCTAACACCATCCTAAGTTATCCTAGTGCAGCCCAGGTCCGGCGGCGGGTTGTGTGTGCCAATGTGTAGTGCTAAAGCAGTAAAGCATGCACAACAGTTAATATCACACAACATGTCCAAGGAAAGCAATTAAATACTTCAAACAAAAATCAACCTGCAAAAACAAACAAAACATGAGTTAGGGATGTAAACGGAATTTTCACTACCAAGCAAAAATTTTGAAAAAAAGAAAGGTCTAAGTCCACTAAAGTTCTTTGAACAAGTCCCCAGCGGAGTCGCCAAGCTGTCGCGACCTCCTCGAAGGTGCACCACCTAAGAGTTAGGCTAATGGATTGTTAAGTATGACTTAACTCGAGCTCTCCCAAGCTCATACCAATTCACGACTTAGGTTTTAATTCTTAAACATGCAAAATTAGATTCAACTAGAGTTGCCACTAATCTATTTGGGATGGGTCGATTAGAAACCCATGTAAAATACTGGGAGTAGTATTTTACACCTACGAACCAGAGATTCTTGAATTCGGGGACTTGAGAACCTATTTCTTCTATTTTCAAAATAATTCGCAAGCAATTTGAATTGACTTTATTCCCTAACATGCATGGTGATCACACAGATGTGCAGACAATTATTTAAATACTCAAAGGAAAAGGACAATAATCAAAGCAATCAAACAAGGAAAAAAAAACAATCAATTTTTTTGGGGTTTTTTAATATGCATGCAATGCATGTAAATAAATAATCCTATATGCGACTATCCTAATGCAATTCTAAATTAATTAATGAAACCAATTACCTATAGTCAAATAAAACTTAATTTAACTTAGGAACTAAACCAAGTTAATCCCTAATTTAAATTAAGAATTTACGTTAACTATAAATAATATTCTAACATGCTAAAACTAGACTAATATGCAAATGCCTGGAAATCTAAACATAATGACCTAACATGCTTTTAACTATGAAAATCTTAAATCAACCTAGCCAAGTAAAGACATGCAAAAGGACATTTTTTTTAACATTTTCTTATTTATTCCAAATTAATTAAACTAATTAATCATAAAAACCTAACCTAACATGATTTCTAGATTTCTAAATGCAATGATATGAAATCTAATGTAATTCCTAAGTGACATGCAATTTAATATGCCTAAACCTAATGTCATGCTATAACTAAAGTGCAATCTAATCATGATATGCAATATTACCTAAATGCGATTTAATCTAAACATGAAAGATGTAATTCAACATGCAATTCAAATAAATTAAATTCACGCAAAAGGAAATCAAAACAAAGCAATTTTCGCTAATAGAATCAATAAATCGATCTTAAGCCTTAAAGATCAAAATATCGATTCCACTCCCGCTCAATTTATTACCTCGTCTAAAGCCTTATAGACGAAATAAAAAAATTGATATGCGGTTGCGAATTGGAAATCAATTCCAATTGATAAATCTATTATCTAAAACAAATAAGTTAAACAAAAGAAACTAACATGAAGAAATAAGCAAATTAACATAAAAAGAAATATTTTTTTTAAAAAAAAGTTTTTACACTTTTTTTTTTAATTTTTATTATTAAAATATAAAAATATTTTAAATAAAATAACATAATAAAATAATAAAAGAAAGAAAAAGAACGGGTCGGGCGGCCGAACCGGGTCGGTTCGGCCCGCCCGACCTACGAGCTGACCAGGAAGGGGGGCCCGCGAGAAGTGGGTTGGACTGGGCCGCGCCAGGCCCAGTCCCCTTTTCCTTCCTTCTTTCTTTTATTTCCCCTGGTCCCTGCCTCCTTTCGCACATGGGCTTGCTGTTCCAAGCCCACTCCGGCTTCTGCTCCATGTGGCCCAGCCTCTCCCTACGCAGCAACTCTTCCTTTGCGGGCTCATCTCATGAAGGCCCAACTCGCCCAAAGCTCTCCACAGTCTGCGAATAGGGCCTGATCCGGACTCCATCTCAGCACAAGCTTGGCCTTCCTCCACGCAACCTGCTCCTGTTCATCTTCTTCCTCCCACGCACAGCTCCATGGACAACCTGCAGAGGAAAACTCGGAGCATCTTGCTCGCGATAGAACACGGCGAACGGCGTCGAGACAAATCAAAGGAGACCGACTCTCCGGCGACTCCCCCAACATCAACACGCCCGCACGAGCAGCATGGAATACCCGAACAGAAAGACAAATCCGCAAAGAAAAAGCAAGAACAGATGCAATGCAGGGAAAGGGGGTTCAAACGCTGATTGGGATTTAAAAAAAAAAAAAAACTAGAATGCAACTAACAATCAAAGACATGAAGCCATGATTAGAATCGATGAACAAATCAGACAAGAGATGGCAAAAACCAACGATCAGAACTCACCTACAAACCAAGAAAGGATGATGATTGTCAGGAAAAAAACTTCAGACGGCACTTCCTCCTCCTCCTCGTGTCTTCTCCTTCTCTCTCGGTCACTCGTTATTCACTCGATGGAGAAGACTCTCGTAAGCTTTTCCTCTGTCTCCTCTGTATTTCACGGTCTCCTTCGGCGAAGAAGGCTCCAGAAGACCCGTGCGTGTCGTTTCTCTCCTGCAGGTGTGTAGGGTGTGTATGCTTTCTTTCTATTTTGCTTCTTTTTTTTTTCCTCTAAAGGTGCTCTGCTCGGTTCAAAACTTGTCCCCCTTAATGCTCGTCCGACCCCCCTTTTATAATGGTTGAAAAATATATCGGTCAAATCTTTAGAAGATTTGACCGATATACTTTTTGTCTTTAATAGGGATTTGGTCCGATTATTGCGGATTCAACAGGGATTGTCTTTCTACCTTTTTTGAAAATCTAATCAAAACTTTCCTCTCTTTTTTTTTTCCCAAATGCTTCCATTCCTTTTTCTTTCTAAAATATATATTATGCCCATCCAACCTTCCTAAGATGCAAGATGCAAATATATAATGTGTATATTTTTTAGGAAATCAAATGAAATCCAATTTTTATGCAATCTATATTGAAAATTAGGTGTCAACACAAACAAAGAAAGGTTTGCTGCAGTAGATGCTTGGAAGCATTCTGATTTCTCGTGCCGCAATTACATTCTAAATGATCTAGATAACTCCCTGTACAATGTGTATAGCCCGTTGAAGACGGCTAAAGAGTTGTGGGAAAGTCTTGAAAAGAAATATAAGACGGAAGATGCCGGATTGAAGAAATTCATTGTCGGCAAATTTTTAGACTTCAAGATGGTCGACCACAAATCTGTCCTAAGCCAAGTCCAAGAACTCCAAGTAATTGCCCATGATATTCATGCTAAGGGGATGATTATAAGCGAATCTTTCCAAGTGGCTGCATTCATTGAGAAGTTACCGCCCTTGTGGAAAGAATTCAAGAATTATATGAAGCATAAGAAAAAGGAGTTGTCATTGGAGGATTTGATTGTTCGATTAAGGATACAGGAAGATAACATAAATGCTGAAAAGAAGATGAGCAGGAATGTTGCGTTGTCTAAAGCCAATGCAATTGAGGCGCAAGGAACAAAAACCAACAAGAAGAGGAAGAGACAAGGAGAGGGTTTCACTCAAGGTCAAAAGAAGTTTACTAGCAAGTGCTTTAATTGTGGGAAAGCTAGACATCGAGCTAAGGAGTGTAGAGCCAAGAAGAAGCAGAAATCTCAAGCTCATATGGTAGACCAAATTTCAATGGCATTGACGACATCAATCTTACTGCTGTGATATCGCAATGCAACATGGTGGGAAACACCAAAGAGTAATGGGTGGATACTGGAGCTACTCGTCACATTTGTGCGAGCAAAAATATGTTCTCCTCATACACGCCTATGGCA
Source organism: Melaleuca alternifolia (assembly GCA_019926035.1). Taxonomy (NCBI): domain Eukaryota; kingdom Viridiplantae; phylum Streptophyta; class Magnoliopsida; order Myrtales; family Myrtaceae; genus Melaleuca; species Melaleuca alternifolia. The sequence continues at coordinate 1,638,560 of JAGKPW010002568.1, read as the reverse complement.
AGAGATGAAATACTATATATGGGCAACTCATCCACCTCAAAGGTTGAAGGCATTGAAAAGATTATTCTAAAGATGACCTCCGAAAAAACAGTGACACTAGTTGATGTTCTACATGTGCCAGACATCCGCAAGAACCTAGTATCCAGATCTCCCCTCATCAAGAATAGCTTTAAGCTAGTGTTTGTAGCTGATAAGTTTATGCTCTCGAAGAACGATATGTATGGAGGTAAGGGTTATCTTAGTGATGGCCTCTTTAAGCTAAATATAATGACTGTTGTGCCTACTAAGACTTCTAATAAAAGTTCTATTGCTTATGTTCTTGAGTCTCCTGATATTTGGCATGCTAGACTAGGACATGTTAATTACAAGTCATTAAAGAAATTAATGAAAATGGGACTTGTACCAACGCTTGATTGTCCGAGTGAGAAATGTAAAATGTGTTGAATCTAAATTTTCTAGGCTGCCTTTTAATTCCGTAGATACAAGAATCACAGAACCTTTAGATTTAATTCATACGAACATTTGCGATTTGAAAACAATACCGTCTAAAGGTGGAAAGAAATATTTTATCTCTTTCATAGATGATAACTCTATGTATTGTTATATCTTTTTACTTAGTAGCAAAGACCAAGCAATTAATGCTTTTAGAGCTTATAAGGCCGAACTAGAAAATCAATTGCAAAAGAAAATTAAAGCAATTAGAAGTGATCGAGGAGGTGAATATGAATTTCCTTTTGAGGAAATTTGTGCAGAGTCTGGTATTATTCACCAAGTTACTCCTCCTTATGCGCCACAAGCTAATGGAATGGCAGAAAGCAAGAACCGGTCTTTAAAAGAAATGATGAATGCATTGTTAATTAGTTCCGGTTTACCACAAAATTTGTGGGGGGGAAGCTGTTTTGACGGAAAATTTTATCTTAAATAGAGTTCCCAACAGAAAGACAAATCTAACTCCCTATGAGAAATGGAAAGGCTGAATGCCTAATTTGAAATATCTCAAAGTGTGGGCGTGTTTAGCTAAGGTTGCGATTCCTAAACCTAAAAGGGTTAAGATATGACCTAAAACTATTGATTGTGTCTTCATTGGATATGCGCTTAATAGTAGTGCATATCGATTTCTGGTTCATAAATCTGAGGTCTCGGATATACATGTTGGTACCATCATAGAATCGAAAGACGCCACGTTCTTTGAAGATATATTCCCATACAACATTGCACATGACTCGATTGAAAGCAATAAAAAGCATCGAGATACTATGTCTACAAATGATCCTGTTGAGGATGAACCAAGACGTAGCAAAAGACAAAGGACCTCTGCGTCTTTCGGTCCTGATTTTCTGACATATATGTTAAAAAATGAGCCTCGGACTTTTCAAGAGGCTGTGACATCTCCAGAAGCCCCATTCTGGAAGGAAGTTATCAATAGTGAGGTCGAATCGATTTTGTTCAACCATATTTGGGAATTGGTTGACCTTCCTCCTAGTAGTAAACCACTACAATATAAGTTAATTTTCAAGAGAAAGACGCAAGCAGATAATACTATTGATAAATATAAGGCGAGACTTGTGGTCAAGGGATACAAGCAACGAGAAGGCCTTGATTATTTTGACACGTATCCACCTGTCACTAGAATTACATCTATAAGGATGTTAATTGCATTAGCTACAATGTATAGGTTTGAAATCTATCAAATTGATGTAAAAACAGCTTTCTTAAATGGGGACCTCGAAAAAGAAATTTACTTGGAACAACCTGAAGGATTCATTGTTCCTAGTCAAAAAAGAAAAGTATGTCGCCTGATTAAGTTGCTATATGGCTTGAAACAAGCACCAAAGCAATGACATGCTAAATTCGACCAAATAATGTTGTCGAATCGTTTTAAAATAAATTAGTGTGATAAATGTGTATATGTTAAGAACACTCGAGATGGTACTACTATCCTTTGCTTGTATGTGGACGACATGTTGATAATGAGCAGCAATATTGAGGTTGTTAAGTCTACCAAACGCATGCTCGAAAGACAGTTTGACATTAAAGACATGGGAGTCGCGGATGTCATTCTGGGAATCAAATTCCTCAAAACAAATGAAGGATTAGCCTTGTCCCAATCTCATTATATTGAGAAAATTCTTGAAAGGGGCAAGAATCTGAACATTGTACCTAAGAAGACTCCGATAGATGTGAGTTTACATCTTTCCAAGAATATTGATGCAAATGAATCTCAGAATGAGTATGTTAGTTTACTAAGCAGACTGCACTAGGCCAGACATAACTTGTGCTGTGAGCAAGCTGAGTCGTTTTACAGCCAATCTAGATAGAAATTATTGGAAAGCAATGAAACGTGTACTAGGCTACTTGAAGCATACTCAAAATTATGCCTTGCACTATACAAGTTATCATGCAGTACTAGAAAGGTATTGTGATGCAAATTGGATAGCTAGCATGAAAGACACTAAATCAACAAGTGGGTATGTGTTTACACTTGAAGGAGGAGCAGTGTCATGAAAATCATCCAAGCAAACTTGCATAGCAAGATCTACAATGGAAGAGGAATTTATAGCTTTGGATAAAGCCGGTGAAGAAACAGAATGTCTTCGAAATTTCTTGGAAGACATCCTTAATTGGCCTAAACCTATGTCAGCTGTATGTATTCACTGTGATAGTCAAGCGGCGATTGGAAGGGCAAGTAACGTTATGTACAATGGAAAGTCTCGACATATTCGTCGAAGACAACTACTCTCTAGTGGAATTATCACAATTGACTATGTGAAGTTTAAAGATAATGTTGCGGATCCACTTACAAAAGGCCTAACTGGAGAGTTAGTTAACAAAACATCCAACGGAATGGGTCTAAGGCCTGTAAATTAAGTCTTCATAGCGGACACCCTACCTAAATGACTAGAGATTCCAAGAACTAGGTTCAAAGGGACAACCAAGTTATGTAGACGATTTAGTGTACTGTCAACTATTACCCATTCCCGTGGAAGACAGTACTAACAAGATGAGGCTAAGCGTAAGCTTTTAATGAATCTGAATTGGATATATGATATATCATGAAATTTAGAATTCACCTATGTGAGTGCGAAGTGAGAGCTGCTTTTATGAGAATTCGAAAGGCCGGTTCTCTAAAGCACTCATGAGACCAGGCGGTGTTCATGGCCAAAACGGACACAATAGTGAGAACCAACTGTATAGGAGAGAAAGTTGTGTGTTTTCTATTGTCTAGACTTGCATCAAAGGTTGGCGGTTCAAAGACATCAAGTCTACTGATTAACTGAGCAAGTCCGATAGATCTCACTAGGGAAGGTTTAAAATCTCAGACTACCTATCTTGATGCAATAATCTCTCATTGAATAATCGCACATTGCATTTCATTTCATTTATTCATGCATCTACGAAGAGTTATGTGAGTTGAACTTCTCATTCATGTGGGGGATTGTTGGGACTTTGTCCATAGAGTAAAGTGAATGAGAAGTGTTGAAAGTAGTCCTACATAGGACAAGTGTGGGGGAGAGTAAGGATATATTAGTGGGAGCCTCCCAAATGGATTTGGACCCCAAGGGGTACCCCACTTTTGTGGAGGGAGAGGACTTACGTTAGCCGGTGACCACCACGCGCGCGCGTCGCCCGTCCGGCCAGCTCGGCTCGGATCGGGCCAGGCTGGGCCCGGGTCAGAATATTATATTATTTTTTTCCCTTCAGCTTATTTCTTTTGCTTCAAAAGCAATGGTGGCTCTTCGGACTTGGTGACCATTCACCAAGAGGCGCCATTTCATTTCGCATCACTTCACACGACATACATATTCACGAAGGTGCGCCACTTCTTAATATTTATATTCGGGAAAACCGACCCCTTAAAACTACTTCATTATTTTCGTTCATTCATTTTTGTGCGGTACGTTCAGTACACAAGTTGCGTTCGACGAGTCTCTCCTTGCTGTACCACGAGAGAAAGGCAGAGATTCGTTCTATCTTGGGAGACAATTGTCTGGCGGCCTTGGTACGTGTATAGGCGGGCAAATTTGTCTTAAGGACACGGCATTAAATTGTCGGGCTCTAATCAAATTTTAGCCTTCCGGTGATTCATTGAAATTCCGAATTGTTCAGGTTCCGTTATCTTCTTCCCTTGTTGGTTGTGCTGATTGTTTACTAATCTTCTCTTTAAGTGCCAGTGGTTATACTTGCTATCCATTCTTGTTTCTACAGAATTTTTTTCTTTTCGAACACTATCCTTAGCCTATAAGCTCTACAACACAAAATGCTCCACATAGACTACACCAGAACTACCAGTCTCCAATCTCCATATCTCGCCACAGGAGTCCAGCCACCCTAGATCAAAAGGCATCATAGGCGATAAATGCAGATAGGCAGTGCGGAAGTATTTTGGCCCCAGAAGTCACCTCGTTACAGCCAATGCCACAACCGCAAAATGGATGAGAAAAAGGAAACAAAGAGAGGAAAAAGGATTAGCCCATGTTGTTGGTGCCACCCATACAAAATTTTGACTTTTTTAGCATGATGAGAAAAACACATACTTTATCCTTGGCATTAGAACCAACTATTTATTACGGGGTTTTTTCCCTTTTATCTTCTTCTTTTTCTTAGAAACGATAGTTTTAGCATTTTTTACAAAAGAGCAATTCCATTGCAGAAAAAAAAGATAGAGAGAGAAGAAAAGGTAAGTTTTCCTTTGTGTGTTGTCAATATACTTATGCCATGATCTTAAGAGAGGATTATGATCGCATTCCTGCTTTGGATTCACAAAGTGCCTCTAAACGGAGACATAAGCCAGATTTGGCTGAATTTCGATAACACATTTTATAGTGTATTTTTCCTATCTATTCTCCGATTACTATATTTTCCCTAAGAGGACTACTTGCTTGCATTATTTTTCTAGACTCGATGTGTGATTCCTTATAGGGTATTGGATAAATATTAGGATTATTTTCTTTGTATTGATGTTTTACATTCTTCATGTATCTAAATATGAATTGTAATCAATGGATTACAACGGCAAACAATAGTCGTTAAAGATGATAATCCATTTTAATCTTTCAATTAAAAATACAGAAGAAATCTATTAAACCCTTGAACCTATGATAGAGTAGGGCCTGACTATCCAGGTCTGCGAGTAAGCTCTAAATTTAAAAAAACAAGGAATATGTTTCAACGAGTAAGTTCTAGGTAGAATCTATAAGAAACATAAAACTGTTCGCTCTAAGTTCGAGGACAATGGCAAGTTGGCTCGTTTGCTTCTATCAGAAATCCGACCTGCCAAGTCTCGTCCAAGTACAAGGTAGGTGCCCCAGAAGTTCGTTAACTTATGCTGGGGGCTTTTAGAATTTAGAAAAAATTAAAAATTATTAGGCTTCCTTGCTTTTGGAGGGATTCCTTTTGATGACTTAAACCATAATGTATCATATTCCCGTTGTCCCCCCCCCCCCAACATGTTATATGAAGCTGTTGTTGTCCCAAGTTAACCTCGTAAGTTGTATTCAGGGATCAAATGAGCTGAAGACCTATAAGTACCTAAATTCAATACATGCAAAGGACGCTGCAAATTTACTCCTGCACTTTTTCAATTGCATGTTCAAATTGGTTAAAACTCTAATTTAAGTTATGATCGAAACACCGTAAGTCGAGTCCCAACAAAGAAAGCTTTTCTAATGCAACCTCTATGCACTTCTTGTCTTAATTACAAAGGGATGATACATTGTTTGTCTGCAAATAAATGAACATTATAAGTGATCTAAAATATATATATATATATATATATATATATATCTCTATACATACAGACATACATATATATATGTATGTCGCGACCTAAATTCCACCCTTTAGGGGGGAGAAAGATAGGTTTAGAGGTACTTGCTCTTAATTCTACGATCTCGAGCTCGGATTCTCTCAAATCCATACCTCGCGTGACATTTAGGCGTTTTCATTTTAAAATCTCTTTAATAGTCTAAATTTTTTTTAAAAGGAACCGCCACTAGCCTATTAAGGTCGATTAGAAACCAAGTGAAAGCATTGGGAGAAATGCTTGATTTTCTACGCAACTAGAGATTCCTAGAGTACAGAGACTTGATTACATTAACTATTTAATTAATGCCCTTTTGGTACCTAAAATTGATTATTTGGTTAACCTAAATGTTTTCATGCAGGCTTACATCACCCAAAAGACTAGTCCACTAATGCTTTAATGCTAAGCTCTAAGAACTTATTCAATTGACTTCATTTTAGAATTTTTTTTAGAATTTTTTATATTTTTTATTGATTTTTAATCATTTTCTAATTTTTTATGTTTTTCTAATGATTTTCTGATTTTCTATTGATTTTATGATTTTCTTTTAAGATTATTTTTTAATAATTTCCTAATTTTTTATCATCTATTTGCTTTATTTATTTATTTACTATCCATTTTCTGTTTTCTAATTTCTTTTATTATTTTCTCTGAATTTGCTATTATCTATTATCTATTTTTTCTTTTTATCAATTTTTACTTTTCTATTTTTTATTTTATTTTCGATTTTTTAAGCATTTCCTAATTTTCTATTATCTATTTTTCTATTTTCGATTTTTTAATATTTTCGGATTTTTTTTATAATTTCTCTTTTTTATAATTTCTTTTTTATTTATTTATTAAAAGGGTTTCGGACCGGGTTGTAAATACCCGGTCCGAAACGACCCGGACCTTAATGGTCCGGGTCCTTTCGAGAATGGGCTGGGCATAAGGCCCAGCCCATTCTTTTCTTATTTAAAAAAATAAAAAAGGAACGATTTTTTTAAAGTAAAAGGCCGGCCCAATTCCCTTTTTTTATTAATTCGTCGGCCCATTTCCTTTTTTTTAAAATTTTACAGCCCATTTTATCCTCCAGCCCGTTTCCTTTATTTAGCCAGCCCATCTTGATTTAGCTTTTATACCAAATTTCAACCCAAAACCTTTTCTTCTCTTTTCTTTATACACCAAACTGCAACTCTGCATTTCATCTTCTTCGTCTACTCACGTCCACCTCTAAAACCAACCGAAATCAAAATTACACCGAAAACAAATATAGACGATTCTATGATTTTTAATCATCACAACGTACCTATAGACCTATATAATCAACTAAAACTACACAACTAAGCTAAGAATTAAAAAGAAAATAACTAGAATTTTCAATTCAACATTCCATCAAACACATCAAGTGCCGCAACGATTATCAAGCTTCAATACGAGATTGACTTTAAACTAAACCACGACTCAACGATAAACACGCAGAACATATCATCCGAAATCAATACCACAACAACTCGGGAAATCAGGTTAAACGTCATCTATCATGGAATTAGACAAATCACAGCAAAACTAAGTTAAATTTAGGCTTGAGAACGTGCACAGAACACATGGCTGAATGAAGAACAACAAACTCACGAACAACAAACTGAAAAGAAAAGGACTGAGATATGCTTACCGGTAGAGATGAAATGGATTGAACAATCAACAATCAGACAAGCGAAGCAGCAAAGGAACGCGCGGCCAAAGCTGAAGAAATTCTTCAATCTTCAAACACCCACGTCGAGAGATGAAGGGGAGAGACCGACGAGCTGGAGCTGCAAGCTGCGAGCTGCGAGCAGAGAGCAAGAGGGAGAGAGCTGCGACGGGAGCGAGGGCGAGAGCGTGCGAGAGGGCGACGCAAGCTGTGGGCAATGACAGGAGAGAGTGAGCTGTCGGTTGGAACGAGGGCAAGCTTAGCTGGGGGTTTGCCGAGCTGAGGGAGGGAGAGTCCAGGGGAGCTGAAGGGGGACGAGGCGAGCTGGACTGAGGGAGGACGAGGCGAGCTGAAAGGAGGGGGCTGTGGGCGGCGGAGCTGAAGGTCTGAGAAGGCGCGGGCGAGCTGAGGGGAGGGCGGTCTTCGCGAGCTGAGGGCTGTGAGTGGGGAAGAGAGGGCGAGACAGAGAGAGGGTGAGCTGGGAGAAAAGGGGGGATGTGGGCGGCGGCGAGCTGGGAGAGTCGCCGCGAGCTGGGGGATCGCCGTGTATGTGTGGCCGAGCGTCTGTCTGTGGGGAGCTCCAGCCGGAGCTGGCGTGGACGAGCTGAGACAGGGACGACGGGCAGCGACGGGCGAGGACGAGCGGAGAGGAGGAGACTGTGGGCGGCGGAGCTGGAGGAACCTGAGGGAGAGAGGGGCGAGCTGAGAGACCGAGCTGGGAGCGTGGGCGAGTGGGAGGCGCGACAAGGCCGAGGGCGTGAGGCGGAGCTGTGGGCGTGGAGAGATTTGCGAGCTGAGGGAGGGAGATAGAGAGAGCTCAGGGAGGACGACTTGAGGGCAGGGGCGGCGGAGCTGAAGGAGGCGGCCGTCCAGGTGAGCTGAGCTGAGGGAGTTGATCATGCCGGCGTCCGACCAGCTCCCCCCTCATCCTCCCCCCTTTTTTTTGGCGTGTCCAGGCTTCCTTTCTGCTCCCTGCTCTTGTGCAGGTTTTTTTTCTGCTGCTTCTGTCCTCTCACTCTCAGAGTTGACCGCAGGGAAGGAAGGAAAGAAGGAGGTGGGCCGTGAGGTGAGTTGGGCCTGCATGGGGGTGGGTGAGTGGGCCGAGGAGAGAGCGAAACCCACGTGGGCACGGGTGCGGGCGCAATCCGAGGTCTTCCCCCCTTTTTCTCTCTTTTTTTTTCTTTTTTAGAGAAAATAAAAGGCATTTCAAATTTTTAACTAATAACAATTTCCACATAACTAAGCCAAAAGTGAATTACCAAATCGGCGAAAATTAGGTGTCAACAATATATATGTATATATATACATACATACATATACAGATTGGGTGTGCCTAGATGAGTCCTATAACTTTAGGACCCTACACTTATTAACCCAAAGATGTGTTTGGACATTTGTACTTAAGTTGGGCCTAGCAGGCTCATGGGCACCATAGTCCATAATCAAGTTGAATGGATACTAAATGAGAGGTATTATGGAAAATTGTTCAAAAAGTCTTAAAACTTATTGCACTTTTGCCAATTTAATCATAAATACTTTAAATTGCTAATTAAATCTTAAATATTTTCATTATTTATCAGTTGAGTCCATTCGGCCTTTTTTTATATCGGAATTAGCTTATTTGGGCGCCAATCCTATATGGTACAACTAGCCCTAACATAGACATTTTTAATATACTTTTTTTATTTTTTATACTTTTTTAAGGGGAGCTAGCAACAATCACCGGCCTTTAAACAAGGGCTCATGGTCCTTGCTATTGCAAGTAAGGGCTTAGTGGCCCTCGTCAGCCATAGTGAGGAACTCGTTGATTCTAGGTTAAAAATTGGTCATGTCACATGTCATTAGTTTAATAATTTGTTAAGACTAGATTAAAATTGCATAAAGTTGAGTTTTCATAAATAAGAAAAGCCAAATAGATGAATAGGTACATTTGCTTAATCATTTGGAAATCATATTTAAGTTAGGCATGCATTTTTAAATTAACACCTTGTATATTTGAAAATTAATCGTATGTCTGGTTATGCTTTGCTCTGCGTTGAGATTAGGTGATTCCTACCAATTCATTTATTTAATGCTTTAATTTCTTAGGTGTCATATATTTGATTGTGCATCCGCATGGTCATACATTGTGCAGTAGTGGCTTAGGATTAAAATCGACAAAGACTGATTATAAAAATTGAAAATAAAGAGAAATGGTAACAAAAGGGCGTTAAGTTATCTAGTATAATAAAGCCCTCATATCTATGGTATGTCAAGTTCACAAAAATAAAGTGCCCTCTAATACTTTACATAGTGTTTAATCAACTTAACAATAACTTATTAACGGCGACTCCTGAATAAAAGTACTTACATTTTTTTAGTAATTTATTTAAAATCCGAATATTGTTATTACTATAGGCTCGAAAGAGTTTACGCTAAGTCTTTGAGTTTAGCAACAGATTAACAAGGGCGAGGTATCAAGAATTGTTCAAGTGCTGGCAGATATCTTTCTCCTAGAACCCTGGACGCTGCAAATAAAGTTCCCGTCAGCTTGCTCAGTAGAACTTTCGACGAAGATTTGGTGGTATTTTTTTTTATCAGTCTGCGATGCTCCCCTTGTATAAATCCCTACTTGGCTACGTGTGCTGACTCTTTTTTGCATAACTACTATATCAAGGAAGTGCCGAAAGTTAGGAAGATTTTAAATAATATGCCAAAATGATGACATTATTTTCAAAAGCAGGTTCAATGTAGACATTATTTAGACTTCGCGTTCAATTAATCCCCACTGGGGGTCGGCTGACGCTCGTGGTTCGCAACCGCAAATCTGGAGTCGTGCGGCGAGCAAGCCCAAATTTGCAACAATTGAAGTCGCCAATTGTTTGATCACGAACTTATAAAATGACCGCAAGCTCTAATTCAACCTAAAAATTCACAGCTCTACAGAGGAACAACACTAGAATTTCTAGAGATTAGAGTGCAACAGAAAGATATACATAGGAATTGCTCAAGTAATGGAATGTCTGTCAAAATCGTCAAAACGGCTCTTTAACAATCGTGACCTCTTTGACAATAGTGGTTTCTCATAATAGTGTTGGTGCACTTTTGTTAGAGTCTATCTCCTGCTCGGAATTGCTAGAATTGCTTCTAATCAACTCTATTGCTCTTTTCTGGATTCATCCTATTATGAAGCCATAAGAGCTTGTTCAATTTTGAGTACAATCTCTTCTCTCTCTTTTTTCTTTGAAAATATTTCACACATTTTTTTAGAAAATACTACTCAAAGTCTATTTTTAGGCATTTTCCTAATTTAGAAGGAAAAAAAAAGAACAATTGGATTGAGTCGGGCACTACGGCCCGGATCATTGGCTAGACTGAGCTCATTAAATGAGCCCAGCTCGGCAAGCCCACCCCAAAACAAAATAAAAACAAAGTGCAAGCCCAAGACTTATCATTAACTAAACTAAGCTCAGCCCAAAAACTAAGATAAAACCTAGCTGGCAAAATAAAATAGCCTGCTAACAAAAACACCCCGAGCTGACCAAGCCCGTGGACTAGCCAGACCCGTGAATCTAGCTCAGCCCGGATCTGGCTTAGCCGACCTAGTTCACGACCATCCTTGCCTGCACCCTCCATGGCTTCAATAGAGCATGGCTGAGGCGAGCAGCATCGCTCACCTCACTCCGACCGTGCACACGGTGGCACCTCCTTTTTGACCAACCTAAGCCAACCAATCGTGGCGTCGCCGGCCAGAGTCTTCTGGCTGAGGCATATACCACTTGGTACTGCTCAATCGATACATGCATTAATAGTTTCTTTTCTTATTTTGTTGTTTTCAAAGCAACATAGGAGATTGTGCCAACGAGGATAAGCATTCAAGTGAATGGTTATATATCAATATGTCAATCAAGTTCGATAAAGAAATGAGTACCATACAGAAATTATGACACTTATAATATCTTTATTCCCTTCATGTATGTTTGCTCATCCGTCGAACAACTTGAATTTTGAATTAAGAATTATAAAATAGGCTGTAATCCAGTGCAATCGCGAAAAAAAAAAATCTTTTTTTTCTCTTCCACGACTCTTTCTGTGTGAAAGGTCTTAAAGTGATCCAAGGTTAGGAGTCAATAAAAATAAGTTTTATGATACAAATAAAATAATTAGAAAGAAGAAGTTAAAGTTGATGGGCTCATTGCCCTTTTCTTTAATGGAGAAACCCGTCATTATCAAGACCAATTAGCTGTCATCGTTCATCGCCTTGCTGACGTTGAATATTCATTGATCCACGCACAACTCTTTGGTATTATTTTGCCTCTTCTTAGTTTTCTTTCGGAAGCCGTTTCTACTCCACATTACTCTCGTCGAATGAGGCAAAATAAAATACTAGAGTTCGCCCTTTGCCTTGCTAGAAAGTTTCTATTTATTGTATCCAATCCCTTTGTATATATTGCACGTGCTCCTATCCCAAGAGATCTACCACATTGGTTAAAACTCAATATCAAACCGTGAATGAAAAATCATAGGTCAGAATTACAACGACGAAAGCTTTTCTAAGGCAACCTCTAGTGACCTCTCGTGTTAATAGTTACATAAATAAGGTGAGATGGAAGGGCTGCCATGACTCTATAGGATTAATCAGGCTCTTGAAAAAAGTTTGGACATCAATCTCTTCATTAAGAACTTTCGCTTGTAAGTGACCACTAGAGGTGGTCAATGAGCAGGCTCGGTCGAGCATTTAGATTGGGCCTTATAATTATAAGACCTTGTCGCGACCTCCTAGAAGGTGCACCACCTAAGGTTCGGCTAATGGATTGCTAAGTCTAATTTAGCTCGAGCTCTCCCAAGCTCATACCAATTCGCGACTTAGGTTTCAATTCTTAAACATGCAAAAACTAATTCAATTGGAGTCGCCACTAATCTATTTGTGGTGGGTCGATTAGAAACCCATGTAAAATACCGGGAGTAGTACTTTACCCTTACGAACCAGAGACTTTGAATTCGGGGACTTGAAAACCTATTTTCTTTTATTTCAAAAAAAATAATTTGCAGACAGTTTGAATTGATTTTAAGTTCATTCCCTAACATGCAAGCTGATCACGCGGGTGCGCAAACATTAATGGAAATGCTAAATGAAATAAAATAATAGACAAAAATGGCCTAATGAAACAAATTAACAACAAAGACATCTTTTGGGTTTTTTCATATGAATGCAATGCATGTAATGATAAACTTAATTCTATATGCAAACCCTAATACAAATCTAAATGCAATTCTATGAATTTCTGAATTATTAAATGAAACTAATTATCTATAGTTAATAACATCTAATTTAGACTAGGAACTAAATTAATCCCTAATTTAAACTAAAACATTATCTTAACTACGGATAATATCCTAAAACATGAAAACTAAACTACTATGCGAATGCAAGAAAGTCTAATTCTAATAACATGACCTAACATGAGATTAACTTTGACTAAATGACACGCTATTTAACTACATGAATTAAATGACATGCAAAAATGTATTTTTAAAGCATTTTTCTTTTTATTTAATGAAATTCGAAATTAAATAAACTTATTAAAATGTGAAAACCTAATCTAACATGACTCCTAATTTTCTAAATGAATTATTCTACCACGGTATAAATGAACATGCAATGACATTTTAACTAAATTAATTAACTACATGTAACTATCTAAATTAAACATGAATGATTTTTATTTATTTTTAGTTTTATCAATGGAAATTCAAGATTAAATAGATGCATAAATTAAAAATCTGATCTATTACTCTAACATGCATGAATAATATGCAATCTTCCTAATTGACATGTGATTTAATGTGCCTAAACTAAATGTTATGAAATGTCTAAATGTTATGAAATGTCTAACAATGCAACCTAAAATGAAAAGAAAGGTTAATGCTATGATATGCATATGAGTTTTTATTTTTATTTTTATTGACTTTGAAATAAACATGAAACCCTAATTTAACTATGCAAATTATACTCTAAAATGCAACCTAATTATGCTATGCAATTTAATCTAAACATGAAAAATGTAATCCTATCTAACATGCAATTAACATAAAATGCATTTTTTTTGGTATTTTTCTAATAATAAAGGAAAACATGACAAGTTAAGCAAATAAACCTAATATAGAAATAAAACCTAAATTAAACAATGAAAGATCGCCAACAAAAATCAATAAATTGATCTTAAGCCTTAAAGATCTAAATATCAATTCTATCAACTCCCGCGTAATTAATTACCTCGTCTAAAGCCTTATAGACGAAATAAAAAATTGGTATTGCGGTTGAGAATTGGAAATTTATTTCCAATTGATAAACCTATGACTCAAAGCAAACAAATTAAACAAAGATATTAACATGAAAGGAATAAGCAAACTAACATACTAAAAGACATTTTTTATTGCAAAAATTTTCTACTTTTTTTATTATTACTATTAAAAAACGAAATTAATTAAATTAAAAGAAAATAAAAGGGACCCGGGACAGGATTCCGAACTGGGTCGGTTCGGATCCAACCTGGTCGTCACTGAGCCGAGAGGAGGGAAGCTCGGGCAGGACCAACAGCAAATCAGGTCCAAGTTTTTACTTTCTCTTCTTTCTACATGGGCCTACTTTGCTTTTCCTCTTTTGCGCAGGCCTGCATGCTCACAAATCCACCCACGCACAAATTGATTCACTTTCACTGTTCTTCTTCTTCAAGTATGGTTGCTCCAGCTACTTGCAAAGACCTGCAAAAGAAATTCAACCACCTCTTGCTCGCGGTGGTTCCACGGCGGATGGCGTTGACAGGGAAACAACAAAAAAGGCCAACTTTCCAATGGCTTTCCGAGATCAACACTTTGCGCAAGCAAACAACGACGAACACGCAGCAAAAAAAACTCAAATCAAAGTAAACAATTTGTCGAATCGGTAAAATGCAGCGAGGAAGACTTGATCGCAAGACCAAAGGAAGGCGAGATCTAAGCCTACAATGCACCAAAAATCAACAAAAAACTACAATCAACACAGCAGAAACTTGGGAACCGACCAAAACCATCATCACCCACCTTGATTCGGACAACGTAGTGAAGAAAAATCAGGGGAAAAAGCTGTGGACGAGTCGCCGAAGCAAGGGTGTTCAAGCCGTCGCAGGTAAGCCGCCGGATTCAAGCTCTCAGGCGGACCTCTCTCTATTTTTCTCTCTCGCACGCCTCTCTCTCTCAATCTCTCTCTCTCTCTCGGTCTTACTTTGTTTCTGTGTATTCTCCTCTGTGCATGTGCCCCTTTTGGCCGAAGGAAGTGCCCATTGTACGTTCTTTTTTTTTACTCAATCGAGGCCCCCCCTATCACTGTACGTCCTTGGACGCTTTAAAGAGGAGGAAAAAAAAAATCTTTGGTCAAATCTGGGAAAGATTTGACCAAATATTATAAAAAGAACTCTCCCTTTGCAACTTGCTCCTGGGCACTTCTTTTAGGCTATGGGATATCTAAAAATTTGGTCAAATCTTCAAATTATTTATCATGCGCCCATCCCCCTGTATGCGAGGGTATATGTGTGCTTCTTTTTTCCTTTTTTTCTTTTGTTTTTTTTTCAGAAAAAATTCCTCCTCCTGCCTTGTGCGACCATGGTCTTTTATAAAGGAAAAAAAAAATCTCGATCAATCTTTTAAAAAGATTTGACCGATTTTCGTTTTCATCAGACCTTATCTTTTGTGCATAGAGATAAACTTTATAGATTTAGCACAAATTTGCTCAATATTTTCCCCTACAAAATCTATTATCAGCAGTTTTAAATAAAATGTTAAAATTTAGGTGTCAACAGACCTTACTTAATCTAATTGACAAATGTCGTTTGACACTTGTTGCCAGAGTCGGGTTGGGCAAGCCCAAAGATGATCAAGTCTATAATCAGATTGAATTGACACTAAATAAGAAATATCATTATGTTATGAATTTTGAAAAGTTTCACATTACATAAGGTCCGTTTATAGTGGATAAACTTATTAATAAATTATGACCCAACATGTCCTGTCATGTCGGTTTACAAGCGTCTCCTTTCTCACGTAACATGCATGAATCTATGACCCTCTACGCTAAAAGGCGGTGAAAATAAGCTGTCCATCCTCTTTCCCAAAATCGTTTGTCCGATCTCCTCCATAGGTTGTCTATCATCATCATCATCATCATCATCTTCTTCTTTTTGGCCATATTCATAGCTTGTCTTTGTGTCATCAACCTTCCGCTTTCGATGTTGACGGAGTCCAAGCTTATTAAAATATCATTCCCTTACGCAGGAAAGAGTTAGCAAGACGAGGAAATATTACGTTGATCAGCTGCCGGCATTGCGCGTCTCTGTCGTGTTAGATGAGAACGACGGCCATGGAGGTCGGGATACCGATGACTCGCTCTCTGGAGGCCGGCCACCTCACTAACAAAGCTTCGCTGTCCTATGAGGCGAGCGACGTCCCCATGCAAGAGAATGGACAGAGGTTGCGACCATGGCCGTTGAGGATCGGGGCATTTAGAGAGATATAAAGGGAGTGTGAGCGGTGCAGCGAAGTGCATATTTCTAAAAGGAAAGTCCATCCCTCCCTAACTTTCCTTCAGAGATTCACTTTTTCACTTATGAAAGGGGGAACGGCCACAACATTGAGGACGTCGGCCGAGCAATAGAGAGAATACACGTTCAGGAAAAAATAAACAGTTCGTCCAAGAAGCTTCAAGCAGACCTCCGTGCCAACGCTTCACCCAGCGTCCCAGCAGCCTCCGAGTAAAGCCAGCTGGTTCGACCGCGCCGACGTACAACTCCACAGCCACCGACGACATGCCTCCTGCTCTTATCCGCCAACCCCGATAACCCAAAGCCATTGCTGACATTCTTTTTTGCCGGCGCCCTTCACCCCTCCAGATCGCAAGCAACAGCTCGGCGAGTCTTTTGCGTGCCACAACAGCCCCTGTTGGTGTTCTTGATTAACTCTCCACAGGTGGGGAGGTGTCCGACGATCCAACCATCTGTCCACACGAGATTCCTCGACTCAACAAAATCCGAAGCTCTTCACCAACGTCATCCAGCAGCAGCATCTCCGGCGAATGGCCCAGCGGCATTCAAGTCTTCATCACCTGCAACACTCTCAGTTGCTGTTCAATATAGCAAATTTTAGTTGCACCTTGCTTGGCGAATTCCCTGGCTTAGCTACGAGTCCCAGTTAAAAGTTTGGCCTGCTTGACACTTTCCCTCGCAGATTCCTAGGCGAGGACAGACACCCCTGCAGCAAATCCAATAGCCACGTGCTCTAGGAACAGGGAATTCCCAAAACAGAAAACAAGAAAGGAAAGTAGCTTCACCTGCAAGACACATCAACTTGATTCACTATCGTACTGCCTCTTTGCCGTCACACCCACATGGATCAATTGCCAATCAACGTGAAAATCCCTCTAGTCACACTGAAAGACCACCGTTTGTGAGTCCCGTCTCTAGATTCGATCAATAGGTCATATATTGTAATTAGGTAATTACACAATCTAATCTTGAGATGTGCACTTTCCAAATCTAAATTAATGTGATCTTTAGTGTTTTAGGCATTATTCCATAGGCTTTTTTTGACTAAAAATTAAATAATAACCATTAATTTGGATTGTGAGATGATGGATAATTTTTAATTTTATCTTCAAGTCGGCTTGATGGGTACATTGTTTGATTTTTACTTAGGATGCCAATTTTGAATTTACAAAAGAAGAAAAAGCGAGGATTAGATAGTTTCATAGTTGAAATATTTAATTACGAATTTCTAATTAAAAATACGGGAAAAAAAATATTCTTATGATTCTTTGACATAGGGTCTTTACTATTTTCAAATTTTAATTAATAAATTAGCAAAAATACCAAAAAATATCCCCTTACATGTCGTTTACCTAAATATAAATCTTAGGTCCCATGCTATGATAGAGTATGTCATGCAAACTATATGTTCGCATAACATACATTGCATATAGCCTAGTTATAATAAAAATCAAGAAATATTTAATGAAAAATTTGTTTAGAAATCATTGTTAAGATAGGTGTACCTTATGTTATTCTTGATTTCTACCTTGGTGTTTGAGTTTTTGCTCTGGCAATTTATCTAAATACGTTTATTTATCTGAGTGCTTATTTAATTGTTTGCACATCAGTATGAACATTTTACATGTTGGGTAAATAAAATTAACTCAATCTACTAGCTAAATCATTTTTGAACTAAAAGAGACAACGTACATAAAAGAAATTAGATTAGTGTAATAAAATCCCCGAACTCACAATCTCTTATTTCTGATCAATCAATATTAAATAGATTAGCGGTAACTTCAAATGAAATCAATTTTACATGTTAAGTGGCGAATTAATATGAATTTGACAGAGTTCGATTTAAATCGAATATAAGTAATCCATTAGTCAGACCTTAAGTAGTGTACTAAGATGCGACAATGTTAAGATAACCCAACTTGCACATCAGTTGTCTTCCCAAAGCTTTTTTTTTATTCACATGGTGATAATATGAATGGGGCGGAAAACCTCAGCAATGGCGAGATACACAAGAACTGTTCAAGCGCCACAAATATTAGCATCCACGCGGGTCAGTCCATTCCTTGGCCAAGAAAACCATTGATATTTCGGCTACGTACGGGCACCACCGTAAAGACCAGTTGCGAATCACTATCGGAACAACACCATCATCGACGAGCACCATCGCCAGCCACCGTGTTTCATCGTTCACAATCGGTTTGAATTTGGAAAAAAAATATCTAAAGAATAGGTAAAAATTTTATCTCAAGTTTTCTTGAATATTCTTTTGCTTGAAATTGATAAAATTTCTCGATAGGCATTACCCATTGTGATTTATCTCCTAATTCGCAACCGCACATTGATTTTTACCAATTAATTGCGCATGATCTTTAAAATTGATATTTTGATCTTTAAGGCTTAAGATCAATTTATCAATTTAACTCGCGAAATCTTCTAGCTGTCTTGAATTTTTGTTTCCATATTTGAATTAATTCGATGAGTTAGAATGATTTGTTTCGTTTCTTTCCTTATTAAAAAAATAAAAAGAAAAGATTGCATGTAGATAAATTAGGACATTCTAGATAGCATTGCATTAGATTAGGTTGCATATTAGATGATATCGCATACTTAAATTAGGGTACATAATCTATTTCGAATAAAAAAATACAAAAAAAATCATTCGACTTGTTTGTTAGATCGCGTTTGTTTGTTATTTTGTTTCATAGCATTTAATTAAATGTTTGTGCATCCGTGTGGTCACCACACATGTTAGGAAGTTAATTAAAATCAATTCAAGCTACCCGCAAAATATTATTTTGGAAATAGAAGAAATGGTGCCGAAAGGACATTAGAGTAGTCCCTGTACCCATAATCTCTAGTTCGTAGGGGTAAAGTACAACATGAGTTTTCAATCGACCCACCGTAAATAGATTAGTGGAGACTCCAATGAAATCAATTTTTGCATGATAAGAACATTAATCTAAGTCGCGAGTTGGTATGAGCTTGAGAGAGCCCGAGCTAAGTCAAACTTAGTATTCCATTAGCCTAACCCTAGATGGTGCACTTTCGAAGAGGTCGTGACAATGATAAAATCAATCAAATGCTTTTCACGTGGTTTACTGGTAAACTTGATTTTTCTTTATGAGAAGAGTGGTGGAGTAGATATTTTCCACTGGTTTCTTATATACATAGTTACGGGTAGAAAAAAAAAAGAACATAATGAAGATCCTAAAATTTATACAAGAAATATGATCACATGGTAGATCTTTCAATTGATTCAGGTGTCTTTATAAGAAAAAAGTGCCCTGATGAAGTCTTTTTTATGAACAAAACACTTGAGGTGCACTTTGTCCCACACTGAAGCTTCGTTTAAGTTCACGAAGAAAGGACAAAAAAGTTAGAAAACAGAACTCTAGCCTAAACTTATGTCCCATTTATAAAAAATTATCAAAAAAGAAAGAAAAAGATTTTGGCAACCCCAGAGGTGGCCCAAACCGGACTTGGTGGTGCTACTCCAGGCCTAGGAAATTCGTCAATCCAGTATATATACTTATACTTTCCCTACTTTTCTAGTCAAAGTCTTTATACTTTCAATTTTTTTTTCTAATTAGGTCCTTCTTATTACAAAAAATATCTCACCGTGTCCCTATGATTCAAAAAGCCAATTAACGTGACCGTCAGAGTAGGTCTTTATGTGACACGGATTAAATATTGTCTAAGTGAACACCAATCATAGATAGTGTGAAGGCAGGAGCATAAAAGTTATCCTTGTGTCTTCATTGAGAAATAACTACTTCTCACAAAATGGAGTCGGACCAATTTACATTTTTACAGCTAATTAAAGTAATTAGGGAATTATTCAAGATTTAAACTACACATGTCGATTTTTCACACCAATATCTGAACAAAGTAATGATTATAATTAAGTGGTAATACCACAAAAAACCCAAATTTTACCCATTGTGACACATTTATTTTAAACTTTTTTTGTTACACTAAAAACCTTCAATTTTACCTCATGTGACACATTTATCTTAAACTTTTTTTTGCTAAGGTAAGTAATTATATTGATGTTGAACCATGCAATCTGTACAAGGTATTAGGGCCCGATACCACAAAACTTGCACTCATCACTAATAGTAGATGTGAGTGTAAGGGTACCGAGGTTCCATGAAAGAACCAAAAGAGAACGCCTAAATAATGGCCAACTAAGAAAACGAAAAAGCCTAAACATTGGCCAACTAAAAGGCCTAAATAAAGGCCATCTCAGAATATGAGAGAGGCCTAAACAATTGCCAACCTCACTAAGAGTCCCAAAATACATCAAGAGAAAATGGAAGAGGCAATTCCCCAATTCCGTTGAACCCTCATATTCATGAGAGAATCCACCACATGTTGGAATGTTCTGGCTTTATCTTTGACCATCATAATCAGCTTTGTCTTCATCGCAGGGCCAAAAACATCACAGTTGCAGAACAAGGCATTATTCCGCGTTTTCCAAATAATATGACGTAAATCACAAATTTATGTAAACAATTTCCAGCAATATATTTAGTCACCCATTGAAGAGTCTCAGGCCACAAGCCATTCCTCCAAGATAAATTACAATTCCCAACCCAAAATGATGCAAGTTGTAAAGTAACTCGACATTCAAAATAAAGTAAAACTATGGAATCAGGTCTAGTATTATAGAAGACACAATGAGCATCATCTATTCTACCACGCGATAATAGGAATACTTGGGTGGGTAGCCTGTTCCGTGTCATTAGCCAGAGATGAAACTGGTGCCTGGGAATAATAATTTTTCTCCATATGAAGGAGTATCATGATACCCTTAGACCCCTCGGTCGTATGATAGACCATACAGAAGCCACTGAAAAAGTACCAGTATTGTCTCCCATCCATGAAATGAATCTGGTTGACCCCCCAAAGTTGGGAGAGTCTCTCCCTAAGTGTCCATCGTCTCGAGTAGAGTAGAAAACTGTCCTCTGGCCATCATAAGATCAATCACCTTGGCTTCTCTGGGAAAACCCGAAAGGTAGATATCATGGTTGGAGAGTAATAAGTTTAACAGACCGCAAGTATGCCAATGATCAAACCATAAGGATGTCAATCGCCCATCCCAACATGCCACTGAAATAAATGTTGGAATTCACATTTGAGCTCAAGAGTTTTCTTCCATGCCCATAAACAAGAAGTTGGTTCTTTTTGCCAATTAAAAACTTTGCTTACGTAAAAAGGTGAAGTGAATCCACTTGCACCACAAGGATTCCTTATCAGTGAAAATGATCCAAATATGTTTCAACATAGCGGCCTTGTTACTTTCCTTAAGTCGTCGAATACCAAGACTCCCTTCCTCCTTAGGGAGACAAACATCCGTCCAAGCCACTTTGGCCCCACCCGGTCCAAGTTCCAGACCCTTCCAAAGGAATTGCCAGAGTACACGCTCAATTCTGTCTATGACTAAACTAGGTAATATAAATAAACCAGACCAATAAACCTAAATGGCATGGAGAACTAACCTAATAAGTTGCAAGCGTCCCGCAAATGAGAGAAATTGTTGGGTTTCAGGTTGAGCTCGTTTTGTAATCCTGTTAACTAGAGATACACAATCCGTCTTCCCTAGTCTTCCCGCCATCACAGGAATCCCCAAGTAACGGAATGGGAGTGAGCCAATCCTAAAACCAAGCAAGTCAATAATGGAAACACGTAGTTCCTCAGAACCACCTGAGATGTACACTTCACTCTTCTCATGGTTAGGTTCCAAACTCGACCATTCCGCAACAGTAGAGAATGCAGTCTTCATAAGTGCAATAGACGTCACATCAGCTTCACTAAATAGAAGTACGTCATCAGCGAAAAATAAGTGAGTCAAACTTGTGGCTTTGCATCTCCAATAGAATTTGAACCCCGATTGACTGGTTTGCCTATCAATGATATGAGAAAAAACCTCCATAATCATGGTGAAAAGATATAGAGAAATTGGGTCTCCTTGCCTAAGACCCTTGGAACTAGCAAAGAATCCCTACAATTCCCCATTAATAGATATGGAGAACTTGGGAGTTCTCACACAAGTCATGATCAACGTAATCAGACGGGACGGGAAGCCAAAAGCACAAAATGTGAATTCCAAGAAATCTCAATCAATAGTATCATACGCCTTTCGAAAGTCCACCTTCATAGCACACTTGGGGGTATAAGGTATATGATGAAAACCACAAAATAACTCTTGAGCTAGTATAATGTTGTCACTTGTTGACACATAAATTTTGACAAATCATATAGAGTTAATTACACAAAAAATAGAGATTTATTTTAATTACTGAAAAGATATTTATCTAATATTACATATAATTATTAGGAGCATCTTGCATTTTAGGTAAGACCATCGGCGGTGACCTGGAAAAGAAATATTGGGCGTATTTTGAGTAGAATATATTTGTTATCTTCTCAAATACAAAAGGGAAGGATGGCCGCATGAAAAATAATAATATTTTAATATTTCAGCAAATCTTTAGTTATCCCCCCGCCTAAAAAATGTCCAAGAGCAAACTGTAGGGGTTTTTTATTATTTAATATTTGGTCAAATCTTCTAAAAGAACGTTCAAGAACAAATTGTAGGGGTTTTTTTTATATAATAGATTTGACCAAATATATGTTTCTTCCCAAGCTTAAAAGGTGCCCAAGGAGAGAGCGAAAGAGGGAAGCTTTTCGGAACAAAAAAAAGAAAGAATAGAGGGAGAGAAAAAGTGCGGGAGAAAAGAAAACGTGAGGAGGAGAAAGCTTGGGTCCGGAACCCTTGATTCCAGAGACTCGACCGTGACATCTCCTTTGCCCAAGCCTTTCAAGATCCGACGACTCATCTGCAACCTCCTTCCCGTTCGCTTTTTTTTTTTCACCGGTGAGTTGTGGCCATTCCGCTGCCCTAAACCATGTAGGGATTTTACACTACTTTTTGCTGGTCTCTCCCACGACCCTCATGCTCGGTTTTGCTATGCCTTTCAAGCCCGTGTCAAACTTTTTGCCGGTTTTCTCATTCTAGTTGACGCCCAAGCTTTCTATGATGTTTGTTTTCGCTTTTGTGTCCATGTTGGTTCTCTTTGATGCATTATAGGCTTAAATTCTGCTTTCTTTTGGTCCTGCCAGTGAACGTTCATTACTGCACCTCTTCTGTTCAACAAATTGCCCAAACGAATTGGTCGTGGTTTAAATCTTTTGTGCAGGTCACTATCTGATTGTTTTGTGATTAATCAATGCCTTTAGTCCTTGCTTGTTTGTCATGTCTTTTGGAATGTCATTAATCCCGTCCTTCGTTGAAAATCGTTGACTTTCTCTCGGACGAACCAAATTTTCTCTAGTTTTGGTCTGAGCTTGCATGTGAGGGACTGAATTGGACAGGGTTGTTGTTTCTGGGCCGTAAGGGATGGCTAGGCTGTCACACATGAGGGAGCTAGGCTGGACGTCATCTGCGTGTAAAGTTGGCGGGGCTGTCATTTACGTGGAAGCTAGGCCGAGCTTGGTGATGAACTAAACCCATTCGCTGACTCTGGGGACCAAAACCTCCCCTAGGCCCATCACGTGCGCAACCCAGATTCTTCTGTCCCCCTTGGCTTGCATCATCCAGGTCGGGTACGAGTTGACCCAGTTTAGTCCCCGATTTGACTTTCTTTTATTATTGTTTTTAATAATAAAATATTATCCTACATTAAAAAAACATAAAAAACAATCTTTTTTTTCTCATGTTGATTTTAATTATTTCATTGATGTTATTTTTGTCTGACCCGTTTGCTTTAGGTGATAGGTTTTATCAATTGGAATATATTTTTTGATTCGCAACCGCACATTAATTTTTTTATTCTATCTATAAGGCTTTAAATGGAACAATTAATTGCGCGAAAATCTATAAAATTGATATTTTGATCTCTAAGGCTTAAAATCAATTTATCAATTTTATTCACGAACTTTCATTGGTGAATTTTGAAGTTATTTCCATGTTAGAAGTATTTGATTGATTTAACTCAATTTCGTTTCTTATTAAAAAATAACAAAAAATTACATTCCATATTTAAATTAAATTGCATTTTAGATAAAATTGCATTCCATGTTTATATTAATTTGCATATTAGAAATATCACATTTCATATTTAGATTAGGTTGCATATTAGATAATATCACATGTCTAAATTAGGTTACATATTTTAAGTTTAATAAAATCTAAAAAAATATTTCATACGCATGTCATTGCATAAATCATTTCATATAGTTTGCATTCTAGGTTTTATTTGACATTTAGATTAGGTGCATAAATCTCATGTCGTCTAGAATTTGCGTAAAAGATCATATCATGTTAGAATAACACATTTAGAAATCTAGGAATCATGCTAGATTAGGATTCATATTTGTATTAATTTATTTAATTTCTATTTTTCATTAATAAATGAAAAATGCCTAAAAAAATACATTTTTTGAATGTCATTTAATTAATTTAGATAAACAGCATATCATGTAAATTAGCTTAATCCAGGATTGCACATTATAGCATATTAGGTTAGTCGCATATAGAGTTAGATTTTCATCATAAGCATCATTTATTAGAATAGTTTTTTTTTTGGTAAAAGCTTATTAGAATAGTTTTTGCATATAAAAAATGAAAATCCAAAATAAATGTTTGCACACCTACATGATCACCACATGTGTTAGGAAGTTAAAATCAATTCAAGCTACCTGCAAGATTTTTTTTTGAGATAAAGAAAAGGTACTCAAATCCCCGAATTCATAATCTCTTGTTCGTAGGGATAAAGTACAACTCCCGGTACTTTACATGGGTTTCTAATCGACCCATCGTGAATATATTAGTGGCGACTCTATTTGAAATTGATCTTGCACATTAGGAATTAAAACATAAGTTGCGAATCGGTATGAGTTTGGGAGAGCTCGAACTAAGTTAAACTTAGCAATCCGTTAGCCGAACCCTAGGTGGTGCACCTTCAGAGAGGTCGCGACAACACTAATACGTCGATCTTTGACAAAGGCACTCTGAGATGTACTAATGATAGATGGAAGAATCGAGGCTACTCAATTAGATAGAAACTTAGTAATGCACTTATAGATGATATTGCAGCAGGCAATTGGTTTATAATCATTCATTGAGGACTCATTGAGAACTTTAGCAATCAAAGTTATCATGGTGGTATTCAGCTAACGAAACATATTCCCAGAATTCAGAAAATCCATAATAGTCGTATTCACTAATGGGCCTACTATATCCCAAGACTATTTAAAGAAATCAACGCTAAACCCATATACCCTCGGGGCTTTTCTGAACACTAAAGAGAAGAGGGTGCTACAGATCTCCAAATCAATAAAAGGTGCAGATAAGCGTCGTACCTAGCTATCATCCAGTATGTGCTTAAGGACCGCCCGAATGTCCTAAAACAATGGTGATAGCCATCCAGGGCAAGTGAAGAGGCCTTCATAATGAGAGACAAACACATCATTGACTTCATCAGATAAAGACACTTGATTCCCAATAGCATCCACCACCGATATAATCATGTTATTGAGTTGCCTATTCTTCACAGATTGGTGGAAAAATTTTGTATTTAAGTCTTCCTCCTTTGACCATTATATTTGTGGCTTCTGTCTATAGATAGCATCCTTTTGCAAACAAAGACTAGAGAAAGCCTTCTTAGCATCTTTCTCATCCTGAGCTAGCAATGAATTATATGGGTCATGCAATAAGGAGTCTTGAATTATACAAAGTCATTGTCTAGCCACTCTAGTGCGCTGAGATATATTCGAGGAGGGCTCCCCATTAAACTCTTTCAAATGGGTCTTGAGTAACTTAAGCTTAGTACAAAGCTGGAACATCGGCGTACCTTTAACACTGCGATTCCAGACTTGAGCCACCATTGTCATAAAATTTGGGTGCTTCATCAAAAAAAAAAAAACTTGAAAGATCTACGTATTGAACTATAATCGGAGAATGATCAGAAATACCTGATGTAAAAAAGTTTGCTTCTGAGAAGGAGAAAACCGAACTTCAAGGATTATTAACTAGAACTCTGTCAATCTTTCTCTGTATGCGATTTTCCCCTTGAGATGTGGCCCATGTATATCTACATCCCACATATCTCAAATCATCCAATTTCGCCTCCAGTATACAATTATGAAGATCATCATATGCTGGAACCTAGTTACTAGACCCCCAACTCTTTCAGATGAAAATCGAATAGCATTAAGATCTCCCGCCATTATCCACGGTGTCTTCCGATAAGAGTAACTCATTTGTATAAGATCAGTCCACAACGGTCGCCTAGAGACAAATGTGTGTTGTGCATATACAAAAGATACGGCATAAAAAGTATCGGATGCTAACTTCCTAATATGACCATGTATGACTTGACAATATTTATCGACAACTTGAAAAGCCACAACATCTGGGTCCCATCATACCCATATCCTCCTATGTATAGAATATGTTAGCACAAAAACCTCAAACTGTATTTTTGTGACACATCTACCCCAAATTATATCATTTTTTTTCTTTTACTCTTCTTTTTTTCCTAAAAAAATACTCCGCCGGCGGCCGGCCTCGCTTGTTGTCGGCAAGGCTACCTTGCCTAGATCTGTGCGAGGGTGCCTCCTCGGACCGTCGAGGGAGGTAGCCCTGCCCAGATCTGGGCAAGGCCAGCCTCGAGTGAAGGCGGCGGCTGGCTGGAGAGGCTGACGCCTCTCTCGCCCATGGTAGGCGAGGCTCGGGCAGGGCTGCCTCCCCGGACCATCGGGGGAGGTGTCCCCGCCCAGATTTAGAGAGGGTTGCCTCGCCCGGGCCTTGCCTGTGACTAGCGAGGCCGGCCAAAGGGCGGCGAGCCCTGGTCAGCCACCGACGAGGGTTCGTCGCCCTTTGGTAGTGGCCAGCGAGCTCCGATGACCGAAGGAGCTCGTTGGCCAAGTATTTTTTTTAAGAGAAAAAAAGAAGAGAAAAAGAAAAAAAGATATAATTTGGGGTACATGTGTCACAAAAAAAATAGTTTGAGATTTTTTGTGTCACAAAGAAAAGTTTAGGATTTACCACTTTCCCTCTCGGGTACTGTTCACTTACTTCTCCCCTGCTAGCAAAACGCCTCCTCCGTGCTGACGGCTCTACGGGTATCGATCAAAGCTGATTTTCTGGAGATAGCCTCTGGTGGGTTCCTTCTTGATTTCTACCGTTTCAATAATCGATTTTAGGCTACTGGTATTATGATTGGGGATTAGGTTTTGGTTCGACCAAAATCATGTCGATCTCCGATTCGTTGGAAATGCAAGAATTGCAGGAGGGTCTTCGGACCAAAGAGGGTGGGGTTTTGACGCGTCCTCAAACTGCTGCCCAAGATCTAGTGATGATGGATTCAAGGAATGAGACTCGTGGTCGCACACCGAGCATAAATGGCCTGGTGATTCCGGGGAAGCCGAGTAATGTGAGTGAAGGAGATAATACCGTGCGTATGGTGGACATAGGCAAGGGTAAATCTATTGTAAGTATGAATGCTCAACCTTATGTTGTCCAGGGAGGGATCTTACCTGCTCAGCAAAACGCACGGGGTGGAAGCCGACCACCTGTTCGAAGTAATGTGCAGGGAGGAAGCAGACCACCTGTTCGTAGAAATTCTAGACCAGCTGCGACTGGTGAACAACCTAAGGAAGGTAGGCTTGCGGATGGCAATCAGATAGGAACGACTAACCTATCAGCTCGGTCTTGGGCGAGTGTGGCTAAGTTAGCCATTCATGGATATAATCTGCAGTATATGCCTTCGGCTGAGGATGAAGATGTGGAAGTCCCAGAATGCATTCTGGAGGTGTGCGACCCCAAGTGGCACGAATGCTTGGTTGGGTATTTCATAGGGAAAAAACTCCCGTTTAAGATGATGGAGGCTGCGTTAAAGAATGCTTGGGGAGGCCATTTACTGGAAGTCTTAGCTAATGATGATGGATTCTATTTTTTTCATATCCCCGGTAGTGATTTCCGAAAGAAGATACTAGAAGGAAGGCCAATTACAGTTGCAAAAATCCCCTTAATACTCCAGCAATGGTGTCCATCTCTGGAATTAAAGAAAGGTCAGCACAATTCTATTCCTATTTGGGTAAGAATGAAGAATGTACCATTGTCTATGTGGTCAGCGTCTGGCATTAGTTTTCTGGCTAGTAAAATTGGTAAGCCACTTTATGTTGATCAACAGACGGAACGTATGAAAATGCTTTCGTTTGTTAGAGTATGTGTTGAGGTAGATGCAAAGAGAGTACTAAAGGATGAATTATCCTTATTCATTCGTGGAGAAATGAGAATCATCAACCTACATTATGAATGGAAGCCGATTTCATGCGTGGCTTGTGGCACGATTGGTCATAGATGTTGGGAGGCTGCTGGTCCGTCTACAGAGTCGGCCCCTCAAACAAAGGAAGCCCCTGTGGCCAACATGGCAAAAGCACCGAAAGCTGAGAGAACACTTCCTTTAGGGGATCATATTGAGCCGGATAGTGCTGCCATTCCCCAAAAGCAATCGACTAGTATTGAAAAACAGTCGCACCTAGAAGTGGGACAATGGGAAGTTGTGCGCCCTAAAGCAAGTGTCTAAGACTGCTGCTGTGCTAGACCCAACGGACCATGGCCAACCAAGTAATACACAGGATGATCCACTTCTGGAAGTGCGTATTTAGTTGGGTCTAGAGAAGGACTATAAAGTGACAGCCTCGTCTTCAGCTATAGAGGAGGCAGATGACATATCCAACATAGGTTCGAACAACACGGGAGACAAAGCTGTTACACCGAGACATACTCAAAATGAAACACAAGTGTCAGATACACCGCGTGTGGTTATCTCTTCGCCCGTTGCTCAACCAACAAGAGCGATGCCGAAGAGGAAGGCTCACAAGGCCAAAAAAAGGTAACTGTCTCTACTTGTATGTAAATATGTACATAGGAGTTTGGAACATAAGGGGTCTAGTTGACCCAGACAGACAAGTTGAAGTGCGAACTTAGTCAGACAACACAATATGTGTTGTGTCGGCATTTTGGAAACAAAAGCTACTGAGAACTTTTTCAATGCTTCTTCTAGTAGTATATTACCAGGATGGAAATGGATAGCCAACTATGAACATGCTAGTGGTGGTCGAATTTGGATTGGTTGGGATCCTTTCAAGGTTACTTATGAGATTTCCTCTAAGTCATCCCAAGTTATACATGGTACTCTTAAAGGGCTAGATTCTGATTTTTGTTGTGCTTTCTCGGTGATTTATGCACTCCATACATTCAGTACAAGGAGGCCTTTATGGGGCAGCCTTATTCAGCATAGTTATGAGTTAAGAGAAACCCCATGGATCCTGGCAGGTGATTTCAATGCTATAAGATTTGACTCTGATAGGGTGGGAAGCTCTGATACTTGGCTATCTTGTTATAATGACTTACATGAGTGCCTAGTTGATGCTGAATTGGATGATTTAAGATATGTTGGATGCAAGTTCACTTGGTCTACTTTTTCGGGTGAAAACCGAAAGTTAAGGAAAATTGATAGAGTTCTAGTGAACATGAAATGGAATGCTGTTTATTCTTATTCTGAAGCTAACTTCCTAAACTCAGGTATCTTGGACCATTCTCCAATGATAATTCGTGTCTTGCCTGATATGCTGACAAGGAGACCATTTAAATTCTTCAATTTTTGGCTCACGCATCCTCATTTTGAAATGATGGTTGATCAAGTTTGGGATATGAATATGTCCGGAACGGCCATGTTTATATTATGCTCTAAATTGAAGATTCTTAAAGGGCGGCTCAAACAACTCAATAGAGCTTCATATTTTGATATTTCGGCTAGTACAGAAGCTGCAAGGAGGGAACTCAAGTCTACTCAGGATGCTCTACAGATAGACCCGTTTAACTCGGTACTTGCTCATAAGGAAACAGCCTGCTTGGAAGATTTCAGAAGGCTTTTATTACAGGAGGAGTCCCTCTATCGTCAAAAATCACGGATTAGGTGGCTAATGAGGGAGATTTAAACACGAAGTTCTTATATCAGTCGATGAAAAACAGACAACTCCGGAACAGAATAGCTTCAGCTGTTGATGAGTCTAGAGCTCGGGTTGACAACTTGGAAGATGTCAAGAATCTTTTTCTGGTACATTTTCAACAGCTTCTCATGTCAAATGGCTAGACACCTCCCTCACCAGATATTATCTGTGCATCCCTTCAGAAAACGCTACTCTCGAACCAGGTTAGCATTCTTGCCAAACCTTTTTCTGATGATGAAATACGAAGCACCATGTTTCTCTTTAGCTAAAGGGAAAGCCCCAGGACCAGATGGATTCAATGTTGATTTTTTTAAAGAGCTCTTGGGAGATAGTGGGCAGCTCGATCATTCGGGCAATCCAAGATTTCTTCAGTTCTGGTAGATTACTACGTTAGCTGAGTACCACCATCATTGCACTGGTTCCGAAAGTCCAGAATGCATCATCTGTTGATGACTACCGGCCTATTGCATGCTGCAACACGGTTTATAAGTGTATTACCAAACTTTTGGCGAATCGCCTGGCCTTGGTACTACCTTCAATCATCAGTGAGCCACAAAATGCTTTTGTTAAAGGACATAGAATCAATGATAATATTCTGATTATATAAGAGTTATTCAGTGGTTTCCATCATGTTCCTTATCTTCCAAAATGTGTGATGAAGGTTGATTTCAGGAAAGCCTATGATACGGTTGAATGGAATTTTTTGGAATTCACTTTGTTGGTCTTTGGTTTTCCTAAAAAGCTGACAGATTTGATTATGGAATGTGTGAGAACTCCCAATTCTCTATTTCCATCAACGGAGAATTATATGGTTTTTTTGGAAGTTCTAGGGGACTTCGCCAAGGGGACCCTTTATCGCCTTACCTATTTACTCTTGTTATGGAGGTTTTTACCCGAATCATAATCAGACAGACCATGGCCTCTGACTTCAGATTTCATTGGAGATGTAAGTCCACAAAACTTTCTCACTTATTCTTTGCTGATGATATACTGCTATTTTGTGAAGTAAACTTGCAAACTGTCGCCCTTTTGAAGATGGCAATTACTACTTTCACAAAATGGTCTGGACTAGCACCTAATCTATCTAAAAGTGAGGTATTTTTGTTGGGTGACTCGCCAGACCTTCGGTCGGCCATTTTGGAACTCACTGGCCTCCGTATTGGTCGGCTGCCGTTTAGATACTTAGGTGTTCCGGTTATCTCTTCTCGGCTTGGAAAAGCGGACTGTGTTACATTGGTTAATACAATTACGAAGAAAGTACAATCATGGACTCACCGGTTCTTATCCTTTGCGGGTCGGCTTCAGTTAATCAAGTCAGTATTACATTCTATCCAAGTCTATTGGGCCGATTTATTCATATTACCTGTATCGGTCATAGAAAGCATTGAAAAAGTGCTTCGACAGTTCTTATGGAAAGGTGTTGAATTGGGCCGGGGGGGCTAAAGTCTATTGGAGTGATGTTTGTTTACCAAAGGAGGAAGGGGGTCTTGGAATCCGACGACTAAAGGAGAGTAATAAGGCGGCGATGGCTAAACATATTTGGATCCTCTTTTCTGATAAAGAATCTTTATGGTGCAAATGGGTTCACTCAAACTTCTTAAAACAAAAGAATTTTTGGATCGCTCGAAAACCTTCTTCTTGTTCATGGGCTTGGAAGAAAATTCTAGAGCTGCGCAGGGAATTCAAAGCCCTATTCAGATGGAATATTGGAAATGGCACTTCGGTCTCATTGTGGTTTGATTACTGGCATCCTAGGGGACCTCTTGCTTCTTTTTTTCTGATAGGGAGATTTATCATTCCGGTTTCTCTCAACAAGCTACAGTCGCAGATTTGGTCTCAGCTATTCAGAGACAATCATTATTGTTGGACAGATTTGAGGCTTGGGGCACTCCACTTCCTCAGCTCACAGATGAGATGGACCATTTTATATGGTTAGGACATTCTTCTGGTTCCTTTACCTCAGCCTCGGCTTGGAGCGTTATTCGGCCCAGACGAGCAACGGTTTCATGGCATTCCTTCTTATGGGACAGAATGATCACACCCAGACACCGTTTTCACCTATGGCTTATGACGCGCAATAGGCTACCAACCCAGGTATTCCTATTATCCTGTCATAGAATTTCAGAAGGAAGTTGTCCCTTTTGCACTAGAAGGCCGGACTCCATAAATCATTTGTTCTTTGCATGCCCGGTTACCAACTGATTGGCACAATTTGGGGCGGGCAAATGTAATCTTGCTTGGCGATCACTTCCATGGATGTACATGCTTGATTGGGCCATGGAAAACTTCCTTGGTAATTGCTTTCATCATGCTTTGACGAGGTTCTCTCATGGAGCTTTGTGCTATATTATCTGAAGAGAGAGGAACGAAATGTTATTCAGGAACAAGACCTTGATCATACCAGCCATAAAGAACAATTTGATTAGGATGGTGAAGGATAAAGCCGTCTCTCTTCGTCCGGTGGCTGATTCCTACGGGAATAGGCGTTTGCAAAGGAGTTGGGGAATTGACCCAATCATATTCTTGGATGTTTAACTCTAGCTTTTGGCTTTTGTTTATGTCTTTGCCGTATATAATCCTCATGTATCCCGGGTACCCCTTCACTCATTGTTGCTACTAACACTTTGAGTGGAAGGTTTTGTGGTACCTTGAACTTGCTCTAGCATTGTACATCACTTTTGGTAAATCTATACAAAGCTTACCTTACAAAAAAAAAAGTTTAGGGTAAATGTGTCATAGGAGGTAAAGTTTGAAATTTTTCGTGGTATTGACCCTTATAATAATAATCTCCAAAGATCCTAGACAAAACCAAGAGCGATGGTTTTCTTAGCAAAAAGTAAATCAAAGCCAATAATAAATCAGTAAATCATCCGTCCATTTTACATTTTGAAGATGTTTATACCTCTGGAAATTCACTGTTCTTGATCCATATGATACCTTTCTATAGTGTATGGACAAGCATTCAGACAAAAAAAAAGGTTTAGCAATATATGGTTCACTTTGTGTTGATTTAAGAACATCACCTTTGCCATTTAGTTAGGATCAAATGCTTGTTTTGCAGGTTGATACAACCTAATGTAGTCATAAAATGACAATCCATAGCAAAAAGAGAATTAACCTACGTCGTTTTATATGCTAGAATTATCATTTTTCCAAGTCACATTATGCCTTGTCGGATTTTCAAATAAGGGAAGTTATCGAGGTCATTGAAGTGAACCTTTTTGTTTTTTCTTGTAAGTTATAGCACTTAATTGATCGCCTAGATAGTAATGCCATTGCTATCGTCATTTTCCCCAACCTTAAATCCAACTATACTAATTAATTGACAATTATATAGAGCAAGTCACACAAACTAGATGATCCATCCAGAAATTAATGCACAAGAATACATAATATAAGGCATTCTCATTTTTTTTCTTCATTTTATAAGTAATTTTTTGATAAGTCATTTAAAGATGGTTTAGATATTACAGACTTTATATTATTAGCAGTATAACTTGTGCATTTCCGATGGATGAAATGAAAGGGAGAAGTGCGCAATTCTCCTTACAATTTGATAAATAAAACCGAGTATTATTCTCATTTTATGCCCCATTTGATCATATGGTTTTCATATTAGTAGGTTCTGTCAAAAAGTATCCTTAAGGCACTTGTCAAATAACTAAATAAGAAATTATTGCAATTTTTAATAGCACTAACTGTCATCATAATATGAACTCGTTTAGGATTCAATAAATAATTGTGATAACTAGACCTCATTCAACGATAGGACATACGTTATTATATTCTATATAGATTAATTGTTCAAGATGATGCTTAAATCGTATGAACTGTGTGAAAATACGAACACATATGAGGCACAAAGGTCATATAACTATTTCTTTTTTCAAAAAAGTTGCCTTTAAAACCTGCAATTGGCATAGATCAGGAATTGTTCCTTCGCTTATATACTTCTCCTTATTTATTAAGTGACGCATAAAGCACATTTTTTTATGAAAGAAATCTTGAAAATATATATCTAATTACACTTCCAGACATAATGCAATATGAACCATCATGATCTAGGGTTTTTGCTGGAGAACGTAGCATAAAGATACAGGGTACCCTGTTATATACTTTCAAAAGGACATACACGTGCCAGTAAGTATAAGAAACTTATCATTCATCTATGATTTTATAATCTTTCTTTCAGAGAACAATACGTAGAGCTAAGCTATACTGTGAGATGGAAAGAATTATCTGTTGCCCTTCAGTTGTGTAATGCAGCTTTGCTCTGTATGAATGTTGATATATACACACTTCCTACTAATCTAGAATAAATTTTTATTTTTATGTTAAGTTAGTTAGTATTTGGCGGAAATGCAATGAATTTTTATCAATAAAAAATTGTAAAAGTAAGGAGTGCACTGTACAACTGCAACGGAACTATGGATTGTATAATTGAAGATATCCACTCCAACATTTTACTGGTCCTAATTTGCCAGATTTTGATTGACTGTGGTGTTCAATTTTGATCAAAATTCTCTTATTAACTTTGGGTCACGATCTCATTTACGCATCAACCATCGAATTTTAAAAGATTGAAAAAAATATTTTTTTAGTTCTAGTAAGGAGTTGAGGTTCGCTTAGAAAGGTGAATCAATTTTCTTCTCGAGCTTAGTCTATTGAGCTAGATCTCCTAGGCACAACCAATTTTAGATGAGAAAAACATAAATGCTTAGGATTCATTTCAATCATTTAGGTTGGATGTCATGTTCGGCCTGCCTATTGAGTAGGTATCAAGCACAATGTATTCATACTCATGGATATACACATAACTGCATCGATAACCAGAAAACTACATCATCAGACTACCTCTTCATGAAATTAGAGCCAGTCCAATTGCTCCCAATCCCAAATTGGTTCTTCCAAACTTTCCGTCTCCCATTGATGGAAACTTCCTGCAACGGCTGCTTCTACTCCTGCTAATGATCCATCTCCACATCCACCACCTGGGCATCCGCCTTCGCCACTAGCAGCTTCTTCGCCTCCAATGATAAGTGACTCTTCAGCCACCGCTTTTGGTGGCCGGCGATCAAATGCTCGAGAGCTCCCAGACACCACATACACCCGGCACAACGTGAATTCACGCCTTAGCTACAAGTACAATATTTCCAGAAAATCAGACTCAGAGAAAAATGTTTGTTGCGTTTTTCTGTGAAAATCTAAGTATGAACCAAATTAGAAACGGAAATTCAGGGGTCCGCAACTGCACAGCCACGATAAAGTACATGGCCAAGCACCAGTACAAGAACGATTATTCAAAATGAAAATTGGATAAGACGAAAAGTTACTTTAACTTTTTTCTGTTTGAAAAAATTGAAATAAATAAAGGTCCAAATTTCTTGATAGGGCGTTCACCTTAGGAATGGAGATATTACTGCTCGTGGAATTGGGATTGGTTGGCGAGAGTTCAATGGCCCTGTACTCGTTCAATTTCCACTGGGTCTTTTTTCCTGTGGGAGCTTTTCCCACGTAGAAAACCATCGACTTCTTTACGCCGATCACCTTGTTGTCAGACGAGTACACATAACCGGGAGAGCCGGTGGCCTTCCAGTAGCCAGTGGTCATGCTCCGGCTGGGGCGCCCTCCTCTCGCTTCCCTCTCTTGCATGGGCGCAAAGAAGAACCACTGCTCTCTGTCTTCTCTGCACAGCTCTCCTGCAAGCTCTGCAGCACAAATTCACCAAATACAACAGGGGGAAAGAAAGTTTACTGGGCATGCGCTACTCAATTGAAATTTTCAAGAACCTAGTTTAGTGCACAGTTCAATAAAAGTAGGTGATGTGAAAGAATCGCATGCATGCAGCGGATTGCGTTTTACGTGGGAGATTCCATGGCTCAGCGTCGAAAATATGGAGGACAGGGATGACACGGTGAATCTTGTCTTGCTTAAGGCCGTGAAGCTGGTTTTGCAAGTAGAACGAGATGAGCTCTTCCTCCGTCGGATAGAATCTGAAACCTGTCGGATACTCCTCCATCTCCGGTTGTTTTGCGTCTTAGGGTTTCGAGTTGGATCAATACTGAGATTCTATGTTGTAAAACACGGTGAAGGAGGTAAGGTTGTAGTAGGGGGTGGTGAGATGTTCGATTTAGCAAGTAAATCATGTATATATAGGGGCCCAGTGCGGGAGGAGAGTGTTTTGAGATGATCTAGGGTTTCTGAAGGAGGGAGGACGGAGTACAGGAGAGAGAAGACTAAGACGAGTGAAGTGATGACGTGCCTTCTGCAAACTTTTGCGCGCCCGAAAGGCCAAATCAACGCGGTTATGTCAAGGACGAGACTCGAGGTGGCAAAATCGGTTTAAGTATTCATATTTAAACTTTTAAGTGTGGATAAATGGGTTGCCTTAACTGCTTCAGTGTGTCCTAACTAAGTTAGCTTATAAGGTCTATAGGTCATAAATAAGTTATTTAACTATAAGTACATTATAAAAATGTCATTTTTTTCCTATGAAAAATAGGATTTTTAACTATTTTTATTTGTAAATAATCCAATTTTAATTATTTGATTTTCCTCTTTTTCTTTTTTTCTCTTTTTCTTTTTCCTTTCCTTTTTTTTATTTCTTTCTTCTTATTTTTCCTTCTTCCTTGGCCCATTGCCAACCATGGTTATAACAGACGACTAGCTAAGAGGCAAGGGATGAGCTTGCTAGACTTTAATGAGCTCTAGCCTTGCTAAAGGTCGGCGAGCGTGACAGGTCAAGTCGCCAAGTATGAGCTTGAGACAAGCTCGAGCCTCACCAAGATTGGGCGAGCTCATCCATCTCTAGCTGCCCATTGGTGTGGCTGGCAATCAGCCGAGTAAAAGCAAAAGAAATTGAAATAAACATTCGAATTTTTTAATAAGTTTAAAATATAGAATAAAATTTAAAAAAAATCAACTAGATTGTTTTGTATAAAAGTATTTTAGCAATACAATTTAAAATAAGATAAATAAGAAAGAAGCTTTCTTAGACACGGTTAAATATGGAAATATTTTAAGAATATGAGTCAGGTCAGATATGGATCAAGAAATTTGCATTAACACTTGAGTCGTAAATAGACCAAATGGGTTGATTTGGGTATGACCATCTATGATCTGATCGGACTCACCCATTTGACAGGTCTAGATGAGACAGAAAGTGATACAAGAAACGAGCAATGGCCAACCCTTCCTGCCCGTAGTTCTTTCTCTACAATATAGCTATGAAAATGAAGGTAATGACTTTAATTATGAGTGTTTAACAAACATTTCACAAGCCACAGTTTCATTGCTACCCTCACTCAACTTCGACGTCCTCTGAACTCAAAACATAAACATGCTCAAGGTACATCTAAGGATATTATGTGCAAGATTGATATGCTAAGTGAACTTGTTTTATGAGGTGGTTTTAAAAATATATGAGTCACATTCACTGCTCAATTGATAAAAGCACATCACACCATTAGGGCACCAAATCTATAAGGGTCTTATAATGAGTACTCCAAATATACTTGCGTAACAAATTCAGCAAGAGATATTTCAATTTTCAGAACATACTACTCATAATATAAGAAAAGCAATCTATTAAATGCTCAGATTTTTCTTATTAATTTGAGGTTTTTATTTCGTTGTCTAATTAGAGAAAGGAACCATTGGAAATGGAAACAGAAGCCAGCAGGAATTCTAATATGTGTTTTTTACTGATGCAATTATTACATGCTTCTTAAAGTTGATCTTTCTTAGTTGTTGATGTTATTATTAATGCTCTTTACTTGAAAAGATACTTTTCAACTGATTTCATAGCTAGTACAATTTGACAAAACTGTTTTGCTTTAGAGTGTCCAAAGTTGGGTGAAAAACTAAAACTTGCTTGTTCTATCAACTTTGTATTGAGAATTATCTACCAATTGGGGGCAAGATAGTTATCTCTCTTTGAAACCCAGTTCGTTTAAAATCCTAGGTAGTCAACAAAAAGATGCATAGTTAAACTCAGTTGTGTCAATGACTTAAATATTGGAACTTTGAAATCACTAAGTTCATTAACTATGCTTTTTAACCATGCAATCTGGGATTAAATATTCTTTTGTGTGTTTATCCCAAAAAAAAAATCATATTACGTATTACACGTTTTCTCTAAAATTATAAAATGCATGAAACTTTGCAAGGGTAAATATTGCTTTGTAATTCAAAAATACTGTTTTCACACCTTGTTTTACTAGGTCAAGCTATTGACATATAAAAATAATATAATAGATTCGACGTTATTTTGGATCCACAGAGAACAGATTCATTCCTTAGTGTGTTTCACTTTATGATGATTGTTACAACCATGTCATCCACCAATAAATCTACAAAATATTTTCTCAAATCGAAGGGGAACATGATTATCTTGAGTGGTCATTCTTCTTGAAAATTAAGTAGCTCATTAGGCCTAGAAACATCTCTTCTGTTCTCTAATCAATTTATCCCTTTATATATAGAATCCTTAACCAATGCACATTGCACCTCGTATTGTTCCTTTAATTCATGAGCCCTTAGGGGCAGAAAAGAAGGAAACCGTCTGCCAAAATGCCATCGATTAGTGATACTAGAATGATGGTTCTGGACGGACCGTATGATTCACTAGAC
Organism: Melaleuca alternifolia; assembly: GCA_019926035.1. Lineage (NCBI taxonomy): Eukaryota > Viridiplantae > Streptophyta > Magnoliopsida > Myrtales > Myrtaceae > Melaleuca > Melaleuca alternifolia. The sequence continues at coordinate 1,599,874 of JAGKPW010002568.1, read as the reverse complement.
ACGCAACCAGTTCCCCACTCTATCACGTGGAGTTTTGGTTAAACACGTCTGGGATTTTAGCTGTTACAATACAACATCTAATCATCAAAAAGTTTTTTCTCTTACCATTTCAGCGATCGTCACCCATCGCTGTCATGCTAGCTGTTCCAAGTTAAATTCCACCCACAACATATTTAATGACGAATAGTTCCTGAAATGCTTCAGCCTTCTGAGGCGTTTGCCATTCATCTTCCTTAATCACGCGTTATGGAAAGCTTGAGAAGGATTAATTAGTCCAAGCAGAAAAGTAAGATTCACTTGAAGCGTCGAGGTTGGTTCTTGTTTGCTCTGGATCAATACGCTTGTAGTTGACTTCAAAGTCAATTAAAGGAAAACGAGGAATCGAACTAGAGTCATTGTTTTGAGTGGAGGACATCTTGGTTGAGAGTAACATGTGTCGTTTAGTCAATTTTCAAGAAGGAAACTTCCAAGATGTTACAAGCTCTTCCTTCTTGTCGATCTCACCACCTGAACTAGAGTGTTCAAAGTCACCACTTCTGCATTTGTTTTACCTTTTTTCTTGGCCAAAGTCATTTCCTAAGATATTTTGTAAGACCATTGTCAACTATTCTAAAACTTTAAACTATTAAATAAAAGTATGATCTATTATTTAAATATTCAAACACTTCTCCTCACACGTAGGCTAAACTTTGACCTTAGCCTAAAGCATGAAATAATGCAATTGGGGAGGCAATTCGAACTCAAGGCCTCCTAACTCAACTTTATGTGACCACTGTCAACAATTTGCAGAAACTTAACATGTTAGATGAAGACGTGATTTATTATTTAATACTCCAACATTCCCCCTCATGCGTAGGCTAGACCTTGATTTTAGCGTAAAACATGGAATTATGCAATTGGCAAGACAAATAGGAGTTTGGAGTATCCGGGCTCAAGGCCTCCTTGCTTTGACATCATATAAGATTTTGTGAGACCACTACCAACTATTCTAAAAGTTTAAATTATTAATGGAAAGCGTGGTTTAAAAATTAAATATTCTAATGCTTTCATTGAAGTTATTCAGACGACTGATGAACAATTCGAGATGCATCATTTCTTACTTCTTAAGAGATCGGCTGCGCACCTCAACCTGAAAATTTCCTCACTTATTTCTTTGTCTTTCATTTCTTTTCACCATCCGATGATATATAGCTTTGGGTGCCTCAGCCATCTCCGAGGTCAAAGAAATTATCTGACAAACCATTATCATTGGGTGACACAACGCATGATAATCCAATGCTTTCTTGCTAGCTGTTCCAAGTTGAATCCGGTGCTATCTTAGCATATTTAATTATGAATAGTTCTTCAAATGTTTCAACCTTCTGCCGCACTTACCGTTTCATGAATCACACGTTATAGCCGACTTGAGAAGGATTAATTATTGTTAGCAGAAAAGTCTGATTCACTTGAGGCATACATGGTGTTGGTTTGCTCTGGACCAATAAGTTACGGATAACTTGGTTCAAATGGGGGAACTTCTGCGTCTAGGATAAGAATAACATGTATCTCAGTCAAATTATCCGAAAGACAACTTCCGAACTGTTACAAATTCCTCCTGGCCAAAGTCATTTCGTTTACTTGACTTACATTGAAGTTATGTAGACGACTGGCAAACGATTTGAGATATATCATTTCTTACTTTTAAGAAATCGGCTTTGCACTCAAAACTTAAGAACTTCCTCACTTCTTTCTCTGTCTTTCATTTCTTTTCATCATTCGATGGTATATATAGCTAGTCGTTCCCCTGCCTTCTCCAAAGGTCAAGAAAATATTTCTAGATATCGTCACGATTAATTGTTAGAATATTTACAATATTAAACTACACTTTCATCTACTTATTAAACTTTTTGAGCAATGCTTTCACGAAATTTTACTCTAGACATTATTATTTAGAGACAATTTGTGATAATCAAACATGGTGTTTTCATCTAATCAATCCACTCTCATTTGACTCAATATCTCGTAGAACTCTTTTTTAGTGGTGATAGGACTTGAGATATGAGACTGAAAAAAGAGATAAACTGCTTCCAATATGCATGAGCCAGAAGATTTAGAGTAAGAAAAAAAAAAGGTAAAATTGTAAATATCGATCTAGACACATCCGGTAGGTTTGATGAAAACGAGAATAGGCAAAAGAAATAAAATGAAGAACAAAGACATAATTACATGACCTTTCGGATCCACCATAAGTTTATCGCTAAGGAACAAACAAGATTGTGACACCTTGAAGTCCTGTTCAGCATGATTGACCATTGCAAACCATTCCATAATTCCTATGATTAGATTGTTTCTTTTATTTTTCATGTCTTTTCTTTTCTATACCACAAGAAGATAGTCAAGTTTTCACTTTCGGTGGACGTCTCCATCATATGATATTATCGGATTATAATATATTATTGTTCACATGAGGCCTGTTGTAATACTTTTGACATTAATCGGGTGTAGATCTTACCCCAAATATTGCCCATTACCTCGTACCAATATTTCTACCATGTTATATGATTTTTGAGACCTTATCATAATCATTATTCGATTAAAAAAATGAAAAGCAGTACGCACATTAAAATTAAAACTATCTTAGGAATTAAGATGCTTATTGTCATGAAATACCCTTACAGTTTCTCTTTTATTCTATGGACTGTGGAGATTATTGTTTTCTTTCCGTTATTAAAGAATTCATATCGTTTGTTTTTGAGGGTTTATGCATTCTTGATATTCTTATAAAAGAAGAAGAAAACACTTAGGGAAGATAGTGGAAAGGAAGATATGTTTGAAAATTGACTTAAATTGTTTTGCTTGTTCTTGAAATTCGAAGAAAAAGTGATCACGTTGTTAGATTGCTGTTCTTGATGGCCCTTTTTTATGGTTAATAGCATGACACAACACGATTCTAACGACGCATATTTTTATCTTTGTAATATATGACTACTTAAAAAGTTTAGGCTAAAATTCATATTTATTATTACACATTTAAAGTGTATAGTTATTATTTTTATTATTTTTATGTCAAGTTTATGAAAATCCAAAAAGTATTTACATATATCTCAGGAATTCAAATTGGCTACAACTAAGTCCATTGTCCTTAACTATTTTGAAATACGTTTCTTTTTATTAGAGTATAAATATTGACCAAACATAAATTTGACACTTGGAAGAAGAGTTTAATCTCTAATAAAGACCAGAAAAAGAGAACATCTTCCAATGTAAAGTGTACGTAGAATCATAACAAAATCTTTAAGTCCGTTCAACTTTATTTTGAATAGGTCTAATACCATTGCAAATAGAACAAAATCTAATATCATTGCAAATAGAACAAAGACACAAAAGTGATGAGAATCGTACTATCATCATGTTTGCAATATCGAGTTCCAAATAACCTATTAGGTTTCTCATTCTTCAACTAATTTAATTTCAAAGCGAATCAAATTAGAAATGAAAAGTAGAAGAGAAGGCGAGGTGGACCAACCCGAGATGACAAGAGGAACCAGGTGAATTCTCGAGAGTTGGTCTTTTTCCAATGTGAACATGCTCTTCAGTAGGACCTCTTGCATAATATTCTTACGTGGAATGTGCATTAAACTAACATAATGTGCATTAAACTAACATTAAAAAGGTACAAACACATCAATTATGAATTTGGTTTTTTTTTTTTGGAGGGTTGGGGGGGGGGGGGGGGGGGGGAGGCGTGCGTGGCCGCCCCGATCTTTTGAAATCTGAATCAATCCGTGCACAGCTTTTGATAATGATGTTGTCTTTATTTTCTAGATGTATTTGCCACTTGCGGTTGGAGTTGAATCCTGGCTGATTGACTAAATTAGATTTGATTCCAAAAAAAGAGAGGAATATCCTCATTTCAGACGTCATTGCACTCATTCGGGAAACCGAATGTGTTTGTGCTTTGGGAGGTACAGGTTGCTCACAAATCATCCTTTACATCATATCTCTTGATGTTCACATCTGGATTTCCCTTCAATTTCATCCTTCCGCTGACCGGAAGACCACTAAAAATAGTTGCTACATTCGTTCGCATGTTGCTGACTTTGCCTATCGGCCAAGCAGGTTATGCATCCACTCAAGACCGCCCCGGTCAAATAGGTCGAAGAGTTGTTTTGGGTAGGCCGGAGTTGACCAGGCACAACTCCGGTCTGCTTGATGATCAACTCTGAGGGAGAAGTTCATCATTTCGAGATGGCTCGAGTATATGATAACAAAAGGACAGACAAGAATTTCAATAATGGCCCCATGATATATTAAAAATTATAAATAAGGAACTCATTACAGGAAGAATTGTGAAAGAAAAACCGAGGAAGGTAAGTGCCACTCCTAACTCTCTTAATTTAAGTGATCCCATTCTTTTGTTATTTTGTCACGTTGTTGACTTTGCATTATTTTCTACTTAAGTATCTTGCTTACGAGGACAGTTTGAATAATTAGATAATATTTTATGCAAGAAAAAAAATCACGCTTGCAATTAATATAGAATAACGTTTTTAATCATCATCAATAATAATACAAGGTGAGTAAATTGCAATTCACTCTAATTATGGAGAAGATGAAAGAGAGATCGAAAAGAAATACATTAGCCCAATGGCTTACCCGCTTTGATCTAGTGCAGCCACTGTAAGGGGTGACATTAGCTCGGCTGTGCTAAGGGAGAAGAACTAATCAATCTCATTGTCCATCTGACATGCTTTTTAATCAATCTTGACGAATATATTTCGAGACTTTACTCTCTTATGTGTGGATTTTTCTATGTGTTAATGTCATTAGACCTCATTCGATATGCACCTCCTATAGAATGGAAATAATCATCCACCTCCTATGGATCTGACCGCAAAGAAGTGGGTTTGTCTGTCCGCATACCATTTTCTTGATTTTGTTTTGCTTTGTTTTTCATAACTTGTCTGGGTAGTTTGAGAATTAATCTCATTTACGTAGAGGTTAGGCCCGGATAAGACGGAGATCTTATCAGCTTTCCTTATTCTTCACATCCTTTCATATATGAGAACAGTGAAACACCCTTCTTTTTTCCAAAGCGAAACTGCATGAAGGGACCCAAAGAGTGTCGCACGTCAATCACTTCAGCGAACGACAATATTCCGCTCGTCTTGTCTTGGATGGATTTGACATCAAAGCCGGGACTCATGGTTCGAAGAAACTCATATTTAGAGCAACAGGGATTCCCGATTTTACATCGTCTTGGGCAGGACGGAAAAGGCTCAAGCGACATGAGAATTAGGAAGCCTCACTGATGGGCAGCTGATGGAGAGGGGGTTTATAGAGGCATAGGAAGACTCGCCCCCATTGCAAGTGCTTTTGTCTCCCCCATTAATGTTTCAGAGATCACAACCCTGAGAAGCCCACATAAAACAAAACGAGAGAGACAGAAGTCGCGGGCCAATGCGCAAACCACGTTGCAGATGCAAAAAGGAGAGTTTCGAGACGCCAATGTCGGAACGATCAGACCATGAAAAATCACGGTACTCATTGGCAGGGGACAGCTTGGATTCACACAGCCAGCACCATTACTGCGGATCCAATCCAAAAGTATGGTTGTGGAGTCTCCACTTGCAAAGTGGAACGACCCACCTTCCCAGAACGAACGTAAAGAAAGTCCCAAACCGCGACCATGGCCGGTCGATCAATGGTTAAGCAACCAATGGATCTACTTTGGATTCCATTCCCATTACAAACATGGTACTAAGTAGATTGCCCAGCAGCAAACCACTCCCATCCAATCTTTCTTTCTTTTTTCAATTTTTTATTATTTTCTTTCCCTTTCTTTTTTTGTTCTTTTACTATTTTTTCCTTCTTTTTCTTTTTTCTGTCACTATGGCCGATGAGGACCGCCCGGCCCTCGCTCAGGAAAAGAGAAGAAAAGAAAACCAAACAAAAATGTTAAAAGAATGTAAATAAAAATTGTCTATGTCGGTGTCATTCGTCGGTCATGTCAGGTAGGATAGACGTGATTTATGTCAGCAATTTTCAACTACAATTGATCATATTGGCTTAATTAAAAAAATATAAAAAAATTATTATGACTCAATTGGCAAAATTGAAAAGTCTAGAACTGAATTGACAAAAGTGTAATATATTTAGGTTTTGTTAGAAAAATCTTTCATGTTTCCATTCTATTGCAAAGTTTTGCTTCAATGCATCTAGGGTTGAGTTTTTTACAATACTAAATCAAACCATCAAAAAGTAATTTCATTAACATTTAAGCGAAGCTTCACCCATCGCTGTCATGCTAGATACTCCAACATGCAATCTTAGCATATTTAGTGATAATTAGTTCCTGAAAAGTAAGATTTACTTGAAGCGTCGATGGTGTTGCTAGTTTGCTCTAATGAATGCGCCTTGAATTTACTTTTAAGTCAACCAAAGGAAAATGATAAATCGAACTAAGGTTGCGTATAATTTGGTTGGAATGGAAGAACTTTTGCATCTAGTATAAGAATAATACGTATTTTTAGTCAATTTTCAAGAAAGAAACTTCCAAAATGGGGAAAAGTACAAAAGAAGAAGAAGAAGAAGAAGCAATAGACCTATTATATATGTATCAATTCAATCATAAACTTTTTAATTTGATTAACTTAGTTTTATATTTTTTTCAAATCAATACCAACTTAATCCAACCTCTCAATTTAGGTCGGATATCACTAACGTGAATGCTCGCGGATTTACGTGACATGACTGATGCTGACATGAACATTATTTATGATCTTTTGATTTTCATTTCTTTTTTCATTTTATTTTTCCAATGGCCGAAGAGGGTCCGCCTCACTAGATCTAGCCAAAGGAGTCTCATCAGCACTAGCCCTCTCACAGGCATGGCTCAACAAAGCAAACCCTTACCTATGGCGGGCTAGGGAGACCCTTGCCCATGAGAGGCTAGTGCTTGCTAATGATGGCATGTGTTGCCAATTACAAAAAATAAGAAAAAGGGAAAGAAAACAAAAGAATATTTTAAAATTATTTTAAAAAAAACCTATGTCGACGACAACCATGTCGCATGGAACGTTGGCATCCATGCTGGTAACTTTTATCATAAATTGGCCGGATGGACTTAATTGATACCAACATAAAAATGTTTAAGACTAAATCAACCCAATTGAAAGGTTTAGCGTTGAATTAATACCAATGCTTATGGCTGGTATTAATACCAATGCTTGGAGAAAGGTTTAGTATTGAAAGCTTATGACTTTTTCTATACTTTCTCCTTAAAAAAGTTACACGTGCTTCCTTCTTATCGATCCCAATGGAATTGAAGCGTTTGTATTTCTCCCTGAGACCGAAAACTAAAAAGCAGAATTAGAAGCAAAAGTATTCATTCTATTTAGTTTACCTTTCTCCTAGCCAAAGTCATTTCGTTTACTTGACTTCCATTGAAGCTTTGTTATATGACTGGCAAATAATTTGAGATACATCATTTTTAACACTTCTTTAGAAAGTGGCCGCCCACTCAACTTGAGAAATTCCTCACTCTTCCGTCGTCTTTCATATCCTTTCGCCGTTCCATAATTCATAGCTTTCGGTGCCTCAACCATCTGCAAGTCAAGAGACTATTTGATTGACCATTATTATCGGGTGGCATAGTGCGTGACAATCAAATTAAACGTTTCATCTAAGTAATCATCTCTCATTCGATCCAATATATCTTACCAACTCTTTGTTTTTCTCCAAAAAATTGCGATAGGGCTTGAAAATACATATTAGGAAAGGGAAGAAATTGCTTATAGTATGCAAGAGCCATAATATTTAGATTAAGTGAAAAAGTAAAAGGCAAAATTGTATGAATCATTCCAAACATTCCCAATAAGTTTGGTAAAAGCGAGAAAAAGGCGAAAGAAAAATAGACGAGGGACAAGGACATACTTACATTTTCCTCTATGATCCATCCACCGTGATTTCCTCACCAAGCAGCAAGCCAGGCTGGGACACTCAAAATAGAAGTGGTATCTATCATGATTAACCATAGCGAACATTCCATACTTCCTATGGCCTCAGTCAATCGTTCTGTTTTTTCTTTTCTTTTGCCACAGATGATGATAATTCAACTTCCACTTTCGGTGTATTGTCTCCATCGTGATGTCGTTGGCTTGGCGGGCCTGTTCACCGCGTCTACATCAATCGCCAGACAGTGCTCACTGAGTCGTACAAGAAATTCTACCATCTTATATATTATTCTCATGTCCTTTAACTCTTAATTGTTTCAGAATTATTATTCGAAGATAAAAATGGAAAAGAATACGTGTGAAAAAAATTGCAAGCGAGAATTAAGATGTTTGCTATCATGGAGTATTCTTATGCATGCCTTTTTCTTGTAAGGAAGGTAGAGATGCTTGTGTTATTCTTATAGTTGAAGTATCCTGCATCTTATTTATGGAAAGTTTCTTTATATACACTTGATTTTCCTTAATTTTCCTTAGTCTATCCATTTAAATTTTTGAATCGGACATCGTAATATGGTATCGGAAATGGATTCCATCCTATTTATTTCATGTATGCTACCCCTTGATTGGGCATTCTAATCGGCATAGCCCAAGATTCGAACAACTAGCTTGTAGAAATTGTATCAAATATATGTAGCATATCTTATAGTCAAATATTAGGATTCCCTTCAAAAGAAAATAAAAAAAAAAACCCTCGGGGAAGACAGTGGAAGGAAGATATGAGGAATCTTGCGAACTGCTCTTGAATATGGAAATAAAGGGATCATGAAGATAGGAGGAATCTTCTGAATTGTTCTTGAATATGGAGAAAAAAGGGATCATAAAGCATGACACGATTCAAACGCCACCGATTTTACTCTTACATTTATATTTTTTTTTTGGTAATCTTATAATCATCCTTTAAGTTCGTTCCATATTATTTTAGATAGATCTAAAATATGGGATAAAGACACCTAAGTGAATCGATACCTCATTTTTGTTTCAATATTTTATCACACAATTTCTTCAATGTTTTATCACCTAAGTTCATCTTGACATTATTCAAGCGACTCTTGTCGCTCCATTGCGATTCCAGTGTCTGCAAAAATGATATCCCGAGATATTCAATTAACGTTCTTATTAGTTGACTAATTTAATTTGGAAATGAATCGAACGAGACTTGAAAGTACCCGAGATATTAGGAAAAGTGGGGGGCTCCAACCTCAGATTGTACTAGGAACTACTTCAGGTGAAAATGCTTTTTACTGGGATCACTCACATTCTCAAAATAGACAGAACTAAACGTACCAACTCAATCAATTATTGAAGATCCCAAGGTGTTAGCGCCTGTGGCCCCCCTGGAGTTTGAAATCTAAATCCATCCCCACACACCATTTGAGAAGATCAATTATGATCGGAATTGACTCTTTGGCTAATTGGCTAAATTGGATTTGGTCAAGAAAGAGGAGGATCCTTGCTGACGTAGTCAACAAGCACAGTGGCCCCACTGTGCTTGCAGCCATTCGAGAAAGTGCAAATCTATGTTCTTTTGGAGGTATAGGTTACTCATGTCACTCTCGTATTATATCCCTCTAGATCCATTCCTTAGTTTAGCCAATACCCACATTATGATTTCCCTTCAATTTTATCACGCTGCTGACCTGAAGCGATGCTGTAAATAGTTGTTATCTCTATCGGGGTTGTTAGTAACATTGCTCGTGCAGGGAGAACATGTCTTATCTTGAGCCCTACATGATATGACATGGTAGGGCCTTAGTTGGTCCTACTCGATCATGACGTGCCTATGATATGTCAAAAACTATCGAGCTCTATAAAAAAAATTAATTACAAAATATAAGAAAGCTAACAAGTGAAACTCTAGGAAGGCAAGCGCCTCTTCTAATTTGTGCAATCATGTCCTTTTGTTACCAATAACTGATTGATCTGTCACATTGCTGACCTTGTGTTGTTCTACCAGCGTCATTTATAAAGCTAGTTTGAATAACTAGACAACATTTTTGTACGAAAAGAATAGCATTCGAAATTAACGTTAAACGATATAAGGTCGTAATCTTAAAAATTTTATGATAAAATTAATTCAAACGCTGCAGGTAGAGAACAAGCGAATGTAATAGCTTAGTAATAAAGAAGTTGTATTGTTTTTCATGAAATTACAACATTTCACATCATCAGCAAATCACCAACCAACTTATATGTCGAGCATTTGTTACCTCATTTAGAGAAATTCTCTAGCTTTTGGGGTAGTGGTGGCGCTACAACGATTGACTCATCAACTTCAAACGTTCTACAGTATAGTTAATGTTCGAACTGAAGATTGCACTGTAAGTGGAATGCGAAGAAGGGTTAGCCGAGTTTATCGCTATTCCTTGCACTTATATCTATGACATGTTTGCTCTTGTGAAGATATACTAAATAAAGTCAACATCAAATAAATATGGAGCGATTGTCTTGACAAGATCGAGGAGGCTGGACAAGTAAGGTAAAAAAAAAAATTGAAGAAAATTGAAAGAAGGCATCTGAATAGTGTATGAACAAGACTATTTCAGCGTGACGTGATTCGATAGCCATCTTATCAACCCGATTTTTGTGGCACGATTGAAGTGGTCATCGTTAAAAGAATCATGTGAGTAAATTGTCATTTCCTTGAAACTAAATCTGAAAAGAAAAAGAGATGGCTTAGCCACTTCAATCTGGTGCAGCCATCGTCAACGATGATACTAGCTTACTCGTGACGTGGAAGCATACCCAACCAATCTTGTTATTAATTTGATTTGCATTCCTATCGACTTGTACATTTAAATCTCAAAACCCTACTTTCTTATTTGGTGGATTTCTCCATGTTTGTCATTTGATATGACTGTCTTGTAAAATACTTTATCAAGACGAAGCATGAGTTAAAATGGATACAATCATTGGACTTCTACTGATCAAGCCGAAAAAATACGGGTTGTCTCTCTTCGTTTTTGTTCGTGTGCTTTTTTTCTTTATTTCATGACATGAGTGTATTGAAAATCCTAAAAAATTTTACAAAAGTATAATTGAGTTTTGAAACTTTTGACGTGATTGCACTTTCTAAAAACATTTTAGATGATTAGACCATAACAAGTTTTAATATCCCATTACTCTGTCAAGACAAATTTTAGAATTTTCAGTGTATTTATGCCTTATTTTCTCAGCTTTCCACTTCCACTCGTGTTTGCCATTCCTGTTCTTCCCGTCCTTCCACGAATGAGAACAGTGAAACAGCCTTTTCTGGAGCGACGCTGCTTGAAGGGATCGGAGAGTCCTTCGCAGACCTCCAAGCACCCGTAAAGAAGTCGCAGACGTCAATCGCTTCAATGGATAAGCCATGTCTTCATGGGTTTTACCTTCAAAACCTCCACTCATGGTTCAACGTAATTCGTGTTCGGAACAACATGGATTCGCAATTCGACATCGTTTGAGGCCAGACCAAAAAGCTCAAACGATGCAAAAAGAAGGCTTCCTAACCACCCAAAAATTGGTCATGTTCAAGAAGGTAATATGAATCCACTTACACCAAAAAGACATATTGTCCGTAAAAAGGGCCCAAATATGTTTAATCATGGCAGCCTTATTATTCTTATGCAGTCTTGGGATGCCAAGGAAGGCACACATCTTTCTCCTCCTGAGCTAGGACCCTTCCATAGAAACTGTCTAAGCACACACTCAATCTTGTCCAGAATTGACCTAGGCAAAATAAAATGACATGCCCAGTAAGTCTGCATAGCATGGAGGACCGACCTGATGAGCTGTAAGCGACCCGCGAACAAAAGGAATCATTGTGTACAGAACTGAGCCCTCTTTGTAATAGCTAACACAAGAAACTCACAATCAGCTTTCTTAAGTCTGGAGAACATTATAGGTACACTAAGGTACCGAAAGGGAAGAACACCTCCACTAAAACCGAGCAACTCTAGAATAGAGCTCCGAAGGTTGTCAGAACCACCGGATAAGAAAACTTCGCTCTTGTCCATATTTGGTACCAGGCCCGATCATTTAAAGAAGGACTGTAATGCCGACTTCAATATAGTAGCCAACTTCATATCCGCTTCACAGAACGGTAAAACATCACCGACAAAAAACAGATGAGAAAGTTCAATAGACTTACATCTCCAATTATATTTGAAGTCCAGTCTGGAAGTCTTTTGATAAATAAGTCCTGCAAAAACCTCCATGATAAGAGTGAAGAGGTAAGGTGACATCGGATCCCCCTGTTTAAGGCCTCTTCTACTTGGAAAGAAACCATATAACTCCCTGTTGATGGCAACCGAGAATCTTGAAGTGCAGATGCATTCCATAATACGTTTAACTAACAGCTCAGGAACTCTAAAAGCCAATAAAGTAAGTTCCAGAAACTACCAATCAACTATGTCGTAGGCCTTCTTAAAGTCCACTTTAATAGCACATTTAGGTAAATAACGTTCGAGGTGAAACCCACAGAATAACTCTTGTGCCAATAAAATATTGTCACTGATACGAAGACCCCGAACAAAGGCATTTGGAGACACGCTAACAATGGAAGGTAAAACAGATGCAAGGCCAATCGCTATTAGCTTTGTGATGCACTTGTAAATAGTATTACAACAAGCAATTAGCATGTAGTCATTCACCGACATATAGTTGATCATTCATTAATAAGAGAAAAGAAAAAAAATGAATAGATACAATTGCTTAATCATTTGGAAATCATATATAAGTTAGGCATGCATTTTTCAATTTACACCTTGTAAATAATCGAAAATTAATAGTATGTCAGGTTATGCTTTGCTCTGTGTTAAGGTTAGGTGATTCCTACCAATTCATTTATTTGATGCTTTAATTTCGTAAGTGTCATATTATTGATTGTGCATCCCCATGATCATACATTGTGCATTAGTGGCCTAGGATTAAAATTGACAAAGACCAATTGTAAACAAAAAGTTGAAAATAAAGAGAAATGGTAATAAAAGGGCGTTAAATTATCTAGTATAACCGAGCCCTCATATCTATAATATATCAAGTTCACAAAAGTAAAGTGCTCTCCGATACTTTACGTAGGTGTTTAATCGATCTATAACTGATTAATGGTGACTCCTAAATAATCGTTCTTGCATTTTGTAATTGATTTATTTAAAAATCCAAAAATTGTGATTAGTATAAGCTCGAAAGAGTTTACACCAAGTCTTTGAGCTTAGCAACACATTAACAAGGGCGAGGTATCAAGAATTGTTCAAGTGCTGGCAGATATCTATCTCCTAGAACCCTGGACGCTGCAAATAAAGTTTCCCGTGAGCCTGCCCAGTAAAACTTTCGACGACGATTTGCTGGTTTTTTTTTAACAGTCTGCGATGCTCCCCTTGTATAAATCCCTACTTGACTACTTGTGCTGACTCTTTTTTTGTATAACTAATATCAAGGAAGTGCTGAAAGTTAGGAAGATTTTCAATGAGAAGCCAAAATGATAACATTTTTTTCAAAAGCAGGTTCAATGTAGACATTATTTCGTCTTCGCTGGCGAGTGCTGTCCATCCCCACCGGGGGTCGGCTGATGCTGGACGGAGCTCGACAGCAAATCTGGAGTCGTGCGGCGAGCAAGCCCAAATTTGCGACGACTGAAGTCAGCCAATTGTTTTGATCACGAACTTATAAATGACCGCAAGCTCTAATTCGACCAAGAAATCACAGCTTTACAGAGGAACCGCACCAGAATTTTGAGAAATTAGAGTGCAACAGAAAGATAAAGGAATTGCATTGGCGAGAAGGAGATGAGTCATTCACCGTTTGAGCCAACTAGGAAAGGCAAGCAAGCAAACAACAGGAGCAGTGTAAATCTCCAAACTTTTCAGACTCGTGCGCTACATTTCAGAAAGAAAAGAGCTGGGCCACTGATTATAGGTCTTGCCGTTTTCAAACTCGAATTCTGAAGAAGTAGAGATTTGTGGGCTTCGGTTAATGTCCCATTCGAGTTTCACAAATTCCTCAAATCTTGTCTGCGAAAAAGGGCAACTCCAAGAAGAAGTCTCGCCCCCAAGTCGCCGCAAACCGTTGGTGCAAGATTTAGACGGCGGACTCGGGAAGAAGAAGAAAAGGAATATGGGGAGTGAGTTGTGAAGCACCAAGAAGCAGTTGCTGTCACCTCGTCCAGTCGCTAAACATCCTTGTACATTTTCGGTCTTCAGACAAAAGCTTTTTTTCCTCAATTTTGGTTTTCTTCTTCGATCACGAGGTAGAAAAATGGCAGTTATGTTTTCAAGAACCCGGAGCTTGCCGGCAGGCCGCCAGAAAGATCTGCGTTCACCGGAATAGCCAGTCTCATATGACTCCAGATTTTGTTTTGGATAAAAATGCCTTGTTTCAGCTGCAGAAAAAATCAAGTGCTCCCCGATCAACGAGCTCAGGCTATCATTCGAGACTGGCTTGATCACTTCAGGCCTTTATTTCAAATAAGATCCAATTCGAACTCTCTTTCGAAGAAATGACTTCACTTTAGAATATTGCCTCGAGCGTTATATGTTTCTAGTGATTATCGAAGCATGCCCAGTTACAGGCACGATGATTAGGTCTGTTACTCTTACAGGGAAAATGGATGGGTGGGGGTTATTATGATCTGAAGACTATGAACAAATAAAACAATAGTCTTGTCGTCACAAAGCAAAAGGATTAGAGAGAAATGAGTTTCCCCACTAAGCGAGGATGAGATAGAAGAGAAGAGTTTTTTCCCTTGGTCCAAGTTAAGTCAAACAATTGCGCTAGAGACGTGTTCATAGTCCAATATCAATTTACCCAACAATTGCTCTAAAGACGTGTTCGCCGCCAGAAGTTCCAAGAGATTATACGCAGCAGCCGAGGATGTCGTCTGGGATGATGCAATCATCGACTTCAGATCTTAGTTAGAGAAAAAGCTTCGAGGTGCTCTTTCATGGAAGCCTTCAGGTGTCGCGAGCTGTTGCTGGTTATGATTATAGTGTCGGAGAGAGGACCAGTGGACCTTCTTGGACGCACGCTTTTTTCTCTAGCATTATGACAAGAACCAAAGAATAAGCTAATTGTTGAAAGCGTGTCACTGATTAATATACTTTATTAGGATGTGAAGGAAGCTTCTATGGAATTTTCGACCGGCTTGGATTGGAATTCTTATTAAATCACTATAAAATCATATTAAACGATAAGATCAACGACAATCTCTTTCCATGCAGTTTCCTATGTGGTGTGATGATGTTGATAGTGATATCCTCAAAAAATGACAGAAAAGAGTGGCAGAGTAGCTATTTTCAACTGAACTCTTACTTTCCTGCGTGCGCTTGCTTGTCATTCAATAGCATGCCATTTGGCTTCCCTGCAGCTTCCTGAGCAGATTCCACGATGTGATCCGGTACAAAGCCATAGCTTTTTGACTGACCAGAAGTATCTGTACCAATCTTCCAAGAGACGATATTCCCAAGAGCAGAAATTACATTTGAAAGCCGAGTCAATACCAGCACGGCTTTAGAGAATGATAAGCTTTTCGATGTTACTCAGATGGGTTTCCCACTAGAGATTGGAGTTGATTAATGACTTGATTGACCAACTTAGATTTGGTTCGGAGAAGAAGAGTGGTGAATCCTCATTTCTATTCGCCATTGCATTCATTTGGGAAGGAGCAAAGGTAAATACTTTGGGAGGTACAGTTTGCTGATGATCCATCCTCATTTTCACATCTCTGGATGTTGATATTCATCGTCTCATGCCTTAAGCCTAAGGAATATTTACCCACCGTCTTGATTCTCCTTCGACTCTTTCCTTCTGCTGACTTGACGTGCCCTAAACCCAGTTGTTAACTTCTTGGCTCGTCCCTAATATTGCCTATAAAGGGATGATAGAGCTTATCACGAGCCTAGCAACCTAGCAATCCACCCGACATTACTCGAGTCTAGTAAGTCTGAATTTTTTTTTTTTGGGTTACTTAGTTATGAAGCACAGAATGAGCTGGTAGGTGCGCGACTTGACCCGGCTCGATTCCAGTATGTTCGATGATCATCGTTAAGGGAGAAGTTTATTAATATAATATGGCTAGGCACCCCATTGTAAGTTAGAAACTATAATCATACTGTTCAATACAAAATTGAAAAAGGAAACCCGGAGGAAGGTAAGCAACTCTTCGAACTCTCTCAATTTGTACAGTCCTTTTTGTCTTTTGTTATCGACGATCAGTTGATTTTTGACATTGTTGACTCTGCATTATTGTACCAACAGATTTTGTTTATGGAAGGGACAGTTCGAATAATTAGAAAATATTTTATGTTAAAAAAAATCACGTTGGAAATTAATAAAAAATTGTGAAGATGATAAAGTAAATCAAAATTTGTTCCTTCAATGATTTCTAGCCTAAAAATATTCAGAGAATTTACACTGACAAATTGTTAAAAGGTTTTAAATTAATTTGACAAATTATAAAAATTCATATAAGGTTTAGACCCAACGGTGAGTAGTTTTGTTGGTTAAGAGCCTATCTCTCATCGCTAAGGTTACAGATTCGAAACCCGCAGTTGCTAGCGTATTAAATATGAGATCATGGTGTTGGGGTCATGTGTTAGTCTTCACCAAAGTATAGGGGCCAGACCCTTTAGTACCGTCCAGACATGGGGACTCATGGTGGAGCCATCGATTACAAAAAAAAAAAAATATTACATAAGGCTTAGGTCCACTAAAGATTTAATGATAGTCACTAGTAGGCCAGCCCTTGATATGCGCAGTCAACAGAATGAACCCAAACACGTCGGCTACAACACGTATGTAAACTCGACGGATTTACCCACTTAAGCAACTTTCATCACTAAGCTGTGTTACGCAATGATCTTTCATCAGAAATGCTTCAGTTACGAAATATTTATGCACGATGGTGTCTGCAGTTACATATCCAAAAGGGGGGGAGAGGAAGGGCAAAGCAAAGCGACTTACCAATGTGCTGTGTTATTGCTTTAGGTAAAAAATAACCCGCCGAGTCATGATTATGTCCTGTCCATTACTCAAGCACCAGTGGAAATTATAGTAGCCTCTCACCCCTGGTGGAGATTCCAGCACCTATAGGAAGTATGGTCAACAAACAACATTCTACACAAAGAAAGAATGAGTACATGGACAGCGCAGAGGTCATCACCCACTGGAGACAGTACCTCATACTCACACATTGTTTTCAGGGCGGGACAACATGGTTAACAAAGAAATAAAGAGATCTTGCTTTCATGGTACATTGCATTCTTTGCCATCTTATATCAGGAATTGCGGCCAGAAAAGACAATTAATTGCTTACATGGTATCATTGTCACACGTACATTCTTAACTTGGACACCGAAACAAACAAGATTCCGCAATTCATTCCACCAAAAGCAAGAAAAGTGAAATCAACTCGATATCGGCATCAGAAAATCAACATTGAAATTTAAGTTGATCAACGGAAATCAAAAGGACAAGCTAACACAGAACAAAAGCCACACAAAAATAATAACACCATTGCACACAAAAAAAGGAAGAAGAAGAAGAAGAAGAAGAAGAGGACAAATCTCTTCAACATCCTATCGCAACAAGAGATTGCTCAGAAGAGGAGTAGAGCTAAGAGCGATATCATATCACTCTGTAGGGTCAGATGTTGATCAGGAAAACAGAATCTTGTTTGTTATTCATACAAGAACTCATTTATCCGCATTGAATTCAAAAACCTCCAGAGAAAATAGCAACTCCGTGACAATGTCTTGCTTGAAGAGGAGTTTGCCTCCCCCAGAAACTATTACAGGCTGTCCACGAGAATCTAGTTGTCAGAAAGTCCAATCCAAAAACTTAAGTTGAGAGGTGGAGGGAGATCACATGTATATAAAGAGCGCACAAATCATATTGTCAAGCGATGTGAAATATCAACAATAGTGATAATCAACTCAGTATCACGTGCAACACGAAACACAATTTAGATGCGATGCTCGTACAGATGGAACCTATTAACAGAATTTAGGAGTGGAATTCATTGCATTTCCACACATTCCTGTTCCTCAAGACGCAAATCTTGGCCAAACAAAAAATATGCATTTCCACACTTCCCTGTTCCTCAAAGCACAGATATTGGCCAAGGAAAAGAAGACAACCTAAATCCCCTGATTATAGAAAATAAACAGAAACTCTTAATCGATGTGATAACTGCATGGTTTCAACCATGTGACAAATAGGAGAAAGTGCCCCACAAAAACTGCACCATACTACAACTCACCAATCTCCATATCCCGCAGCAGTAGTCCAACCACGCTGGATCAATGCAGAAGACTTTTGCTCATGGAAATCACCTCATGACAGCTGACACCATATCCAAAGATGGGGGAGAACGGGAAACGGAGAGAAAAATAAAACTCATGTCGTTGGTGCCTCCCACACAATCCTATTTTGACTTCGTTAACATGATAAAGGAAAACATATATTTTTTAGTGTTCCTTACTCACCAAGAAGGAAATACGTGCTGTACAAAAGTTGCCCACAAGGACATGGATACGTCCAACGATCAATCATCTTCTCTTCAAACATAAGATATAGAATGGAAGTTGATTTGTTTCACTTCCTATCAATTTTTATTGTTCTGAACAACCTGCTTTAATATTCCTGCATTTAAAGTGAAGTATGCTATAGGCAACTATGGCATCCCAATAATATTTGCTGTGAATAAATATCACCAAATTTCACTTCAAATCTGCCAACACATTATCAAAGAAAGAAACAGTTGAAGAAATTTCGAAAGGACTAAATTCAATTTGATGAGAATCAGCATGATTTAAGTTTGGCCACCTGAAGACAAGAACACGAAAGAAATAATTTAACCTGAACGACTATCTTGAAATTGCATTATTTAAAGCTATTTCAATGAAATACCATGAATATCAAACACGACAAATTCACTGTCTAGAGAATGTGAAAAAATAACATTTTTTTGAAAGGTACAAAGAAACAATATAACATGAGAATGACAGTTGAAATTGCATTGACAAAATCTATACCAAAGCAGTACCCCAAATAACAACAAGACAGATTCACCAACGAGTTCTGACCTAGAGGTTCTAAAGCAAGGTGGCTACAATCATAAGATGGAACAATAAAGTAACACCAAATGAGAAATGCTCTTACAAGGGCTTCCAACAGCTTGATCCGCCACAAGTCATAGGAGCAGCTTCTATATCACGTTGATGTAATTAGAATAATTAAAAAACCTCTTACCACTTACAAAAAGGGGAGATGCGCTTCTATCAACTAAATTTGATGGCAGACAGAAGGCGTGAAAAATTATTGTCTTGTGCCATATGCGAGTTACTAGAGCTAAGAGTTGCCTAATGAAACAGTTGTTATCCATCAGGCATTTCATAATTTCCATCCATAGTCGACAAGATCAAGCACATACACAGCTGCAAACTTTGTGAATCAAAACCTTAGCTTCTTATAATCGAATAGTAAAGAGTGGGAAAAAAAGCAGTTGAAAGTTGCCATCGTGCAGGTCACTCAGGAGAATCAACACGGAATCGAATGCCTCTCTCTCTTTTCTCTCTCTCTCTCTCTCTCTCTTGCGCGCGCGCGCACGTGCGGGGAAAAGATCTCCAGATATCATAGGTCGTTATCATCATTCATATTCTCCATCAAAGTCAGCATGCAATAAAGATAAGCTCGACCATAACGTGCAAATGCAGCGGTTTCAGCTAATGCAATTATCTTCTTCAAAACAGCAAGCCAAGTTTGTAAGTTGGCAACAGCAATCACATCCAATGTTTAAGAGTTTTTGTGACCTCTTCCACATAGTTAGTCATCTTCCGCGAAAATCCCATTCACCGCCGCTAAAAGAGCAACACGAAGTGAAACTAACAGGTCACTTGAACAAACAGTGCCACCCTCGAGGCCGCTCTACTTCTGGTCCCAGTCTTCAAACTCTTGTTAACTTAACACATTATTATGCAATTTACATGGTTAGCACAAACTCTCTAATGAGGAACTATTCTAATCACTAATAACTACCAGCTGAATTACCTGTACCAAACAGACAGTTGCACAGGTTCTCAAGGGCAACTCCTAATAACTCGGATCGGAAAAGTAGAGAAACTGATTGACTGAATCATATGGGTACATGTAAGTAAGCAAAAGTTCCGATGTGGCTCTTATTCTGGCTATGAAATTCAATCCGAATCATCAACATGATATCTCTGCCACATCGACCGAGCATCCAAACATAGATATAGATGATAAACTAAAGAACAAGTCGATTCAAATGACTAGATCCTCAGAATTGGCGAGTTTTCTCACCAATTATTTCATAGATGGTAACAATTTCCCCAAGGGTACACTTCTACAGATTCATCAATCGAGAAAACCTGTTTGCCGAAAAATGGCATTACGAACTTGCCTCAGATCCCTCCCCTTGAGTGTCCTCCCAGCGCCTTCAAGCACAGAGCACGCAATCATCGGAGACCGGGCCAAACTCCTTGCCACAATCTCGTGCGGTGGCAACATCGCTCCATCTCGGTCGTCGTCGTCATAATCACAATCGATCTCATCGAGCTCGCGACATCGCCTCAGCATCACCGTTGGGAACGCCGGCACGTTCACCGGCGCCGATTGGGGATACCTCGAGCCAGAACTGGACGAAGCCACTGGCAACAGGTGCTCCGGTGGAGGCTTCGGAACCGTCGGGATTGAGATCATTCTCGAGGACGAAGCCGGGGAGGAAGCGGAAGAAGACGAGGAGGAGGCGATCGACGCTTTGTGGTTAAACAAGGAGCGTGGTTCGTTCTCCGGCAGGGCCGCGAGGACGCCGAAGCTTTCCGATGGACCGACCAGCAACGCCTTGCGGAGGTGATGCGGTGGATCGAAAGAGAAGGAGGAGGACGTCGGAGGTGTTGACGACGATAGCTGGTGATTGTGCTGTGCGCTATCGGCGGGGAAGTCGCCGGTCCAGAAGACATCGTCTTCGTTGAGCTCATCGCCGGCGGCCGCGGCAGAGGAAGTGCAGGCTCCGGCAGAATGAAGTGGTGGAGCCTGGGTCAATGATGCACCCAGGAGGCGCTCGACGGAGAAAGATTTCCCTCGGCGGAGCCGAGCGGGCCTGCTTCCTTCCATCGGAGATCCGACCCGGCAGGTCTCGCCCGAGTAGAGGGACGGTGGGCACTAGCAGTTGGATGATTTATGCCGGAGACGAAAATGACTTCTTTGGGAAAGGTCGAGGCACACGTGCATAGAGAGAGAAATTGCTGGGCAGGGTAACCAGCTTTTTGCCCCCACTGTCCGCTCTTAAATCGGACTGCTAGGGACGGCTAGGTACAAAAAAATACTTAAAAAAAACAAAGCAAAATCTCTCTTTCTTTAATCAGAAAGGGGACAATTGCCAATTTTGTCCTAAACCTTTTATTACTTTGCCAAATAAGTCATAAACTTTTTTTTATATCAAATAAGTTCTCAACCTTTTGCAACTTTGCCGAATAAATCCTTCCAGCGGATTTTGATCGGAAATACTAACGTGGCGGACCGGACCTCACCGGAGACTCGCCGGCGACGACGTGGCGGCGACTTGGCATAAAAAAAATTAAAAAAATTTTCAAAAATTCCAAAAATTCGAAAAAATTTAAAAAAAATTAAAAAAACCTACTTGGCCGGCAGAGCTCGCCGGCCACTCCAATGGCCGGGCCGGGCGAGGGCGGGGGTGGCCGCCGCCCCCCTCGCTCGCGGCCGGCGAGGGCCGGCGAGGGAGTTCCTCCCTCGCTACAGATCTGCAGCAGCGAGGGAGGTCCCTCGCAAGCTGCAGCGAGGGAGCTCTCCCTCGCTGCTGCAGATCTGTTCCACCCTCGCCGGCCGCGGGCGAGGGGGGGCCACCGGAGCTCGCCGGCCAAGTAGGTTTTTTTATTTTTCTGAATTTTTTTCGAATTTTTTCGAATTTTTTTAATTTTTTTTATGCCACGTCGTCACCACGTCGTCGCCGGCGAGTCTCCGGCGAGGTCCGGTCTGTCACATGGTCGTCACGTCAGCATTTTTCGGCCAAAATCCGCCGGAAGGACTTATTTGGCAAAGTTGCAAAAGGTTTAGGACTTATTTGGCACAAAAAAAAAGGTTTATGACTTATTTGGCAAAGTAGCAAAAGGTTTAGGACCAAATTGGCAATTGTCCCAATTAGAAAGCCCTCAAATCTGATCACTTACCCCTAGAAGAATAGTAACTTTAACTCCGATTATAATTCAATCCTGAATTTTATTAATTTTCATTCATATTCCAAACCTACCAACTATTTCAAAATTACTAATGATTTTTGCAAGATTATCAGCATTAGGATATTTTTGTTGTCCCAAATGTAAATGAGTGATTTAAGGTTGGGCCCGTCCAATCATAAAACCTACTCGAATAAGATCGGTTATGAAACTTTGAAATTTGGAACTGACCCCGCTAGTCCGGTCCGATTCTAGGATAATTTAAGGAATTAATCAATTCTTTTGTTTTAGTTTCATTTTTAGTATTTCTTAAAAGGATCAACTTACTCTTTCAAAATACATATCCATCAATGAACAACATTTAGAACCGCAATACTTAGCAATAAAATGGCGAGACATAAAACACTGGTCAAAGCCAAAATAGAAATCTAAAGCAACAAGGAATCATCATACTCATCCCTTAGTCAAGCAAAAAGAAGGCTAAAAAACAGCATAAATCTATACTTGCCAAAGGTATCAAGCCACAAGTTGAAGGTGTTAAATAAAATAAAGAGTCCAAAACACGTAACATGATGCATAGATTATGAAACTTTGTTTATAATTCATTCATAAAAAGATTGCTCCAAATTCTTACCAACTAAAACTAAAATAAATAAAAAGCATAACTAAAATGGTTTCGGTACATGGTGTGATAATCATGGGCATGTTGCGTTTGAACAATTTGTGTTGAATGGTCAAATGCAAAATCTAACTTTTAATATTAGTTTTGAAATTGACCCCCCCAAAAAAAAACCAATGGACAGATATAAATTTCCAATATTGATTTAGGGTACATTAAAATGAAAACGTCAAATGTCGTGCACTAGGCCTCGTCATCATTTCACTATATGCCCAATGCTTCGATCCAAACCAAGGAATCCCTTAATTATAATGCAAAATGAATTTTGTTTTATCATTCATTGGAGAATTTTTTGTGAAAAATATGAATCGAAGTTTGAAGAAAGGGCAACAAATAGAGAAGGAACATATTCTATCACATAGTTTGGGCTCATTGAATATGGCGCTCTTGGAGCTCTCTATTTGATTATATTGAAAAGCCCAAATTCATTGAGATTTCCTTATTGGGCTAGGTCATTTCGGGACAAACGCTTCATTTACGACGAAATGGAGATTATGACGAAATGGAGGATTCTCAAGTGAATGATACAGAGTTTTTGTAGATTGGACCCATGCAGTACCAAACACGAGATAAATCTTCCAAAAAATAAGGTTATTTTTTTTCAAATAAGCCAATTCATTTGGAATCCTGTAGATTCGCTCTTTTTCCTTAATCAAAGATCAGCCCTTTTTCTTTTTCTTTCTTTACATAAAAAAAATTATTTGCAGACGAAGAGATGTCAAAGGGGCTCCTTACTTCTCAAACAAATCATCCTATATGTTTATATAGACACTAATTCATCAAGAATACACAAGAAAAAACTTCAAGTTCATCTTATTAAGAATAACTAATGAAAGGATCTCCTCAGCACTGGTTTTCTTATAAATTACTTTACTCGTATCATGTGTAGTGAATATTAGAATATAATTAGGAAATCAAATTAAACCCATTAGATATGCTTTAATAAGAAGTTGAAAACACTCATCAACAAAGCATCTTCACTTGGAAAACTAAAACTCTCTCTCTCTCTCTCTCTCTCTCTCTCTCTCTCTCTCAAGCTCGACGCCGCTCCTCCTCATTTGTGCACAAGTGCTCGCGACGAGTCTCGAGCACAATGCTCACGGCAACGAGCTCCACGTTGTCGCGCAGGTTGGCTAACAGAAGCTAGGCTAGTGATCACCCTCCGATGGCGATGGAGATTGAGCCTACTGAGAAAGAGAAGAGGGGGAAGGTTGGGCAGGTGGTGGCAGAGATCCAAGTCGCTAGAGATGATGGCCGCAAGGACGCCGGCCGGCGGTCAGAGGCTGAGGCGGCGACGGAGGAGGAG
The DNA here is from genome assembly GCA_019926035.1 of Melaleuca alternifolia. NCBI lineage: Eukaryota > Viridiplantae > Streptophyta > Magnoliopsida > Myrtales > Myrtaceae > Melaleuca > Melaleuca alternifolia. The sequence goes on along the minus strand of JAGKPW010002568.1, from coordinate 1,575,709 downwards.
AAGAAAGAGTGCATGTGAAAGTGAAGGACGGACACGGCACAGATTCAATGGCTAAATATATTTTGTATGCCTGGACAGTCAACAAGCTTTATGTCTATACAACCATAACTGGTTCGAGTGGGGATATAGTACCAACGGACGTCCATCGTTATAATTATCATGCACAAACCGGCGAAATCCAATGCATAGACCAGAAATTTTTATTGCACATCATTGATGAGACCGAGACGCGACGCTTGTTCCTATAGAATGTCAATCCGAGTCAAAATCATGCACCGGCGTCCAAATGGTGCGGTCGGATAAAAGAATGCAGCAGAACCGAATTATTTGCGCCAGCAACCGCTAATTCAACGGCGTTTGTTAACGGCTCGGCAAGATCTCCTGATTTCCCCGGGCAGGCGGCTCTGGAGGGCGCCCAGCTTGACCATGGCGCGGCCGAACCTGGCGGAGAAGTCGGTGGTGTTGGCCAGCATCGCCACCAGGGACTTGCTCAGCCGGTCCGACGCCAGCTCCTGGTCGACCTGCAGAATCCCTCTCCCAGCGAGTATTTGCTTGTAGAAGGTGTTGTCGACGACGAGAGCGCTCGAAGGATTCTGGTCCAGGTTCACGGAGTTGTCAGAGGTCGCAAACTGCGGGCACCTCAGTCGGAGCGCGGCCACGAGCTTTGGATCCATGGTCGGATCGGGCTTCCCCAGTCCGTTGAAGTTGTAGAGCCGGTCTTGGAAGAGAGAGCAGTGCGTGATCCCGACGGTGTGGCCACCTACGAATCCGAATCGTGCGTACACAGATTAAGTTAAAAAGAATTCGTTTAGCTAAAGCCATTAGCGTGATTATCGCGTACACCGTCAGTGTAAAGAGATCGACGTCGATACCTAGAAGAACGACCATGTCCGAGAGAGTAAGTCCCTTTTGAGCGAAGGCCGAAGCAGCCTGAGACACAAAGATAGAAGGACCTGGGAGATTCACGTTTTGGGCTAGTGATGTCTTCCCATCGAGCCTTCCCGTCTGCACACTGTACCTTCCACCTTTGGCCGGTATCGCGTGTGTTTTGCAGGGAAAAATCAGTTCTTCGATATAGTATCGGGGCTAATACAAACATCACACCACGATATTCATTTCAAATATGACCCATTTCGAGTTGTTTTCCGTTACCAAAGCGACGGCATCCCGAGTTGCCATGACGATGATGTCGGCGCAAGAAACGACCGCGGGGCAAATAGCCTCGACTGCGGCCTTGGCTGCGTCGATTAGATCGTATCCCCTAACGCTCAAATTCGGCCCCGCTGTTTTCTCGGTTGAGCTCCCGTCTAGCAGGATCGACGCATCACCGCCCTTCAAGGGGGGGAAAGTTACGAAACGTTAGCATCAGTCAGGCATCAGGACAACTACGGGGTACGTTGGAAGCATATGATCTAGAAGTGCAGGGATGAGTAATGCAAGACTTACATTGACGAAGCAATCGGGGAACTGCATGCGGAGCAGCGCAGCATCAATGGACCGGTCCCTGGCGAACCGGGAGGCCACGACGGTCGCGACCACGGACTCGACGTCGACAAGGCCGCACTTGCTTTTGTAGAATCCCACCTGAAGGGCGGCGGAGCACGGAGGCACGAAGGTCGAGAGGACGAGGACGAGGCCGAGGGCCAGTGCCAATCTACCTCCCCTCGGCATCTTCTTTCTTCTAATCATATGAAGAACGTAAGACGTGGGTTCCACTGATGATCTTCAGTTGCTTAGTACGAGCATTTTTAATGTTATTTTAGGAGCTAGTATCACATGGTAATAGCATTTTAATTTTTACTATAACGATAGATCGAGTTATTCAGAATCATAATTGAAATGATGGAGATAGTGTTGGAATAATCGAGATATCGTTTTACTATCATAAAATCACAAACAATGGAATGAGATGTTAACGTGAACTATATCGAGGTGAGATGCATCGTTTTATACATAAAACTTTAATAAGAAGAATTACTCCTCAATAAATTAACAAGAAAAAAATAACGAGAATACCAGAGAACCCCAACTAAACCTCCTGTCATAGTTAAAATGCCTTTACTAAAATAACGAGCGTTCTTGCAGTAACTCTTCCTATTCTCTTTTTGAGTAACCATTCATCTTCCAAAAACTCTTCCTTTTTCTGCAGTTCTCTCACAAACTCTCAGCTTCAGATTCTGAAGTTAAGAGCCTACTTCACCTTTGATTTCTCCTTTTTATTATTTGCTTGTTTTTTCATTTCTCTCTCGATCTATTTTGGGAGTTTGTTTGTCTGAATAAATTTCTACAGTAGATCTCAGGTGACTATGGAGTCCAATTCAATCATTTATCAAGTAGACGACTATTAAGGAGGAGGATCGCAATGTGGTTCCACAATCTCTCCAAGATTCGGCCGCTCTTCTCTCCTGATTTAGATTTCGATCTAGATTTGGGGGTTTTCTCTTCCGATCTATATCTGAGAGTTCCTTACAGGTACTTGATCTATGTTCCTATCATCTACTGATGTTAATCTAACAGCATGGTGATGGCGATGAGAGCGTTGAACCTAAACACATACCGCAAACCATTTGCAACTGGAAGTGGAGATCTTGGCGTGAGTTCATCACTGCGTATAGTAATTGGCCGCCAAAAGTTTATGTTGGCAGATCTGTTCTTGAGGGATAAGAGTGTGCTCAGTAAATATTATGCTTTGTTCTGTGTAAATTTGCTAAACTTGAAAGATTTTTGTATACCTCTCATATATTATTCTACGAAATGAATAAAATATTTTTTTCAACCAAAAAAAATTTAAAAGCTTAAAATAACGGAAGCAATGAACTTGGCTATATCGCACTAACTAAATATTTTAACCTGGCTTAATGAAAGAAGAAAATTATAAGTAATAATTGTTCAAAATATATTAAATATATTGTACGGTTGCTAATTCAATTTTATCTTTTTAATTTGATCGATTTAGTTGTAAACATTTTGATAATTTGCTAATATAATCTTTTTCGATAAATTCTTGATTGAGAATTGTTGACGTTGGTGCCGATAACCTGGCACATCGACGCTGATGTGAACAATTGGTGTATTTTTAAAATTTTCTAATTTTTTTTACTTTCTCTTATATATATTTGGCTTTTCTTTCCTTTTTTTCTCTTTTTTCTTTCATATTCCTCTTTAATGGCCATTGTCGGATAGCCACAGGTGAGGACACCTCGCTAGATTTAGATGAGGCTGCAATGCCGTCCCCTCACCTAGATCTAGCAAAGGTGTCGCAGTCCTCATCTGCAGTTAGTGACCTCCGCTTGCCATCTCTGAGAACCTAGTGCCTAGTAAAGGGAAATAGAAAAAAATTAAAATGAGAAAAAATTCAAAGAAAAAAATTCAAAAAATTTAAATTTTTTTGGTAAAACTCCTTTTAGGACAACCAATACTAACTGAATCATTACATCGTCAATTTCCTGACTAAAATTGATCGACATGATCAAATTGACCGATATCTAATAGATTTAGAACTTTTGAACAATAAATATCAAATTCTAAAGTACCGGATTTATCAAATAAAAGATGTAAACCCAAACTGGCCTCACATTAGATGGAGAACCCAATCCATATAAAAGGGCGGTGTGTAATAATGATAATTCACCCCATCAATTAGGATTTTCATCCATATGGAAAATGCTCTTTAATATCAATGAAAGAAATTTCAAAATTACGAATGGGTTTGACATATAACTAAATCGTTCTGCTTTTATATCTTGAAACTTATTTTAAACAATTTATACTGCTTACAAACTCATCAAAGGTAGAAAGTCAATTATATTTAAATGCCCAAGGTAATACACGAGAACACCTTCAAACCTTAGTCAATTCACAAGATTGTACCCCCGTAAATAAGAACACAAGACAGAGCAGATATCAAAATTTCATCGATTGCATCGACAAACTGTGTGTCTTCAGATATGATTAGCAAAGATATGGACTATGTGTCTTCTGCAAACTGCAATTGACAACAATTCAGAAGGGTCAACGTTGACTAGACATTTCACGTGAGCCTGCTAACTTTTTAAAGTCATCTTCGTATGCCTGGTCACTTTTGTTCATCAGATCATATGATGTGCTCTTCTTGTTGAGGCTGCACGTTTATCATGGCCCATCTCAACAAAATGCAACTAAGGAGAGAGAAAGAAAACCTAAAAAAGAGTCAAGTCGGTATTTTCCGTTATCCACACCGATAAATTTAATGAAAGTACTTGATTACATCGATTTTAACAAGTTTTATGACTAAATTTATATTTTACGAAAATTTTAGGACTCAATTACAATTTCACAAAAAGTTTTAAGCCTTTTACTGCACTTTATATTCCAAAGGCTTTAGAGAATGAGGGCAATTTCACAGTTTGTAATAACATTGGGCTGCCATCTGCACCGAATTCCAACTATTTGTGTACTTGTGATTGGCTCATAGATTTTTTGTGATCAATGACATATTTTCCATAAGCTCATATATATTGCCTGGTTCTGCACATTACACATCATCCTCTTTGCATCAATCAAACGAAAACAACTCATCGTCCACATAAATTATCAAATAAGCACACATTTTTTTTATTATTTGAATCAAATAAAGCAAAGCGCATCATAATCGAACACAATTCCATTGCATCCCTCGCCACATTTACTCATTCTCCATTATCGGGGTAAAAAATTGTCGTCAATTTAATTCTGTTTATTTCGAACAAATAAATAATCTAAAAAATATTTATATAAAATTGATTATTTGTACCACTTAAAAATTTAAATAAACGAAAAATATTTTCATCTTTATATATTGATTTAAATTAATGTCAATAAATAATAAAAAAAATTTATTAGTTAATTATTTTAAATTGTTCATTTTTCACAAAACGAAAAAACTATAAATAGGGATTGGCTAAGGGAATTAGGGATTTGTATTGATAGGAAAGAGGATTGACCGATTACCACGCAAACTAAACGAGTGATTAGTGTGACTGACTAATGGCGTGATTCTAGGAATTTGGGCTAAAGTGAAGGAGATTTTTATATCTAGGAAAGTGGGCTTTGATGGACCGTGATAAACGTGCATTCTCTGTTCAACACGGTACTCACGGTGGCCGGCACATCTCAATGTAAACTCAGAGGAGCCGACCCGTCACGCTTCGAGGGCTGGACATGATGGTGGGGGCGGCCAAGCACGCCCACAAAGCGCGAACCCCATTGGACGCCTTGGATCTGTCCGTGTGATCACTCCATGTCTTGGCGCGACTGCATCCATGACAATGATGGAGAGAGAGAGAGAGAGAGAGAGATTCCAACTCCAAAAGGGAAAGAGCAGGTTCACCGGAAGTGCGCGACCAGCAGAAACCTGTTCTGGCCTCTGTCATCTTCCTCGGACCCAAAATTCTCTTTCGTGCCATTGATTCGGTGGATTCGCATCATGCCCAGCAACGGCAAATAGGAAAATGGGCAATTTCGAGATGGTCGAATTTGATATTTCTGGCATGTGAGCAGATCTCTCTCTGTTCTCTCTCTCGCTTTTTTGCTTTTAGAATCATTACAGCAGGTGAACTGCTCGTGATCCAGCTGCTCCGATTCAATCTCAGTGCATTCGTCTTTAAAGTGGGGGGCCAAAAGGGGGAGGGGAACTTTTAGCTGGAGCTAAGCCACGTTTGCCAGATCCAGAGGATGCAACGGCAGAAAAAGGCCACGAAAGCATTCCCACTCGTGAAGTCATGCAATGATGCGATGACTGTGGTGAATTTTGTGGACCTCAGATTTTTTTTTTCTTCTCTTGGCCAACCTAGTTCACGACCATCCTTGCCTGCACCCTCCATGGCTTCAACAGAGCATGGATGAGGCGAGCAGCATCGCTCACCTCACTCCGACCGTGCACACGGTGGCACCTCCTTTTTGACCAACCTAAGCCAAGCAACTGTGGCGTCGTCACCGGCCAGTCTTCTGGCTGGGATATATACCACTTGGTACTGCTCAATCGATATATATTAGTAGTATTTGATTATTCTGTAAACAACATAAGAGATTGTGCCAACGAGGACAAGCATTCAAGTGAATGATTATATATCAATACGTCAATCAAGTTCAATAAAAAAAATTATGATAATCAAATAAGTATCATACGAAAGTTATGACATTTATAATATTCTTATTCTCTTCTATGTACGTTTCCTCATCCGTCAAATAACTTGAATTTTGGATAAAAATTAGTCAACGGGCTGTAGTTCGGTGCAATCATACCAAAAAAACGTCTTTTCTCTTTTTATTTGACTCTTTCTATGTAAACGGTCTTAAAGTGATCCAAGGTAAAGAATCAATAGAAAGAAGTTTTATAATACATATAAAATGGAGTCGTTGAGAATGATTATGATCCAATTCATGGCCTATCGGAAGTAGAAGGCGCTCTGGTGGGATCCTCACGGACATTCTCAATGAGTCCATAAAAAGTGATCTCATTTTTTTCATCGGGTCCGGGTAGAGACCAAAGGTCTTGAGCAATCGATCCGGCAGAACAACTCAAAAGATAAAGAAGTATCGTTAATTTCTTCATGCTCGTTCTAAGTTCGAAGTACCATTTGTGCAATCCAAATTCAACTTTGTTTTCGGTTATCAAATCCATTTATCTTCAATGTTATTTGAAAACGGTTCCTAAATTCGGACTAGGAGCAACTACATTGGCTTGGGGGCAATTCGAAAAGGTTTAGAGAAAGACAGCAACTACCGCCATACCTATCCCATGTATTCTCTGGACTCTATTCAACCAACAGAAACTCTAACTTCCACATAATCTCTAGATGGTTAGAAAGTCGCATTAACTGTCTCGGATGTAACATAAGTCCCACCGAGAACTCAAAATGTCTCTTCCGCTGCTCTATCCATTTACACACTACTAATTAGAAAAATGAAGTTCAAATTGATGGGCTCATTGCCCTTTTCTGTAATGGAGAAACACGTCATTATCAAGATCAATTTGCTATTATCGTTCATCTACAACTTATTGGAATTATTTTTCCTCTTCTTAATTTTCTTTCTGAATCCGTTTTTACTCCACATTACTCTCCTCAAATTACAATAAAATAAAATACTAGAGTAATCGCCCATTGCCTTACTTGAAAGTTTCTATTTATTGTATTCATGCCCTTTGTATATATTGCACGTGCTCCTATCCTAAGAGATTTACGAAATTGGTTAAAACTCAATATCAAATCGTGATTAAAAAATCATAGGTCAGAATTACAAGGATGAAAGCTTTTCCAAGGCAACCACCAGTGACCTCTCGTGTTAATAGTTACATAAATAAGGTGAGATGGAAGGGCTGCCATGACTCTATAGGATTAATCAGGCTCTTGAAAAAAGTTTGGACACCAATGTCTTCATAAAGAACTTTCATTTATAAGTGACCACCAGAGGTGATCAAAGAGCGGGCTCGGTTGAGTCTTTAGATTGGGCCGAACTTGTAGCCTAGACTTGCCTGTGAACCAAAAAATATATAATAATTTACAGAGTGCATGTGCCTAGTTGAGCCTTACCTAAGCCAACTCACAGATGCCGTTGGGCACTTGTGGCCAGAGTCGGGTTGGGCAAGCGCAAAGATGATCGAGTCTATAATCGGATCAAATGGACACTAAACAACAGGTATTAGTATGATATGAATTTTGAATCTTTTCACATCACATAAAACCTTCGTTCAATAGGTCCATCTATAGTGGAGAAACTTGTTAGTAAACTATGACCGAACGTGTCGTGTCGTGTCATGTTATGTCGATCTATAAGTGCCTCATTTCTCACGTAACATGCATGAATCCGTGACCCTCTACGTGAAAGGGTGGTGAAAATAAGCTGTCCATCCTCCTTCCTAAAATCGTTTCTCCAATCTGCCTCCATAGGTTGTCTATCATCATCATCATCATCGCTCCTTCCTAAAATCGTTTGTCCAATCTGCCTCCATAGGTTGTCCATCATTGCCATCATCTTCTTCTTCTACTACTCACTCTCGTGGAGGTCGGCCACCTCACGAACAAAGCTCCGCTGTCCTATGAGGCGAGCGACGTCCCCATGCAAGTGAATGGACAAAAGTTGCGACCATCGCCGTTGAGGATCGTGGCATTCAGAGAGATATAAAGGGAGTGTGAGCGGTGCAGCGAAGTGCATATTTCTAAAAGGAAAGTCCATCCCTCCCTCACTTTCCTTCAGAGATTCACCTTTTCACTTATGAAAGGGGGAACGGCCACAACATTGAGGACATCGGCCGAGCAATAGAGAGAATACACGTTCAGGAAAAAATAAAACAGTTCGTCCAAGAAGCTTCAAGCAGACCACCGTGCCAACGTTTCACCCAGCGTCCCAGCAGCCTCCTAGTAAAGCCAGCTGGTTTAACCGCGCCGACGTACAACTCCGCAGCCACCGACGACACGCCTCCTGCTCTTATCCGCCAAGCCTGCAAACCCGGAGCCATTGCTGACATTTTTTTTTTTTGCCGGCCTCCTTCACCACTCCAGATCGCAAGGAACAGCTCGGCGAGTCTTTTGCGTGCCACAACATCCCCTGTTGGTGTTCTTGATTAACTCTCCGCAGGTGTCCGACGATCCAACCATCTGTCCACACGAGATTCCTCGACTCAACAAAATCCGAAGCTCTTCACCAACGTCATCTCAGCAGCAGCATCTCCGGCGAATGGCCCAGTGGCATTCAAGTCTTCATCACCTGCAACACTCTCAGTTGCTGTTCAATATAGCAAATTTTAGTGGCACCTTGCTTGGCGAATTCCTTGGCTTAGCTACAATACAAGTCCCAGTTAAAAGTTTGGCCTGCTTGACACTTTCCCTCGCAGATTCTTAGGCGAGGAAAGACACCCTTGCAGCAAATCCAATAGCCACGTGCTCTAGGAACAGGGAATTCCAAAAACAGAAAACAAGAAAGGAAAGTAGCTTCACCCACAAGACACATCAACTTCATTCACTATCGTGCTGCCTCTTTGCCGTCACACCCACATGAATCAATTGCCGATCAACGTGAAAATCCCTCAAGTCACACTGAAAGACCACCGTTTGTGAGTCCCGTCTCTAGATTTGATCAATAGGTCATATATTGTAATTGGGTAATTACACAATCTAATCTTGAGTTTGATGTACACTTTCGGAATCTAAATCAATGTGATTTTTAGTGTTGTAGGCATTATTTGATAGGCTTTTCTTGACTAAAATTAAATAAAAATAATTAATTTGGACTGTGAGATGATGGATAATTTTTTTAGGATTATTTTTAATTTTATGTTCAAGTCGGGTAATTGTTCTATTAAGATTGCATTACATGTTAATATAAGATGCAAGATGACCAATTACTTTTTCAGATGTCATAATCTTTTATTTATATCTCGATGGGTACATTGTGTGATTTTTGCTTAGGTTGCCAATTTTGAATTTACAAAAGAAGAAGAAGAAGAGAGGATTAGATAGTTTCATAGTTGAAATATGATTACATCTTGGTTAGATAAGATTTCTAGATGGAATTGCATGTTAAAAATAGGTTTTCAAGTTAAGATAAGATTTGGTTTAGACAATTTCTTAGCTTAAATAGGATAATATCTCACTTTAGATATTTTTTTATCGATTTTAAATTACGAATTTCCAATGAAAAATACAAAAAGTATATATATTCTTATGATTGTTTGACTTAGGGTCTTTATTAATTTCAAATTTTAATTAATAAAGTAGCGAAAATACCAAAAAATATCCCCTTACATGTCATTTACCTAAATATGAATCTTAGGTCCCATGCTATGATAGAGTATGTCATGTAAACTATATGTTCGCATAGCATAAATTGCAAATAGCCTAGTTATAATAAAAATCAACAAAACTTTGATGAAATATATATTTAGAAATCGTTGTTAAGATAGGTGTACCTTCATGTTATTCTTGATTTCTGCCTTGGTGTTTGATTCTTTGATTTGGCAATTTCTCTAAATACTTTGATTTATCTAAGTGCCTATTTAATTGTTTGCGCATTAGTATGAACACCTCACATGTTGGGTAAATAAAATTAACTCAATCCACTTGCTAAATCATCTTTAAACTAAAAGAGACAAGGTATATAAAAAGACATTAGAATAATTTAGTGTAATAAAATCCTCGAACTCACAATCTCTTATTTTTTTATCAATCCATATTAAATAGATTAGCGGTAATTCCAAATGAAATCAATCTTACATGTTATGGTGGCGAATTAATATGAGTTTGGCAGAATTCGAGTTAAATCGAATATTAGTAATCCATTAATCAAATCTTAGGTAGTGTACTAGGATGCGACAATCTTAATATAACCAACTTGCACTTCAGTTGTCTTCCCAAAGCTTTTTATTCACATGGTGATACTATCAATGGGGCGAAAAACCTCAGCAATGGCGAGATACACAGGAACTGTTCAAGCGCCACCATATCTTCTCCTTGGGATTCGCCGACTGGTAAACCTTCCCTATAAAACCCTACTTGGCTGCTTTCGCTGACTGTTCGTGTGGTCGATAATCGTGTCTTCACGAGGCGAAACGCTCAGAAAGCATCATACTCCTCCCGTTCGCGAGGACCACAGAGAAGAGGGAGAGATGTTCCGTCAGTCAATGTCAATAACATTCAAATCAAATCTAAGAGGGCGCTGGGAAACGATAATCTAATTGAGGCACGTGGTCATCAATCAAATGCTAACAATCAGAGTAGTCAACGTGGAAATTTCCACGATGAGTTAAGTATATGATGACGATAGGTTCAAAAGCCATGTCAAATACGCAGCCGCAAGAAACTCGAGAGGTTCGTACACAGCATGCAAGGCTGTCGTCCGGGATCATTTAACAATCGACGTCGCCATCACATGAGTAAGAGGTCAGGTGATGGCCTCTAATTCCAGTTACTGTTGAATTTGCGACTGGAGAAAAAGTTTCCAAGTGCTTATAGAGTCAGAGAGGAACGATGGACCCATTTGAAGAGACACTCTGTCTCTGGCATCGTCAAAAGAGCCCAATAATAAATCCACGAGCTAAATTGTCCCGTCCACCGCTGGATTCAGCGTAAAATCAAATATTAGTGATAAAATCAATCGCGATGCTTTTCACGTGATTTACTTGTAATCTTGATTTTTCTTTATGAGTAGAGTGGTGGAGTGGATATTCCACTAGTATGGATAGGAGAAAAAAGTATAATGAAGATCCTAAAATCTATACAAGAAATATGATCACATCGTCGATCTTTCAATTGATTCAAGTGTCTTTCTAAGAAAAATGTGCCCTGGTGAAGTCTTTTTGACGAACAAAACACTTGAGGTGCAATTTGTCCAACATTGAAGCTTCGTTTAAGTTCACGTAAACTTATATCCCATTTATCAAAAATTATCAAAAATTGATTTTGGCAATCCAAGAGGTGGCCCAGACCGGACTTGTTTGTGCTAGGCTAGGCCTAGGAAAGTAAAAAAGACTTGGTTGTGTTTATATATGTACACTTATACTTTCCCTACTCTTCTACTCAAAGTTTTTATACTTTCAATTTTATCTAATCAGGTCCTTCTAATTACATAAAATATCTCATCGAGTCCCTATGACACAAAAAGCCAATTAACGTGACTATCAGAGTATGTCTTTATGTGATACGGATTCAATATTGTCAAGTGAACACCCATTGTGGAATAGAGAGAATGTGGGACCATAAAAGTTATCCTTTGTGTCTTCATTGAGAAAAACTACTCCTCAAAAAATGAAGTCAAACCAATTTACATTTATGCAGCTAATTAACCTAATTATGGAATTAGTTGAGATCTAAACTACACGTGTCGATTTTCTCGCACCAATTTCTGAACAAAGTAATGATTATAATAATAATCTCCAAAGATCCAAGACAAAACCAAGAGACGTTGGTTTTTTTAGCTAAAAGTATATCAAAACCGATAATATACCAGTAAATCATCCGTCCATTTCACATTTTGGAGATCTTTTTTGAAAAAAAATAATTATATGACCTTTGTGCCTCATATGTGTCCGTATTTTCACACATTTCATACGATTTAAGCATCACCTTGAACAATTAATCTATATAAAATATAATAACATTTGTTCTATCGTTGAATGATGTTTAGTTATCACAATCTAAACTGAATACACTATGATGACAGTTAGTGCTAATAAAAATTGCAATAATTTCTTATTTAATTATTTAAAAAGTAACTTAAGGATACTTTTCAATAGAACCTATCAATATGAAAACCATACGATGAAATGGGGCATAACATGAGAATTATATTCGATTTTATTTATCAAATTGCAAGGAGAATTGCGTACTTCTCCCTTTCATTTCATCCATCGGAAATGCACAAGGAGCAAAAAATATATTCCAATTATACTGTTAATAAGATAAAGTCAGTAATATCTAAACCATCTTTAAATGACTTATCAAAAAATTACTTATAAAATGAAGAAAAAAAATGTGAATGCCTTATATTATGTATTCTCGTGCATTAATTTCTGGATAAAGCATCTAGCTCGTGTGACTTGTTCTATATAATTGTCAATTAATTAGTATAGTTAGATTTAAGGTTGGGGAAAATGACAAAAGCCATGCCATTACATTCTCCCACGAATAGGAGGGTTCAACGGAATTGAGGAATTGCCTCTTTCATTTTCTCTTGATGTATTTTGAACTCTTAGTGAGGTTGGCCATTGTTTAGGCCTTTCTAGTTTTCTAAGATGGCATTTACTTAGGCCTTTTAGTTTTTCATTGTTTAGGCCTTTTCGTTTTCTTAGTTGGCCCTTATCTAGGCGTTCTCTTTTGGTTCTTTCATGGAACCTCGGTACCCTTACACTCATATCTATTATTAGTGATGAGTGCAAGTTTTGTGGTACCGGACCCTAATGTCTTGGACAGATTGCATGGTTCAACATCAATATATAATTACTTACCTTACCAAAAAAAAAAGTACCATTGGAATATATTTTTTGCGATTGTGCATTTGCTATGGATGAAATGAAAGGGAGAAGTACGCAATTCAATAACCAATTTAATAAATAAAATCGAGTATAATTCTCATGTTATAATGTGACTTGATCGTATGGTTTTCTATTAGTAGGTTCTATTGAAAAGTATCCTTAAGGCACTTTTTAAATCATTCTACGACTATTATTGTTGTTTTATAGCACTAACTGTCATCATAGTCCTTCTAAACGGATTGTGATAACTAAACATCATTCAACGATAGAACATAATGTTATTATATTTTATATTTTTTTTTGTTCAAGGTGATGCTTAAACACTATGAAATGTGTGAAAATACGGACACATACGTGAATTTCCAGAGGTATAAAATACCTTTAAAATCTGCAATTGGCATATATCAGGAATTATTCCTTCGCTTATATACTTCTCCTTATTTATTAAGTGACGCATAAAGCACATTTTTTTTATGAAAGAGAACTTGAAAATATATAGCTAATACACTTCCAAACATAATGCAATATGAACCATCATGATTCGAGGGTTTTTTGGGGGAGATCGTAGCATAAAGATACGGGGTACCCTGTAATATACTTTCAAAAGTACGTTCACGTGCCAATAAATATAAGAAACTTATCATTCATCTATAATTATATAATATTTCTTTCAGAGAACAATACGTAGAGCTAAGCTATACTGTGAGATGGAAAGAATTATCTGTTGCTCTTCAGTTGTGTAATGCAGTTTTGCTCTGTCTGAATGTTGATATATACACACTTCCTACTAATCTAAATTAATTTTTATTTTTATGTTAAGTTAGTTAGTATTTGGCGGAAATGCAATGAATTTTTATCAATAAAAATTGTAAAAGTAAGGACTGCACTGTACAAATGCAACGGAACTATATATTGTATAATTGAAGATATCCACTCCAACTTACTGGCCCTAATTTGCCAGATTTTGATTGACTGTTGTGTTCAATTTTGATCAAGATTCTCTTATAAACTTTGGGTCACGATCTCATTTACGCATCAACCATCGAATTTTAAAAGATTGAAACAAATATTTTTTTTTTGTTCTAGTAAGGAATTGAGGTTCGCTTAGAAAGGTGAATCAATTTTCTTCTCGAGCTTAGTCTATTGAGCTAGATCTCCTAGGCACAACCAATTTCAAATGAGAAAAACATAAATGTTTAGGATTCATTTCAAACATTTAGGTCGGATGTCATGTTCGGCCTGCCTATTGAGTAGGTATCAAGCGCAATGTCTTCATACTCATGGATATACACATAACTGCATCGATAATCAGAAAACTACATCATCAGAATACCTCTTCGTGAATTTAGAGCCAGTCCAATTGCTCCCAATCCCAAATTGGTTCTTCCAAACTTTCCGTCTCCCATGGATGGGAACTTCCTGCAACGGCTGCTGCTACTCCTGATAATGATCCATCACCACATCCACCACCTCCGCATCCGCGTTCGCCGCTAGCAGAGTCTTCGCCATCATTGATTAGTGACTCTTCAGCCACCGCTTTTGGTGGCCGGCGATCAAATGCTCGAGAGCTCCCGGACACCACGTACACCCGGCACAACGTGAATTCACGCCTTAGCTGCAAGTACATTATTTTTAGAAAATCAAAATCAGAGAAAAATGTTTGTTGTGTTTTTCTGTGAAAGTCTATGTATGAACAAAATTAGAAACGGAAATTCAGTGGGCCGCAACTGCACAGCACCGATAAAGTACATGGCCAAACACCAGTACAAGAACGATTATTCAAGGTCAAAATTGGATAAGAGGAGAAGTTACTTTAATTTTGTTCTTTTTGAAAAAATTAAAATAAAGGTCCAAATTTCTTGATAGCGCGTTCACCTTAGGAATGGAGATATTACTGCTCGTGGAATTGGGATTGGTCGGCGAGAGTTCAATGGCCCTGTACTCGTTCAATTTCCACTGGGTCTTTCTTCCTGTGGGAGCTTTTCCCACGTAGAAAACCATCGACTTCTTTACGCCGATCACCTTGTTGTCAGACGAGTACACATAACCGGGAGACCCGGTGGCCTTCCAGTAGCCAGTGGGCATGCTCCGGCTGGGCCGCCCTCCTCTCGCTTCCCTCTCTTGCATGGGCGCAAAGAAGAACCACTGCTCTCTGTCTTCTCTGCACAGCTCTCCTGCAAGCTCTGCAGCACAAATTCACCAAATACAATAGGGGGAAAAGAAAGTTTACTGGGGATGCGCTACACAATTGAAGTATTCAAGAACCTAGTTTAGTGGACAGTTCAATAAAAGTAGGTGATGCGAAAGAATCGCACGCATGCAGCGGATTGAGTTTTACGTGGGAGATTCCATGGCTCAGTGTCGAAAATATGGAGGACAGGGATGACACGGTGAAGCTTGTCTTGCTTACGGCCGTGAAGCTGGTTTTGCAAGTAGAACGAGATGAGCTCTTCCTCCGTCGGATAGAATCTGAAACCTGTCGGATACTCCTCCATCTCCGGTTGTTTTGCGTCTTAGGGTTTCGAGCCGGATCAGTACTGAGATTCTATAAGGTTGTAGTAGGGTGTGGTGTGATGTTAGATTTAGCAAGTAAATCATGTATATATAGGGACCCAGTCCGGGAGGAGAGTATTTTGAGATGATCTAGGGTTTCTGAAGGAGGGAGGACGGAGTTTAGGAGAGAGGAGACCGAGACGAGTGAAGTGATGATGTGCCTTCTGCAAACTCTTGCACCCGAAAGGCCAAATCAACGCGGTTATGTCGAGGTGGTAAAATTGGTTAAGTATTCATATTTAAACTTTTAAGTGCAGATAAATGGGTTGTCATAACTGCTTAAGTGTATCCTAAACAAGTTACTTAAAAAGGTTTATGGAGTATAAATGAGTCATTTAACTATAAGTGCATCATAAACATGTCATTTTTTGGCTATGAAAAATCTCGTTTTTTAATTATTTTTACTTGAAAATAATCGAATGCTTAATCATTTGATTTTCCTTTTTTTTCTTTTTTTTTCTCTTTATCTTTTTTATTTCTTTCTTCTTATTTTTCCTTTTTCCTTGGCTGATTGTTGACCATGGTTATGGCTGGCTACTAGCCAAGAGGCAAGGAATGACCTTGTCAGACTCCGAGGAGCTCGAGCCTTGCTAGAGTTCAACGAGCTCAAGAGGTCAGGTCACCAAGTGTGAGCTCGAGGCAAGCTCAAGCCTTGCCAACATTCGGCGAGCTCGTCCGTTGCCAGCGGCCCGTTGGTGTGGCCGGCGATCAACCGAGGAAAAGCAAAAGCAAAGGAAATAAACAATAAATATTTGAATTTTTAATAAATAAAAAATTATTAAAATTAATATTAAAAAGTTCGACAAGATTTCTTTGCATGAAACTATTTTAGCAATACATTTTTTTTAAATCAAAAGAGAGAAGCTTTCTTGGACTTAGTTAAATGTTGAATTATTTTAAGAATATGGGTCGAGTCGAATATAGGTCAGGAAATTTACATTAATAATTGAGTCGTAAATAGACTAAATGGGTTGATTTGGGTATTGACCATTTATGATCTGACTCGACTCACCCAGTTGACAGGTCTAAACAAGATAGAAAGTGATACAAGAAACGACCAATGGCCAACCCTTCCTGGCCGCAGTTCTTTCTCTATAATTTAGCTTTGAAAACAAAGGTAATGACTTTAATTATGAGTGTTTAACAAACATTTCACAGGCCACAGTTTCCTCGCTACCCTCACTCACCTTTGAAGTCCTCTGAGCTCAAAATATAAAAATGCTCAAGGTACATCTAAAGATATTATGCGCAAGATTAATATGCAAAGTGACTTTAGTGTATGAGGTGGTTCTACATATATGTAAGTCACGTTTACCGCTCATTTGATAAAAGCGCATCACATCATTAGGGCACCAAATCTATAAGGATCTTATAATGAGTACTCCAAATATACTTGCCTGGCAAATTCAGCAAGAGATATTTCAATTCTCAAAACATGTTACACATAGTATAAGAAAAGCGATCTATTAAATGCTGAGATGTTTCTTATTAGTTTGATTTTTTTATTTCGTTGTCTAATTAGAGAAAGGAACCATTGGAAATGGAAACAGAAGCCAGCAGGAATTCGAATTTGTGTTTTTACTGATGCAATTATTACATGCTTCTTAAAGATGTTCTTTTCTTAGTTGGTGATGTTATTATTAATGCTCTTTACTTGAAAAAATATTTTTAAATTGATTCACAGCTAGTACAATTTGACAAAACTGTTTTGCTTTAGTGTGTCCAAAGTTGGGTGAAAAACTAAAACTTGCTTGTTCTATTAAATTTGTGTTGAGAATTATTTACCCAATTGGGGGCAAGATAGTTATCTCTCTTGAAAATTGCAAGCCAAAGAGGGGAACCCAGTTCATTTAGAATCCTACGTATTCAACAAAAAGATGCATAGTTAAAGTCAGTTGTGTCAATGACTTAAATATAGGAAACTTGAAATCACTAAGTTCATTAACTATGCTTTTTTACCATGCAATCTAGGATTAAATATCCATTTGTGTGTTTATCCCCCAAAAAAAATCCTATTATGTATTGCACGTTTTCTCTAAGAATCTAAATTGCGTGAAACTTTGAGAGGATAAATATTACTTTGTAATTCAAAAATACTGTTTTCACACCTTGTTGTACTAGGTCAAGCTATTGACATATAAACATAATAAATAGATTCGACGTTATTTAGGATCCACAGAAAAATGATTCATTTAGCGTGTTTCACATTATGATGATTATTACGACCATATTGTCCACAAATAAATCTACAAAATCTTTTGTCTAATCGAAGCGGAACATGGTTATCTTGAGTGGGCATTCTTCTTGAAAATTAAGTAGCTCATTAGGCCTAGAAACGTCTCTTCTGTTCTCTAATCAATTTATCCCTTTATATATAGAATCCTTAACCAATGTACATTGCACCTCGTATTGTTCCTTTAATTCATGAACCCAGTTTTGGCCTGAGTGAGCAGGTCGGTTAGGGGCAGAAAAGAAGGAAACCGTCAGCCAAAATGCCATCGATTAGTGATACAAGAATGATGGTTCTGGACGGACCGTATGAGTCACTAGACACGTATGGCGTTTTGGTTAAACACGTCGGGGATTTCAGCTATTACAATACAACATCGAATCATCAAAAAGTTTTTTCTCTTACCAATTAAGCGATCGTCACCCATCGCTGTCATGCTAGCTGTTCCAAGTTGAATTCCACCGAATCTCAGCATATAGAATGACGAATTGTTCCTGAAATGCTTCAGCCTTCTGAGGTATTTGCCAGTCACCTTCATTAATCACACGTTATGGACAGCTTGAGGAGGAATAATTAGTCCAAGCGGAAAAGAAAGATTCACTTGAAGCATCGAGGTAGGTGCTTGTTTGCTCTGGATCAATACGCTTTTAGTTGACGTCAAAGTCAACTGAAGGAAAACGATGAATCGAACGAGAGTCACGTCTTGTTTGGTTTGAGTGGTGGAACTCCTGCATCTTGGTTAAGAACAACATCTATTGTTTAGTCATTTCCAAGAAGGAAATTTCCAAGTAGTTACAAGCTTTTCCTTCTTGTCGATCTCACCACCTGAACTAGAGTCTTCAAATGTCACCACTTCCGCATTTGGTTTACCTTTTTTCTTCGCCATAGTCATTTCCTATGATATTACATAATATCATTACAAATTATTTTAAAATTTTAAACTATTAAACAAAAACATGATTTATTATTTAAATATTTCAACACTCCCCCTCACATGTAGGCTAAACTTAAATTATGCAATTGGGGAGGCAATTTGAACTCAGGTCCTCATAACTCTACTTTATGGGACCACTGTCAATTATTTAAAAAATTTAACATATTAGGTGAATGCGTGATTTAATATTTAATACTTCAACATTCCCTCTCACACGTAGGCTGGACTTTGGCCTTAGCCTAAAACATGGAATTATGCAAGGGGAGACAAATAGAAGTTTGGAGTATTCGAACTCAGGACCTCTTTGCTTCGACATCATGTAAGATTTAGTAAGATCACTACCAATTATTTTAATAGTTTAAATTGTCAAAGGAAAGTGTGGTTTATTAATTAAATATTATAATACTTTCATTGAAGCTATTCAGACGACTGATGAACAATCCAAGATGCATCATTTCTTACTTCTCAAGAGATCGGATGCACCTCAACCTAAAAAATTCCTCACTTCTTTATGTCTTCCATTTGTTTTCACCACCCGATGATATATAGCTTTCGGTGCCTCAGCCATCTCCGAGGTCAAAGAAATTATTTGACAAACCATTATCATTGGGTGACACAACGCATGATAATCCAATGTTTTCTTGCTAGCTGTTCCAAGTTGAATTCCGTGCTATCTTAGAATATCTAATGATGAATAGTTCTTGAAATGTTTCGACCTTCTTCCGCACTTACCATTTCATAAATTACACGTTATAGCCGACTTGAGAAGGATTAATTATTGTTGGCAGAAAAGTTTGATTCACTTGAGGCATCGAGTGTGGTGTTGGTTTGCTCTGGATCAATAAGTTACGGATAACTTGGTTCAATCAAATTATCCAAAAGACAACTTCCGAACTGTTAAAAATTCCTCCTGGCCAAAGTCATTTCGTTTACTTGACTTGCATTGAAGTTATGTAGACAACTGGCAAACGATTTGAGATATATCATTTCTTACTTTTAAGAAATCGGCTTTGCACTCAAAACTGAAGAACTTTCTCACTTCTTTCTCTGTCTTTCATTTCTTTTCATCATGCGATAATATAAATACAGCTATTTGTGCCCCTGCCTTCTCCAAAGGTCGAGAAATTATTTCTATATATCATCACGATTAATTGTTAGAACATTTACATTATTAAACTACCCTTTTTTCTACTCATTAAACTTTTTGAGCAGCGCTTCCACAAAATTTTATTTTAGACATTATTATTGAGAGACAGTGTGTAATAATCGAACATGGTGTTTTCATCTAATATATCCACACTCATTCGACTCAATATTTCGTACAACTCTTTTTTTAAATGGCGATAGGGCTTGGGATATGAGAATAAAAAAAGAGAGAAACTGATTCCAATATGCATGAGCCATAAGATTAGACTAAGAAAAATAAAATAAAAGGTAAAACTGTAAAAATCGATCTAGACACATCCGGTAGGTTTGATGAAAACGAGAATCGGCAAAAGAAAATAAAATGAAGAATAAAGACATAATTACATGACCTTTAGGATCCACCATAAGTTTCTCGCTAAGGAACAAACAAGACTGTGACACCTTGAAGTCCTGTTCAGCATTATTGACCATTGCAAACCATTCCATAATTCCTATGATTAGATTGTTTCTTTTTTTCCAGTCTCTTTTTTTCTATACCACAAGAAGATAGTCAAGTTTCCACTTTCGGTGGATGTCTCCATCATATGATATTATTATTCACATGAGGCCTGTGTATAGTACTTGTGACTTTTTAACCGGGTCTAGATCAAACCCCAAATATTTCCCATTACCTTGTATCAATATATCTACCATTTTATATGATTTTTGAGACCTTACCATAGTCATTATTCGATATAAAAAAATGAAAAGCAGTACGCATATTTAAAAATTAAAACCATCTAAGGAATTGAGATACTTATTGTCATGAAATACCCTTACGTTTTCTTTTTTCTTGTATGGGCTGTGGAGATGATTGTTTTATTTCCGTTCTTAAAATATTCATATCGTTTGTTTTTTAGGGTTTATGCATTCTTGATATTCTTATAAAAGAAGAAGAAAACACTCAGGGAAGATAGTGGAAAGGAAGATATGTTGGAAAACTGACATAAACTGTTTTGCTTGTTCTTGAAATTCGAAGAAAAAGTGATCGTGTTGTTAGAATGCTGTTCTTGATGGCCCTTTTTATGGTCAAGAGCATGTCACGAAATAATTCTAACAGCGCATATTTTTATCTTTGGAATATATAACTACTTAAAAAGTTTAGGCTAAAATTCATATTTATTATTACACATTTTAAAGTGTATAGTTATTATTATTATTTTTTATGTCAAGTTTATGTAATTCCAAAGAGTATTTACATTTTTCTCATGAATTTAAATAGGGTACAACTAAGTTCATTGTCCTTAACAATTTTGAAAGACGTTTCTTTTTGTTATAGTATAAATATTGACCAAACATAAGTCATGTTTGACACTTGAAAGAAGAGTGTACTCTCTAATAAAGACCATAAAAATAGAATATCTTTCAATGTAAAGTGTATGTAGAATCATAGTAAAATCTTTAAGTACGTTCAACTCCTATTTGAATAGGTCTAATATAATTACAAATACGGAACAAAGACACAAAAGTGATGAGAATCGTACTATCACCATGTTTGCAATATCGAGTTCCAAATAACTGAATTAGATTTCTCATTCTTCGACTAATTTAATTTTAAAGAGATACAAGTTAGAACTGAAAAATAGAAGAGAAGGCGAGGTGGACCAACCCGAGATGGCAAGAGGAATCATGTGAATTCTCAAGACTGGACTTTTGCCAATGTGAACATGCTCTTCGGTAGGATCGCTTGCCTAATATTCTTAAGTCGAATGTGCATTACACTAACACTAAAAAGGTACAAACACATCAATTATGAATTTGGTTTAGGTGGGCCCCCCCGGCGGATCTTTCGAAATCTGAATCAATCCCTTCACAGCTTTTGAGAATGATGTTCTTTTATTTTCCAGATGTGTTTGCCACTCGCGGTTGGAGTTGAATCCTGGCTGATTGACTAAATTTGATTTGATTCCAAGAAAAGAGAGGAATATCCTTTTTTCAGACGTCATTGCATTCATTTGGGAAACCGGAATCTGTATGTGCTTTAGGAGGTATAGGTTGCTCACAAACCATCCTTACATCATATCTCTTGATGTTCACATCTGGATTTCCCTTCAATTTCATCCTTCCGCTGACCGAAAGACCACTGAAAGTAATTGCTACATAGTTCGCATATTGCTAACTTTGCCTATCGGGGAGATTAGGGTTTTATCAAGAGCCTAGCAGGTTATGCATCCACTCAAGACCACCCCGGTCAAATAGGTCGAAGAGTTCTTTTGGGTAGGCCGGAGTTAACCAGGCACGACTCCGGTCTGCTTGATGATCAACTCTAAGGGAGAAGTTCATCATTTTGATGTGGCTCGAGTATATGATAACAAAAGGACAGACAATTGTTAGAGAAAACTTTGTTATTATTTTGAAGGTAACAAAACTTGGTTAAGTCTGGAGGAGTCAGACTCATGTAAAGTCTGAGGGAGTCAGACTAAGTTAAAGTCCGATAGGGTCAAACGCAGGTAAAGTCTAAAGAAGTCGGACTTAAGTAGTGAAGTACAACTAATCCCAAACAAATCCGAAGAAAATAATTTGAGTGAGATGGTATTATCATGGATTTGATTCATGTGGATCTTTGACAGCTTGTTGGTTGGATAAATGGGTTGTTTATTCTTATCAAGATTATTATGGATATAATTAATCCTTTAAAAGGTGAGTAAATTTGGCAAGCACTCACTTATAGAAACCAAAATCCCTATTGTATGGGCGACTGGGATTAATGGACTATTATCATGATCTTCAGATTGCTCGAGATCTCCCTGCGGGTAGGTTGGAAGAACTCCTTTGGAAAGTGCCAATGGTCGAGTTGGCATGAAGGAGTATGGAGATACCTCTAGTCATTCGTAGCAACGTGTACGAGAGTTAAATTCCAAAGTCTAAAGCTGTTCAATTTACTTGTTATCTACTGAGCGCTCATATTGTAAACAAAAGAGAAAGATATATACCAGCTTCAAGTGATAGAGCAGAAGACTCTGCTTTGAGAAGCATTATTCCTGACATTGTAACTCTTTTGATTCATAGTGAAATCTAAGAGTAAGCATGGTCCGGGTTAGACCGGTCTCGTGCTCAACCCGAGGACCAACCCGCACAGTGTCTGTCCTCAATTTTTGGGACCGTAAATCAACCCATCAAGCTTGGGACCAAGGACCGGACCGACCCTATCGGTCCAGTCCGATCCCATGTTCAACCCGGGACTGCTAAATTATTCGTACAAGAAATTCTATGAAACAACTTGTGCAAAAGAGTGGCTGTGAAATTGTGAGCACTTGGGTTGGGACTTCAAGAAATTAGGACTTGTAAAATTGTGAGCGACTGAGTCTGAGCGTTCAACCTTGACAAAGAAGAAGTGAAGAACACTTGGGTTGGAACTTGGAAGAACTGAAGAAGACGTAGCAAAAGTTGGGCCTATGGGTTAGGCTTTTTTTCTTGGTTTGGACTCGGGAAGAACTGAAGTGAATGAGGAAGGTTAAGTTGCTGTCCGCTGAAGCTTATAAAAATGGGCTTGTAAAAAAAGATATTTTATTGTCGAGTTGGTCCGAGTTGGACCAACCCGACATCTTAGGACCGAGAACCAACCCATACAGTACCGGGTTAGAAATTTCAGGACCGAGGACCAACACATTTGTCTTAAAAACTCGACCAGGACCAGCTAGGTTGGGCCAGTCCAGGGCCAGTCCGAGGTCAACCCTGGACTGTTGGGTGAAATCTAGCCAATAGGCTATCGACGCGGGAAAGTGGACGTAGGCTTAAGCAAAACCGAACTACTATAAACCTTGTGTTTTATTCTCTTTCTTTAACTCTCTTATTGTGCTTATAGTTTATGTTTGCATTCACGCATTTAGCACACACTAAACCTATTGAATTACTTATTTCCGCAAAAAGTTTTCTCGAACACCTATTTACCTCTCTCTAAGTGTTTGCACTAGTCATTTCAACAAGAATTTCAATGACCGCCTCATGGTATATTAAAAATTATAAATAAGGAACTCATTATAGGGAGAATAGTGAAAGGAAAACCGAGGAAGGTAAGTGCCACTCCTAACTCTCTCAATTTAAGCGATCCCATCCTTGTGTTATTTTGTCACATTGTTGACTCTGCATTATTTTCTACTTAAGTATCTTGCTTACGAGGACAGTTTGAATAATTAAATAATATTCTATGCAAGAAAAAAAGCACACTTGTAATTAATATGGAATACGGTTTTAATCATCATCAATAACAATACAAGGTGAGCAAATTGTAGTTCACTCTAATTTTGGAGAAGATGAAAGAGAGATCGAAAAGAAATACGTTAGCCCAATAGCTTACCCGCTTTGATCTGGTGCAGCCACTCTAAGGGATGACATTAGCTCGGCTGTGCTGAGGGAGAAGAACTAATCAATCTCACTGTTCATCCGACATGCATTCTAATTAATTTTAACGATTATATTTCAAGAATTTACTCTCTTACGTGTGGATTTCTCCATGTGTTAATACCATTAGACCTCATTTGATATGACCATTTCCATAAGATACTTGCTCATAACGAGATACGTGCTAGAATGGAACTAATCATCCACCTTCTATAGATCTAGCCGCAAAGAAGTGGGTTTGTCTGTCCGCATACCATTTTCATGATTTCGTTTTGCTTTGTTTTTCCTGACTCTGTCTGGGTAGTTGAGAATTAATCTAATTTACGAAGAGGTTAGGCCCGGATACGACAGAGATTATATCGACTTTCTTATTCTTCACGTCCTTTCACATATGAGAACAGTGAAACACCCTTCTTTTTTCCAAAGCAAAACTGCATGAAGGGACCCGAAATGTCTCGGACATCAATCACTTCAACGGACGACAATGTCCCGCTCGTCTTGTCTTGGATGGATTTGCCTTCAAAGCCGGGACTCATGGTTCGAAGAAACTCATGTTTAGAGCAACAGGGATTCCCGATTTTACATCGTTTTGGGCAGGACTGGAAAGGCTCAAGCGACATGGCAATCAGGAAGCCTCACTGATGCGCAGCTGATGGATAGGGGCTTTATAGAGGCATAGGAAGACTCGCCCCCATTGCAAGTGCTTTTGCCCCTCCATCAATGTTTCAGAGATCACAACCCTGAGATGCCCACATAAAACAAAGCGAGAGAGACAGAAGTTGCGGGCCAATGTGCACTCGACGTTGCTGATGAAATAAGGAGAGTTTCGAGACGCCAGTGTCGGAACGATCAGACCACGAAAAATCACGGTACTCCGTCGGCAGGGGACAGCTTGGATTCACACAGCCAGCACCATTACTGCGGATCCAATCCAAAAGTACGGTTTTGGAGTCTCCACTTGCAATGTAGAACGACCCACCTTCCCAGAACGAACGTAAAGAAAGTTCCAGACCGCGACGATGGCCGGTCAATCAATGGTTAAGCGACCAATGGATCTACTTTGGATTCCATTCCCATTATAAACATGGTACTAAGTAGATTGCCCAGCAACAAACCACTCCCTTCCAATCTTTTTCTTGAATTTGTTATTCTTTTATTTCCCTTTCCTTCTTTGCTCTTTTCTTATCTTTTCCTTCTTTTTCTTTTGGCCGTCGGACCTCGCTCAGGAAAAGAGAAGAAAAGAAAAACAGAAAAAAATGTAATTAAAAATTATCTATGTCAATTCGTTCGTCGATCATATCATGTAGGATGGACGTGGCTCATGTCAGCAATTTTCAACTACAATTGATTAGATTGACTTAATTAGAAAAGCATAAAAAAAGATTATGACTCAATTGATAAAATCGAAAAATCTAGATCCAAATTGACAAAAGTGTAGTATATTTAGGATTTGTTAGAGAATCTTTCACGTTTCCATTCTATCGCAAAGTTTTACTTCAATGCATCTAGGGTTTTGGAGTTGTTATAATACTAAATCAACCATCAAAAAGTAATTTCAGTCACATTTAAGCGAAGCTTCACCTATCGCTCTCATGCTAGCTATTCCAACATGCAATTTTAGCATATTTAGTGATGATTAGTTCCTGAAAAGTAAGATTTACTTGAAGCGTCTACGATGTTGCTAGTTTGCTCTAATGATGCGCCTTAAATTTACTTTTAAGTCAACCAAAGGAAAATGACTAATCGAACTAAGGTCGCGTATAATTTTGTTTGCATGGAAGAACTTCCGCATCTAGTTTAAGAATAATATGTATTTTTAGTCAATTTTCAAGAAGGAAACTTCCAAATTGGATAAAGTACCCAAAAAAAAGCAATAAACCTATTGTATGTGTCTCAATTCAATCATAAACCTTTTAATTTGGTTAATTTAGTTTTAAATCTTTTCATATCGATACCAATTTAGTCCATCCTGTCAATTTAGGCCGGATATCGCTAACGTGAATGCTCGCAGATTTACGTGATATGGTCAATGCCGACATTAACATTTTTTATGATCTTTTGACTTTTTTTTTATTTCTTTCTTTTTCCAATGGCCGAAGAGGGTTGGCCTCACTAGATCTAACCAAAGAAGTCTCATCAGTGCTAACCCTCTCAGGCATGGTTTCGCGAGGCAGACCCTTACCTATGGCGGGCTAGGGCGGCCCTCAACCAGGAGAGGCTAGTGCTTGCCAGCCATGACATGTGTTGCCAACCACGGAAAAAGGGAAAACACAGCCATGTCGCGTGAAACGTTGGCATCCATGCCAGTAACTTTTATCATAAAATGATTGGATGGACTTAATTGATACCAACATAAAAACATTTAAGACTAAATAGACCCAATTGAAAGGTTTAATAGTGAATTAATACCAATGCAATAGTCTATGACTTTTTCTATACTTTCTCCTTTGAAACTTTACACGTGCTTCCTTCTTGTCGATCCCAATGGAATTGAACCGCTTGGATTTCTCCCTGAGGCTGAAAACTAAAAGCAGAATTAGAAACAAGAGTATTCATTGTATTTAGTTTACCTTTCTCCTAGCCAAAGTCATTTCGTTTACTTGACTTCCATTGAACATATGTTACCCGACTGGAGATGACATGATTTCGAACACTTCTTCAGAAAGCGGCCCCCCACTCAACTTGAGGAATTCCTCGCTTCTTCCGTGTCTTTCATATCTTTTCACCGTTTCATAATACATAGCTATCGGTGCCCTAACCATCTCCAGGTCAAGAGACTATTTGATTAACCATTATTACCGGGTGGCTTAGTGCGTGACGATCGAATGGAACGTTTAATCTAAGTAATCCTCTCTCATTCGACCCAATATATCTTACCAACTCTCTTATTTCCCAAAAAATTGTAATATGGCTTGAAAATATATATAAGGAAAGGGAAGAAATTGCTTATAATATGCACGCGACATAATATATAGATTAAGCAAAAAAGTAAAAGGTGAAATTGTATGAATCATTCCAGACATTCCCGATAAGTTTGCTAAGAGCGAGAAAAAGGCGAAAGAAAATAAACGGGCAAAGACATACTTACATTTTCCTCTAGGATCCATCCACCGTGATTTCCTCACCAAGCAGCAAGCAAGGCTGGGACACCCAAAGTAGATGTAATTTTCATCATGATTAACCATAGCGGACATTCCATACTTCCTATGATTCCATTCTCGTCCTGTTTTTTCTTGCCACAGATGAAGATAATTCAACTTCCACTGTCGGTGTATGTCTCCATCATGATGTTGTTGGCTTGGCGGGCCTCTGTATACATCTGTGACCTGTTCACCGCGTCTACATCAATCCCCAAACAGTGCTCAATGAGCCGTACAAGAAATTATAAATATATACCTTAACTCTTAATCATCTCATGAATCATTATTCGATAATAAAAGTGAAAAAAAAATACGTGTAATACAAATTGCGACCGAGGGTTAAGATGTTTGTTATCATGGAGTACCCCCATGCATGCCTTTTCTTGTAAGGAAGGTAGAGATGCTTGTGTTATTGTCATTGTTGAAGTATCCCGCGTCACTTAATTTTTTTAGTCTGTCCATTTAAATTTTAGGATTAGACATTATAATGAGGTATCGGAATTGGGTTCCATCCTATTCATTTCATGTATACGACCCCTTGATTGGGCATTCTAATCGGCGTTGCCTGAAATTCGAACGATTAGCTTGCGGACATTGTATCAAATATAGGTGGCATATCCTATGGTCAAGTATTAGGATTCCCTTCGAAAGAAAAGAAAAAATAGCCTCGGGGAAGACAGTGGAAGGAAGATACGAGGAATCTTCCGAACTGCTCTTGAATATGGAAATAAAGGGATCATGAAGATAGGAGGAATCTTCTGAATTGTTCTTGAATATGGAGAACAAAGGGATCATGAAGCATGACACGATTCAAACGCCACCGATTTTACTCTTACATCCGTATTTTCTTTTTGGCAATTTATCATCATCCTTTACGTTCGCTCAATATTATTTTAGATAGATCTAATTTAATTGCAAATATTGGACAAAGACACCTAAGTGAATGGATACCTCATTTTTATTTTAATATTTTATCACACAATTTCTTCGATATATATAAGACTTAGTTAACACGATTTATATATGCATCTTGACATTATTCAAGCGGCGAGAGTCACACCATTGCGATTCCAATGTCTGCAAAAATCATATCCCAAGATATTCTATTAACGTTCTTATTAGTTGACTAAGTTAATTTCGAAATGAACCGAACGAGACTTCGTAGTACCTGAGAAATTAAGTAAAGTGGGGGGCCTCCAACCTCAGACTATACTAGGAACTACTTCAGGTGAAAATGCTCCACTGGGATCACCCGCATGCTCAAAATGAGACAGAACTAAATGTACGGACTTAATCAATTATCGAAGACCCCTAGGTGTTAACGCATGTGGGCCCCCTGGAGTTTGAAATCTGAACCATCCCCGCAAACCTTTTGAGAAGATCAATTGTGATCGGAATTGACTCTTTGGATGATTGGCTAAATTTGATTTGGTTCGGACAAGAAACAGGAGAATCCTTGCTAACGTAATCAACAAGCAAAGTTGTCTCACTGTGCTTGCAGCTATGGGTATGCATGGTCCAGAGTAGTCCGGTTGCTCTCTAAAATCGGGAACAGGACCGATAGGACCGGTCTTCAATCTCTAGGATCGGGGATCGGACCACCTAGTCTAAGAAATCTAATGGGACCAATTGAGAATCGGAAAAATTCAATTGAGTTTCTTTACTTTTTAAAAAAAATATTTTGGTAAAGTTGGGTAAAGATTAAACTTTAGAAATTTAAATTGAGTTTTTTTTTACTTTTTTATTTTTACTAAATTATTAAAAAAATTATCGATCCGGTTTAACCCTCCTAGGAACCGGGAACCAGGTCACCTGGATACCAATTCCACTTTTGGGAACCAAGGACCGGACCAACACTTTTAGTACAGTGCGGTTCCCGGCCAGTCTGGGCGGTTCCTGATTCGGGCGGTCAAAGTTGCTCACCCCTACTTGCAACCATTAATGTGCTTTCGGAGGTATAGGTTGCTCATGTCACCTTTGTATTAAATCCCTCTAGATTCATTCCTTAGTTTAGCCAATACCCATATTTTGATTTCCCTTCAATTTTATCACGTTGTTGACCTGAAGCAACGCTGTAAATAGTTATTATATCTATCGGGGTTGTTGGGAACATTGCTCGTGCAGGGAGAACATATCTTATCTAGAGCCCTACATGATATTACATGGTAGGGCCTGAGTTGTTCGTGCTTGATCATGACATGCCTATGACATGTAAAAAAGTATCGAGCACTATAAAAAAAAATTAATTACGAAATATAAGAAAGCTAAAAAAGGAAACTCTAGGAAGGCAAGCACCTCTTCTAACTCTCTCGATTTG
Source organism: Melaleuca alternifolia (assembly GCA_019926035.1). Classification (NCBI taxonomy): domain Eukaryota; kingdom Viridiplantae; phylum Streptophyta; class Magnoliopsida; order Myrtales; family Myrtaceae; genus Melaleuca; species Melaleuca alternifolia. Next base: position 1,546,024 of record JAGKPW010002568.1, on the reverse strand, counting down.
TGCAATCCTATCCTTTTGTTATCAATAACCGATTGATCCGTCACATTGCTGACCTTGTGTTATTCTATCGGCGTCATTTATAATGATAGTTTGAATAACTAGACAACATTTTTGTACGAAAAGAATAGCATTTGAAATTAACAAAAAACAACGTAAGGTCGTAATCTTAGAAATTATATGATAATATTAACTCAAACACAGCACTTGGAGAACCAGCGAATGTAATAGCTTAGTAATAAAGATGTTATATTCTTTTTCATGAATTTACAAAATTGAGTCGCATCGTTAGCAAATCACTAACCAAATTATATATCGAGCATCTGTTAGCTCATGTGGATAAATTATCTAGCTTTTGGGGTAGTGGTTGCACTACAACGATTGACTTATCAACTTCGAGCATTCTATAGTATAGCTAATGTTCAAACTGAAGATTGCACCGCAAGTGGATTGCGAAGAAGTGATAGCCGAGTTCATCGCTCCTCCTTGCACTTATATTATGATATGTTTGATATTGTGAAGACATACTAAATAAAATCAACATCAAATAATATGGAGCGATAATTTTGACAAGATCGAGGAGGCAGGACAAGTAAGGCAAAAAAAAATTTGAAGAAAATTGAAAGAAGGCATCTAAATAGTGTCTGAACAAGACTATTTCAATGTAACATGATTCAATAGCTTTTTTATCAACCCTATTTTTGTGACACGATTGAAGTGGTCATCATTAAAAGAATCATGTGAGTAAATTGTCATCCCTATCAAACGAAATCCGAAAAGAAAAAGAGGTGACTTAGCCACTTCAATCTGGTGCAGCCATGGTCGGCGATCACCCTAGCTTAGCGGTAACGAGGAAGCATACCCGGCCAATCTTGTTATTAATTTGATTTGCATTCCTATTGACTTGCACATATAAATCTCTGAACTCTACATTCTTATGTGGTGGATTTCTCCATGTTTGTCATTTGATATGACCGTCCTTCCTCCGCGGATGTCTCTCTCTTTGTTTTTGTTCGTTTGCCTTTTTTATTTATTTCATGAGATAAATGTATTAAAATTTTTTAAAATGAAAGTATAATCGAGTCTTAAAGCTTTCGATTTGATTGCACTTTTTAAAAATTTTAGGTTTTTTTATTTTCATTATAAGTATTAATATCCCATTAAACTTTTCAATATTAATTTTAAAATTTTCAATATACTTACGCCTTATATTTTCGACTTTTCACTTCCACTCGTTCGACATTCCTAATCTTCCCGTCACTTTCACAGATGAGAATAGTGGAACACCCTTTTTCTAGGGCAACGTTGCTTGATGGGATTGGAGAGTCCTTCGCAGACACACAAGCACCCCTAAAGAAGTTGTAGACGTCAATCACTTCAATGGATAAGCCAGGTCAACCGGGGTTTTGCCTTCAAAACCCTGACTCGTGGTTCAACGTAATTCGTGTTCGGAACAACAGGGATTCGCAATTTGACATCGTTTTAGGCCAGACCAAAAAGCTCAAACGACGCGTGAATGAGGAAGCTTTGGTTGTGAACAGCTAGTAGGGAGGGACTATAGCGGCATATAAAGACAGACCAAGTACATATGCTTCCGCATCAAAGAAATATTCTAGGAATTTGTCGGATCCGGATCACTAGACATTATGCCTGTCTGGTGATGTAAAATCTCAATCGTCTGATTTGAAATTTAGAAAAACAAAAAAAAAAACTTTTCCAGCCGTCCGACTAGGACTTAACATATGTCTCCCTTGACATATGTCAAGAAATCCATTTCTCGATCCGTCACCAGATGTGTCAGATATATGATACAAAAGAGAGACATTCGTAGAGGAGGGACAATACTCAACATGCATTTGGTGAACGCTCGCATTACATTCAGCAATATACCTCGTTGTTGTTGAATGAGGAGAGTTTCAGGACATCGATATAAATCAATCCATAAAGAGCACTGTAATGTATTGGAAGGAACAGCTACAGTCCGCACCATTACTACTATCCAATCCATAAGTGTGGATTTGGAGTCTCCATGTGCAAGGGAACAACCCACCTACCGAGAACACACATCAAGAGAGTCCAGCCTCCAAAAGTCTGGTTTTGGAGTCTCCCCGTGCCAGGGAACAATCCACCTTCCTAGAACACACATCAAGAGAGTCCAGCCGCAAGCAAGACTAGTCTGTCAATGCGTACACACCCGACAAATGGAATACCATGCCTCGCCCCTCTCGCACTCCACCACCCCTCCACCCTGTCTCAACTAGTTACTTTGAATTTCATTCCCATTAGAAGATGGTACTAAGTGGATTGCCAGTAACAGACAACTGACATCGAATCACAGAACTATTCAAAATTGACAATAAAGCCCAATCAGTTTGGAGATGAACGTGAGATTTGTGTGTGAGAAAAGACACTTATGGTCAAGATAAAGAGATAATTCCACATGAAACTGCAAACGTAAAGGATATCAATTATCACGATAAAAGGATGCATGATCCACTGGAAAATTACGGAACTATGGACATGATGCAGCAAGGTTTTGTGTTCCACAAAGTAGAGATGTTGTCTGCACTTTGGCAGCAGATAATAGAAAAGAGATCAGAAAGCAGCCTCCACAAATGTTACGTAATTAAAGATAGAATGATAGTCATGATTGTAACTAGTAAGCTACCACATGATATGAGCAGTTGACAACATGGACCCAAGCACATGGCTACAACATGTATGTTTACCCGCAAAAGCAACTTCAATCATTTATAGCTGTGTTACCGGATAATCTTTCCCTCAGGAAGGCTTCAGTTATGAGATATCTACGCGCAGTAGCATCAGCAGTCCCATATCCGAAAAGAGGGAAAAGAAGGCAAAGCAGAATTGTCAGTTGGGGCGAGGACATTGCCGATGTGCTATTGTTTTAGGTGAACAACCTTTCGCCTAGCATGATGATGTTCATTTCTGTTACTCAACCATCACTTGCGATTAAAGTCACCTCAGTGTGGAAAACAAGCGCCGGTCCACACAATGAGAAAGAGAGTCCATGAACATTGCGGTGATAATTATCCACTGGGGAGAGTACATCATACATTGTTGATATTTCAGGCATAAGAACATGGTCTAAGCGACCAATCAAGTGTTCTTGCTTTCAGGATACATTGCATTTGTTGGCGTTCTACATCCAAATTATGATTACCAAAGACATTCAATTGATTACATGGTACCGTTGTCACACACGTGTTCTTTACTTGTCCACTGTGCCTTGAACAAAAATGCTTCCACACTTCATTCCACGACAAGCAAGGAAAGTAAAATCAAACAGATGCCAGCATCACAAATCAGGAAACTATGTTGATCAGATGAAATCAAAAGGACAAGCTACCACAGAATGAAAGCCAAAACCAAAATAATAAAACCATAGCCAAAAACATGAAAAATCTCTTCAACATCCTATTGCAACGAGAAATAGTACAGAAAAGCAGCAGGGCTAAGAGCAATCTCGCTCTATGAGGTCAGATGTTGATCAGCCAAACAGAATGTTCATCGTTATTGACATGAGAAAGCACTATCCGCATTGGATTAAAAGCCTCAAGAGAAGATGCTAATTTTGTACCGATATCTTGCTTAGGAGGAGTTTGCCTCCTCCAGAACCTATTAACAGGGCTGTCCACGAGAATCTAGTAATAATCAACTCAGTATCACGTCCAACACGAAATCTTCAATTAAACTGTCTGTAAGGCCAGAGAATTCGGCTGCACAATCCCGTCCGGATTCTCTACAGATGGAAACTATGAGTGGAATTAATGGCGTTTCTGCACTTTCATGTTCCTCAAACACAAATCTTGGCCAAAGAAAATAGAACGACATAAATCTAGTGATCATTGAAAATTAACAGCAACTCTTAATCAGCGCAGGGTTTCAACCATCTGCCGAATGGGACAAAATGCTCCACATAGACTACACCAGAACTACCAGTCTCCAATCTCCATATCTCGCCGCAGGAGTCCAGCCACCCTAGATCAAAAGGAATCGTAGGCGATAAATGCAGATAGGCAGTGCGGAAGTATTTGGCCCCGGAAGTCACCTCATTACAGCCAACGCCACAACCGCAAAATGGATGAGAAAAAGGATTAGCTCATGTTGTTTGTGCCACCCATACAAACAATTTTGACTTTTTTAGCACGATGAGAAAAACACATACTTTTTCCATGGCATTAGAACCAAATGGTTTTTTTTTTCTTTAATCTTATTTTTTTCTTTTAGGTTAAAACGCGTTCTTTATATATTAGATATAGAGAAACAATAATTTTAGCAGTTTATAGAGAAGAGCAATTCTATTGCAGAAAAAGATGATAGAGAGAGAAGAAAAGGTAAGTTTGTCTTTGTGTGTTGCCAATCTCCTTATGCCATGATGTTAAGAGAGGATCATCATTGCATTCCTACTTTGGAGTCGCAAACGGGGAGACGTAAGCCTAGTTTGGGTGAATTTCGATAACGCATTTTTTAGTGTATTTTTCCAATTATATTCTCTTATTAATGTATTTTTCCTAAGAGGACTACTTGCTTGCGTTATTTTTCTATACTCGATGTGTGATTCCTACGAGGGCATTGGATAAATATTAAGATTGTTTTTTTGTATTAGTGTTTTATATTCTTCGTGTATCTAAATATGAATTGTAGTCAATGAATTATAACGGCAAATAATGGTCGTTAAAGATGATAATCCATTTTAATCTTTCAATTAAAAATACAGATGAAACCTGTTAAACCCTTAAACCTATGACAGAGTAGGGCCTGATTATTAAGGTATGCGAGTAAGTTCTAAATTAAAAAATAAGGAATATGTTTCGACGAGTAAGTTATAGGTAGAATCTATAAGAAACATAAAACTGTTCACTCTAAGTTCGACGACAATGGCAAGTGGGCTCATTTGCTTCTTTCAGAGATCTGACCCGCCAAGTCTCGTCCAAGTTCAAGGTAGGTGTCCTAGAAGTTCTATAACTTATGCTGGGAGCTTTTAGAATCTAGAAATAATTAAAAATTACTACGCTTCCTTGCTTTTAGAGCGGCTTGCTTTCGATGACTTAAACCATAATGTATCATGTTCCTGTCCCCCCCCCCCCTCGGGTTTCCTTATGTGTTATATGCTGTTGCCGTCCCAAGTTAACCTCCTAAGCCATATTCAGGAGTCAAATGAGCTGAAGACCTATTGATACATGCAAAGAACAATACAAATTTACTCCCGTACTTTTTGTAGCGCGCGCACATGTAGATTACAGATTGGGTGTACCTAGATGCGCCCTATAACTTTTAGGACCCTACACCTGCTCGTCGAAAGATGTGTTTGGGCACTTGTAACTTAAGTTGGGCCTAGGCAGGCCCATGGGCACCATAGTCCATAATCAAGTTGAATGGATACTAAGTTAGAGGTATTATGGACAATTGTTCAAAAAGTTTAAAACTTATTGCACTTTTGCCAATTTAGTCATAAATATTTTAAAGTACTAATTAAGTCTTAAAATTTTTCATTTTTGATCAAGTGATTCCTGTCGCGACCTCCCCGAAGGTGCACCACCTAGGGTTAGGCTAATGGATTGCTAAGTCTAGCCTAGCTCGAGCTCTCCCAAGCTCATACAAATTCACGACTTAGATTTCACTTTTTAAACATGCCAAATTGATTTCAATTGGAGTCGCCACTAATCTATTTATGGTGGGTCGATTAGAAAACCATGTAAAATACTAGGAGTAGTACTTTACCCCTACGAACCAGAGATTATGAATTCGGGGACTTGAGAACCAATTTCTTCTATTTCAAAAATAATTTGCAGGCAGCTTGAATTAATTTTTAAATTTATTCCCTAACATGCACGGTGATCACGCGGGTACGCACATAATTATTTAAATGTTCAAAGAAACAATAAGCAAAACAATAAAACAAGATAAAGCAAATTAACAAAAAGATTCTTTTTGGGGTTTTTTTAAGGTGTATGCAATGCATGTAATGGAAAACTAATCATATATGCAATTCTAAATTTATAAAAAAAAAAAAACAAATTATCTATAGCTAAATAACATCTAATTTAAACTAGGAACTAAACCACGTTAATCCCTAATTTAAACTAAAATTTTATCTTAACTACAGATAATATTCTAAAACTAAACTAATATGCAAATGCATGAAAGTCTAAACCTAATAACATGACCTAACATGACTTAAAACATGTAACTCCTAAATCAACTTGGACTAAATGGCGTGCTATTTAACTAAATGATTAAATGACAAGCAAAAAGGGATTTTTTTTTTTTGGCATTTTCTTATTTATCTAATGAAATTCGAAATTAATTAAACTAGTAAAATATGAAGACCTAATCTAACATGACTCCTAAGTTTCTAAAATGTAATATTCTACCATGCTATGAACTTGTATGCAATTCCTAAGTGACAAGCGGTTTAATGTGCCTAAACTAAATGTCATGCAATGACTAATAATGCAAACTAAAAAGAAAAGACATGCATGTGATATGCATACGATTTTTTATTTTTTTTTTGGTAAGGTTGCATACGAATTTTTTATTTTCACTAAACTTGAAATTAAACGTGAAAACCTAATTTAAACATGCAATTATTTAAAATGCAATCTAATCATGTTATGAAATAATACCTAAATGTGATTTAATCTAAACATGAAAATGTAATTCTATCTAACATGCAATACGAATAAACAAAACTCATTCAAATGAAAATAACATCAAAGCTAAACAAAGAAATTTCGCAGATAGAATCGATAAATTGATTTTAAGCCTTAAAGATTAAAATATCAATTCCATTCCCGCGCAATTAATTATTCCGTCTAAAGCATTTTAGGCGAAATAAAAAATTGATATTGCGATTGCGAATTAGAAGATTAATTCCAATTGATAAACTTATCACACCAAAACAAATAAATTAGATAAAATGGCATAAAAAGAATAAGGTAAACAATATGACAAAAGACCCTTTTTATTGCCAAAAAAAATGTTTTTGTTTTTATTTTTATTTTTATTTTTTATTATTAAAATATTATAAACGAAAAATAAATAAACTGAAACTAAAAAAAAAACTGAACCGGGTCAGGCGCCGAGCCGGGTCGGGCTCAGGCCTGACCCGCGCAGCCCCCTGAGGGGGAGCCCATCCAAGAAGCAGAGGTTGGACTGGGCCGCGACAGGCCCGGTCCACCCCCTTCTCCCTCTTTTCTTTTTTTTTCTTTTTTTTGTTTTCTGGCCCCTGCCCCTTTCACGCGCGTGGGCCTGTTTTTCCCATGCACCTGTCTCGGCCCAAATTTTCTCGCAAAGCAGCGCAGTCCAACTCCTCTCCACGCGGGTCTGACGTCGGCCCAACTCCTCGAAGCAGACTTTCTCCTCGCGCGCGGCCTGCAACAAAAAAAATCCAGCCATATTCTTCCCCACGCACGGACCAACTCCTGCACACAAAGACAAACCAGCCTTTTGCTCGCGAGTCTTCTTCCTCGCATGGACGACCTTCAGTCAGAAGCAGAGCAAACTTGCCGGTGTCCTCTCCGCAACCATGATCGGCGGTGCGACATGCTCGCGAGTGAAACCCCAACGCCAACCCACCGCGAGCAGAACACAATCGCACAGAAAAATAAAAAGAACAAGGCTGGTATATTCAGGCAATTCGTCAAACAATTAATGGGCAAGGAGAAGTTTGGTCATGAGATCAAAATAAAATGAACTCTAAAACTAAGATGCGACAAAAACCCATCACAAAAACAAGGATCAACCTAAAAAAAACTCAGTCCAGCACCCAAGCCGATCGGCCTCGAAGAACAACGCAGCAAAAATCAAGCAAGTGTCGGGGAGGGAGAGGAAAATAGCAACAACAAAAGAAAACCTTCCCTACATGGCTCGAGAATTACGATGAGCCCATGTGTTCGAGCAATCTCAAAACAAAGCGGTGCTCGAACGTTTTTTTACTCTCGGCCACGATCCTCGGGAGGACTCAATTGAGCCAAACAGCCACGGAACCCACCGGTGAAAGATGAAAAGTTGCGGTCACGGGCTGCTACGGGCAAGTCGTCGGAGAAACGTCGCAGATCAAGCTCACAGGCGAACTGTTCCTCTCCCCCTCTCGCCTTCTCTCTCTCTCAGTCCCTCTCGGTCTCTCTCTCTCTCTCTCTGTGCGTATGTATGCTCTCTTTTTTTTTTTCAAAAAGTCTCCTCTTTTTTCACAGACCCACGGTCTCTTGCTTTATACCGTGTAAAACGGTATCTCGGTCAAATCTTCGAGATTTCCGCTTTTCCTTCATGTGGATACCGAAATTTTCTTTCCTCATCTTCCCTTATTCTTTTGAAAAATATTTTACTTGTAATATTTGACCAAAATTTTTTTCCTAACTCACTACTGATACCCTTATCTAAAATGTAAGATGCAATATAATATATGTATATATTTTTTAAGAATTAAAATAAATTCTAATTTTTATGCAACTAAATCTATATGATTTTATCAAAAATTTAGGTGTTAACACTTCCACTCAAACTTTTTTTTCTATTAGAATTAGCTTATTTGGATGTTGATCCTACATATGGCACGACCAGCCTTAATAATTTTTTATTTTTTATTTTTCTATTCTTTTCTTTTCTTTTCTTTTCATTTATTTTTAGTTGGAGAGCCCATGACCATCACCGGCCTTTAAACAAGGTCTCATGGTCCTTGCTATTGCAAGCAAGGGCCTAGTGGCCCTCGTCGGCCATAGTTAGGGGCTCGTCAATTCTAGATTAAATATAAGTCATGTCACATATCATCGGTTTAATAATTGTTAAATCTAGATTAAAATTGCATATAGTTGAGTTTTCGTAAATAGGAAAAGCCAAAAAAAAAAAATAGGTACATTTGCTTAATCTTTAGAAATCATATTTAAGTTAGGCATGCATTTTTAAATTAACACCTTGTAAATATTTAAAAATTAATCGTATGTCTGGTTAAGCTTTGCTTTGCGTTGAGGTTAGGTGATTCCTACCAATTCATTTATTCAATGCTTTAATTTTTTAAGTGTCAATAATTGATTGTGCATCCGCATGATCATACATTGTGCTTTAGTGGCCTAAGATTAAAATCGACAAAGACTGATTGTAAAAAAGAATGATAATAAAGAGAGATGGTAACAAAAGGGCATTAAATTATCTAGTATAACCAAGCCCTCGTATCTACAATATATCAAGTTCACAGAAGTAAAGTGCTCTCCGATACTTTACATAGGTGTTTAATCGACCTAACAATAATCAATTAATGGCGACTCTTGAATAAACGTGCTTGCATTTTATTAATTGATTTACTTAAAATCTGAACATTGTGATTAGTAACACATTAACAAATAAGTGCGAAAGAGTTTACGTCAAGTCTTTGGGTTTAGCAACACATTAACAAAGGCGAGGTATCAAGAATTGTGCAAGTGCTGGCAGATATCTATCTCCTAGAACCCTGGACGCTGCAAATAAAGTTTACCGTGAGCTTGCTCAGTAGAACTTTCGACGAAGATTTGCTGGTTTTTTTTATCAGTCAGCGATGCTCCCCTTGTATAAATCTCTACTTGGCCACTTGTGCTGACTCTTTTTTGCATAACTACTATATCAAGGAAGTGCTGAAAGTTAGGAAGATTTTAAATAAGATGCCAAAATGATGACATTATTTTCAAAAGCGGGATCAATGTAGACATTATTTCGACCAGAAGTGCCGACCAGACATTCACGTAAGCATTTTTCGAGACAAAGTCGGCGGAAGGACTGAAATGGCAAATTTCCAAAAGATTTAGGACTGAATTGGCAAAAATGCATGGTTTCAACCATGTGACAAATAGGAGAAAGCGCCCCTCTTAAACTGCACCATACTGCAAGTCTCCAATCTCCATATCCCACAGCAGTAGTCCAGCCACACTGGATCAATGCAGAAGAATTTTGCTCATGGAAATTACCTCATGACAGGCGACTCCGTATCCAAAGATGGGGGAGAACGGGAAACAGAGAGAAAAATATTTACTCAAGTTGTTGATGCCTTCCACACAATCTATTTTGACTTTGTTAACATGATAAAGGAGGACATATAATTCTTAGTGTTCCTTACTCACCAAGAAGGAAATACGTGATGTACAAACGTTGCCCACAAGGATATGGATGCGTCCAATCAACAATCATCTCGTCTTCAAACATAGGATATAGAATGGAAGTTGATTTGTTTCACTTTCTATCAATTTTTATTGTTCTGAACAACCTGCATTAGTATTCCTGCATTGAAAGTGAAGTATGCTATAGGCAACTTTGGCATCCCAATATTATTTGCTGTGAATAAATATCACCAAATTTCACTTCCAACCGGCCAACCCATTATCAAAGAAAGAAACTGTTGAAGAAAATACGAAAGGACTAAATTCGATTTGATGAGAACACGAAAGTTTGGCTACCTGAAGTCAAGAACACGAAAGAAATAATTTAACCTGAATGACTATCTTGAAATTGCATTGTTTAAAGCTATATCAATGAAATACCATGAATATCAAACACGACAAATTCACTGTCTAGAGAATGCGAAAAAAATAATATTTTTTTGAAAGGTACAAAGAAACAATATAACATGAGAATGACAGTTGAAATTGCATTGACAAAATCTATACCAAAGCAATACCCCAAATAACAACAAGACAGATTCACCAACGAGTTCTGAACTAGAGGTTCTAAAGCAAGGTGATTACAATCATAAGATGGAACAACAAAGTAACACCAAATGAGACATGCTCTTACAAGGGCTTCCAACAGCTTGATCTGCCACAAGTCGTAGGAGCAGCTTCTATATCACGTTGATGTAATTAGAATAATTAAAAAAAAAAAAAAACCTCTTACCACTTACAAAAAGGGGAGAGGGGCTTCTATCAACCAAATTTGACGGCAGACAGAAGGCGTGAAAAATTATTGTCTTGTGCCATGTGCGAGTTACTAGAGCTAAGAGTTAACAAAGCTTCAAAAGTAATAGCTTGGCTTCCACTTTTCACAAGGATAACTAGTTACTTATTTACAAAGGGCATACATGATGCCACACCACGAATAGAAATGAATTCACAGAATCAGATAAAGGAAGGTATGGTAAATCTGATCCTCACTTTTTAGAATCAGGTGCTTTCTATTTGCCAAAAAAGGAAGAGTATCAGCTTTCTATTTTGACAAACAGTTGTTATCCATCTGGCATTTCATAATTACCATCCATAGTCGATAACATCAAGCACATACACAGCTGCAAACTTTGTGTACAAAACCTTGGCTTCTTATAATCGAATAGTAAAGAGTGCAAAAAAAAAAAAACAGTTGAAAGTTGCTGTCGTGCAGGTCACTCAGGAGAATCAATAGGGAAATCGAATGCCTCTCTCTCTCTCTCTCTCAAGGAAAAGATGTCGAGATATCATAGGTCGTTATCATCATTCATATTCTCCATCAAGGTCAGCATGCAACAAAGATAAGCTCGATCGTAACGTGCAAATGCAGCTGTTTCAGCTAACGTTGTTGCAATTATCTTGTAGATTGGAGTCGTACAGTACCAGACACGCGATAGATCTTCCAAAAATAAGGTTTTTTTTTTCTCGAATAAACCAATTCATTTGGATTCCAGCAGATCCACTCTTTTTCCTTAATCAAAGACCAGCTCTTTTTTTTATGTATCTTCACATTAAAAAATTATTTGCAGATGAAGAGATGCCAAAGGGAGCTTCTCAAACTAATCCCCCTATATGTTTATATAAACGTTAATTTATTAAGAATACACTAAAAAAAAGCTTCAAATTCATCTGATTAAGAATAACTAATGAAAGGATCTCCTCAGTCTCTAGCGTAGAGTGAACATTCCTCGAAAAAAACCTTAGGGAAAGAGAGGCAAGTGAGGGGCACTCATCATACGGAGTAGTCGCTCTGGAGCAGGTTCTCCGACTGGATCAATGCATGTATGAATCCTAAAAAAAAATTCCGAAGGTCTAGTCTAGAAAAAACTAATATTATTCCATTACTTTAATTCGAGTTCGTTTGTCTAAAAAAAATAACGGACAATTTTTTATGTATCAAACTCTAAATATTTCATTAGTTCATAAGAGTAAGACCAAAATTAATCAAAGATACCGAGAAAAAACCTATGTTGCTAAGATTAATTTGGATAAATCCATTGCAAGACATCAAAGAATGGCCTCGTTTTGAACCACCTTCTACTTTTGAACCAGTTCTCGACCGCCCAAATTTGTCCAGCACATCATGAGCTGTCCCACAATAAAACCCGTTGTTGCTGATACCTTCTTCTCGGTTCCTCCTTCTTCCATAACCCGAGCTCGAAAGAAAGTCAGGACCTCTTTTCTTCTATCTGCTGCACCTATTTCGAATTCAGCTCGAAAAGGCATGAATGCAATCTATCAGAGGGTCATTGGGATAGTCGTTTGGTGGGCAACACGTCAAAGGGGAGAAATGAGTTTAGACATTCTAATGATTCAAAAGGATTTAACTCTTACAGAATTAATGAAAAAAGGCTATGCTGTATCAAAATTTACATTTTCTATTCCATCTATTGAATGAAAAATTGAAGCACTACAATTTGCTGATAATTCTCTATAGGACGGTCCTAAAGTAGCGAAATTCCTTGTCGAGTAAGTTATGACCCGCACGAAAGGCGTAATGATTTGGGCACTGTCTCGGAGAGAAACTCGGTGAAATAGACATGTCTATGAAGATGCGGACTACCTGCACCTGGACTCCCAAGTAGGGATGGATAATCGGACACTGGGGGTTTCCTTATACATTACTTTACTCGTATCATGTGTCAATATATATATTTAGGAAATCAAATTAGACCCATTAGATATGCTTTAATAAGAGGTTGAAGACACTCATCGACAAAGCTTTTATCTTCACTTTGAAAACCAAAAAACACTCTCTCCCTCTCTCTAAATTCAAGCTCGACGCCGCTCCTCGTCATCTGTGCTCAAGTGCTCGCAACGAGTCTCGAGCACAATGCTCACGGCAACGAGCTCTACGTTGTCGCGCAGTTTGCAGAAGCTAGGCTAGTGATCACCCTCCGATGGCGATGGAGATGGAGATTGAGCCTACAGAGAAAGTGAAGCGGGGGGAGGGGGGGCAGGGGGTGGCAGAGATCCAAGTCGCTAGAGATGATGGCAGCGAGGACGCCGGCCGGCAGTCAGAGGCTGAGGCGGCGACGGAGGAGGAGGAGAAGAAGAAATGCATGTGGAAGTGAAGGACGGGCACGGCACAGATGCAATGGCGAAATATATTTCGCATGCCTGGGCGGTCAACAAGCTTTATGTCTATACAACCCTAATCGATTCGAATGGCGATATAGTACCAACGGACGTCCATCGTTATAATTATCATGCACAAACCGGCAAACTCCAATGCATAGGCCAGAAAATTTTATTGCACATCCACAAAATGCAGTCATCAGTTGATGGAACCGAGACGCGACGCTTGTTTCCTATAGAATGTCAATCCAAGTCAAAATCATGCACCGGCGTCCAAATGGTGCCGTCGGTGAAAGAATGCAGCAGAACCGAGTCATCTGCGCCAGCGAACGCTAACTCAACGGCGTTTGTTGACGGCTCGGCAAGATCTCCTAATTTCCCCGGGCAGGCGGCTCTGGAGGGCGCCCAGCTTGACCATGGCGCGGCCGAACCTGGCGGAGAAGTCGGTGGCGTTGGCCAGCGTCGCCACCAGGGACTTGCTCAGCCGGTCCGATGCCAGCTCCTGGTCGACCTGCAGAATCCCTCTCCCAGCGAGTATTTGCTTGTAGAAGGAGTTGTCGACGACGAGAGCGCTCGATGGATTCTGGTCCAGGTTCACGGAGTTGTCAGAGGTCGCAAACTGCGGGCACCTCAGTCGGAGCGCGGCCACGAGCTTTGGATCCATGGTCGGGTCGGGCTTCCCCAGTCCGTTGAAGTTGTAGAGCCGGTCTTGGAAGAGAGAGCAGTGCGTGATCCCGACGGTGTGGCCACCTACGAATCCGAATCATGCGTACACAGATTAAGTTAAAAAGAAGTCATTTAGCTAAAGCCATTAGCGTGATTATCGCGTACACCGTCGGTGTTAAGAGAACGACGTCGATACCTAGAAGAATGACCATGTCCGAGAGAGTAAGTCCCTTTTGAGCGAAGGCCGAAGCAGCCTGAGACACAGAGATAGAAGGACCTGGGAGATTCACGTTTTGGGCTAGTGATGTCTTCCCATCGAGCCTTCCCGTTTGCACACTGTACCTTCCTCCTTTGGCCTGTAACGCATGTGTTTTACAGGCAAAAATCAATCTTTCGAGATAGAATCGAGGCTAATCCGAACATCACACGACGAGATTCATATCAAATACAACCCAGTTCGAAAATAATTTTCCGTTACCAAAGCGACGGCATCCCGAGTTGCCATGACGATGATGTCGGCGCAAGAAACAACCCCGGGGCAAATAGCCTCGACTGCTGCCTTGGCTGCGTCGATTAGATCGTATCCCCTAACGCTCAAATTCGGCCCCGCTGTTTTCTCGCTTGAGCTCCCTTCTAGCAGGATCGACGCATCACAGCCCTTGAAGGGGGGATAAAAAGGTATGTAACGTTAGCATCAATCTGGAATCAGGACAACTACGGGGTACGTTGGCAGCATATGCTCTGGAAGTACAGAGATAAGTAATGCAAGATTTACATTGACGAAGCAATCGTGGAACTGCATGCGGAGCAGCGCAGCGACAATGGACCGGTCCTTGGCGAACCGGGAGGCCACGACGGTCGCGACCACGGACTCAACATCGACGAGGCCGCACTTGCTTTTGTAGAATCCCACCTGAAGGGCGGCGGAGCACGGAGGCGCGAAGGTCGAGAGGACGAGGCATAGGCCGAGGGCCAATGCCAATCTACCTCCCCTCGACATCTTCGTTCTTCTAATCATATTGAAGATCAAGCCCTTCTTCTCCTTCTTTATTTATAGAGAGAGAGATTGCCAAACGAGAGCATCTGGGAGAGTTTTAGTCTCGTCAATCATCGAGATGAATGCGTTGCACGACCATCGCCAACGTGGGGCTTGATCTCTTCGAATGGTTGCGTAGGCTTTGACCGCCGCAACGTGCTTGCAGCGATAAAGCATACAGCGAGACAGATGCGTACCTGTGTTTTTATTTTTTACTATAGAATTGGTAATGCATATGACGAGGGTTCAATTGATAATCTCCAGTTGCTCAGTACAAACATTTTTAATATGATTTTCGGAGCGACCATTACATAGTAATAGCATCTTAATTTTATTACAATAACAGACCGTGTTATTTAAGCTCATAATTGAAATGAAATAGACAATTTGGAATGATAGAGATATCATTTTATTATCATAAAAATCACATACAATGGGATGAGATGTTAATGCGAACTACAGTGAGGTGAGATGCATCGTTATATACCTAAAACCCTAATCCGAAAAATTACTCCTCAATAAAGTAACAAGACAAGAATTACGAGAATACCAGAGAACCCCAACTAAACCTCCTATCAAAGTTAGAATAGCTTAAAAATTTTAAAAGCTTAAAAATAAACGCAAGCAATGAATTTGGATATATCATAGTAAATAAATATTTTAACTTGACTTAGTGAAAGAATAAATTATTAAAAAATAATTGTCCAAAAAGTAATAAATATGATCTCTTCCGGTTGATGCTGCATTATTCATTTATTTACCTTGATACGTGGGAAGGGCTTACTCTCCTAGTGGCTCGGCCTAGGCGAAGGTCCCTTTTCTGGTAACTGGAAGCCAAAAGCACACCTTTGAGATAAGGATTGAGAGGACAATCTCTTCCTAACCACAAATCAAGTGGTAAATAAGTTTTCGTCCACATATGAAGAATGCGCTCAATGTGGGCATTCTTATGATGGTCCAGTCGAGACGCTTAAAACTACAACCCAATATACAAGCAAGAGTTGATAACCTCTTAACTTGATATTTTTCAAGTGTATTGCCATAGCACCCCAAGGGTGATGGGCATTGAGTAGAGATTGAATCGAGATAAGACTTAAGTCCACACTCCAATTTGATACTCTACCCTAAACCGTTTTGCAAATTCAGCTGAAGCACTCTCCAAAATGAGGGATTTCTGATATGGACCCAAATTTTGAAGGGTAATTCATTGATTGCATTGATAAATTATGTGTCTTATGATATGATTAGCAAAGATATAGACCATGTGTCTTCTGCAAATCACAATTGCCAACAACTCAAAAGGGTCGATGTTGACTAGACAATTCACGTGAGCCTGCTAACTCTTCAAAGTAATATCCTATGCTTGGTTACTTTGTTCATCGGATTATATGATATGCTTTGCTTTGCTTGTTGAGGCTGCACTTTTATCATGGTCCATCTCAACAAATGCAACTAAGGAGAGAGAGAGAAAAAAACTTTATAAGTCAAGTATTTTCTGTTATCCACACCGTTAAATTTAACGAAAGTACTTGATTACATCGACTTTAACAAGTTTTATGACTAAATTATATTTTACGAAAAATTTAGAACTCAATTACAACTTTAGAGAATGAGGATAATTTCACAATCTGTAATAACATCAAGCTACCATTTGCACCAAATTTCAACTATTGGTGCACTTGTGATTGACCCGTAAATTTTGTGTGATCAATGTTCCAATTGCTCATATATATTGCCTGGTTCTGCACATTACACATCATCCCCTTTGCATCAATCAAACGAAAACTACTCATGGTCAAGATATATTATCAAATAAGCACATATTCTTTTTATTATTTGGATCAAATAAAGCAAAGCGAGTCATAACCGAACACAATTCCATCGCATACATTGCCACATTTATTCATTTTCCATTGTTGGGGTAAAAATTTCGTCAATTAAATTTTGTTTATTTCGAACAAATAAATAATTTGAAAAATATTGATATAAAGTAGATTATTTATTGCACTTGAAAATATAAATAAACGAAAATATTTTCATCTACATGTATTGATATAAATTAATATTAATAATAATGATAATAAAATTAATTAGTTAATTATTTTAAATTGTTCATTTTTCGCAAAACGAATTAATTTTTTTTTTTTTTTGCGTTGGTTGCTCTTTGTCCGACTCTGTCCCCACGTAATGAGTTTGTCCAAAATGCCGTTCTGAGACTCTCCGAGAACGAGAATCCGGCGCATCCATCCAGGGGTACTTTCGTCACTCTAGTATCTCCTCTCGCTTCACTGGCCTCAAGTCGCTCTGCTCTCTCTCTCTCTCTCTCCGCCTTTACTTCTTCCCCAAATCAAATGCGGCGAGATCCGATGGGCAAAAAGGTCAAATGGTCGTGGACCTCCGCCCTAATCGGCGCGGCATCCGCCACGGCGGCCACCGCGGTGTTCCTGGCGAAGCCCAGGGACCCGACCTTCCACCTCATCTCCATCAGCCTCACCTCCTTCAAGCTCAAGCCCCCCGTCCTCGACGCCGAGCTCCTCCTCACCGTCCACGTCACCAACCCCAACGTCGCCCCGGTCCACTACTCCTCCACCACCATGTCCATCCTCTACGACGGCTCCCTCCTCGGCTCCGCCGACGTCGTGGCCGGCTCCCAGCCCCCGAGGTCCTGCCGGCTGCTCCGCCTCCCTGCGCGGCTCGACGGGCTCGAGCTGGCCCACCACGCGCGGAGTTTCCTCGCCGACGTGGCCCGGCGGGAGATGGTGCTGGACGCGAAGGTGGAGGTGGCGGGGGTCGCGAGGGTGCTGTGGTGGGACCACCGCTTCCGGGTGCACGTGGACAGTCACGTGACGGTCGACCCATTGTTTCTCGACGTGATCGAGCAGGAGAACAGGTCGGAGCTCGAGGTCTTCCTCGCCTAGCCTTTTACGGAAACGCCCCTCCCGTGGATTTAGCGGCCCTGTAATTTTTCCCATGTCCGGGAGGTTAGAATTGCGAATGTATTATATTACATATATTTATCGGAAAATCGGAGGATTTGGTGATTTTATTAAATGTTGATTGCTTATGGAATTACTTGACTTGAGAGTTGGACTGTGATTGGCTGAGGGAATTAGGGATTTGGATTGATAGGAAAGTGGATCGACCGATAACCACGCAAACTAAACGAGTGATTAGTGTGACTGACCAATGGCGTGATTCTAGGAATTTGGTCCAAAGTGAAGGAGATTCATACATCTAGGAAAGCGGGCTTTGATGGACCGTGATAAACGTGCATCCTCTGTTCAACATGGTACTCACGCCGACAAATCTCAATGTAAACTCACCAATTGATTCTTTTAACTCCTTGATATAAATTATCATAGTTCCTTAACTTTGATTTAACATGTAGTATCGTTCATGAACTTTTAATTTTTTCAATATGATTTTCATATTTCGGCCCAATATGCAATATTAGATGTGGTCCCTGAAATATCGGTAAATTGTTTTAATTTAATCCGTAAATTAAGTGAAAATGAGGCCAATAGAATGATTACTGCATCGAGCTCTCGTGCTAAGTCCTAATCTCAAAATGCTTTGCTGAGTAGTAGATATGCTTTAGGCCGATATGCAATGATGGCGACCCGAATCGAGAGGGCCATGAGGAACCATCGGGCCGACCACCCCCGTCTTCCACGAAGCTAACACCGTGTTCCGAAGGTGGAATTTAGCGAGCGAGAGGAGCCGAAAAGGCTTGCCCGTCACGCTTCGAGGGCCGGACATGATGGTGGGGGCGGCAAAGCACGCCCCCAAAGCGCGAACCCCATTGGACGCCTTGGATCTGTCCGTGCGATCGCTCCATGTCTTGGCGCGACAGCATCCATGACAATGATGGAGAGAGAGAGAGACAGAGAGAGAAAGAGATTCCAACTCCGAAAGGGGAAGAGCAGGTTCACCGGAAGTGCACAACCAGCAGAAGCCTGTTCTGGCCTCTGTCATCTTCCTCGGACCCAAATTCTCTTTCTTGCCATTGATTCGGTGGATTTGCATCATGCCCAGCAACGGCAAATAGGAAAATGGGCAATTTCGAGAAGGTGGAATTTGATATTTCTGGCATCTGAGCAGATCTCTCTCTGTTCTCTCTCTCTCTCTCTCTCTCTCTCTCTCTTTCTCTGTCTGTCGCTTTTTTGCTTTTAGAATCATTACAGCAGGTGAACTGCTCATGATCCAGCTGCTCCGATTCAATCTCAGTGCATTCGTGTTTAAAGTGGGGGGCAAAAGGGGGAGGGAGGGGAACTTTTAGCTGGAGCTAAGCCACGTTTGCCAGATCCAGAGGATGCAACGGCAGAAAAAGGCCACGAGAGCTTTCTTTCTTCCACTCGTGAAGTCATGCAATGATGCGACGACTGTGGTTACTTCTGTAAAAATGAAGACGATGGTGTCCGAGATTAGTAGAGTAATGCCCCGTCGTTTTGGTTAGGACGCTTATTTCTTCAATCAATTGACGAGACACCCCTTGAAGCTTTCCTGTTTGTAACGGCTCGTAATTGCACAATTAATTGCGTATTTTTCGACGGGGAGAGCAAAGTTTACTCCTTTCCATGCGAGAAATAGATTCAAATGGGAAAATCCTCGGTCCATTGATTAGGAACGAGAAAGTTGCGATAAGTATTTGATCGTATATGATGTTATAAAAAGTTCGTTAGTCGATTACCTTGGAAAAAAGTAAGTTCTTAGTAACATCTCACGCAGATAGTCATTTTACCATAATTTCATACTAATATCAACGCACTCAAGAGCAAGAGAGAGTAAACCGAATTCGAATTTATCTTATGTTATCTTAATTAGTAGGTTTATCTACTTTAATAACCGCAAAACAGACTCGAATTATCTTTACAAAATTCAACAACGGTAATTCATCCACACATAATCGATCGAACAGTCGTCGGCGTGAGCATCAACACACGAACATCGAATTTGTTCCGTAGATTGAGATTCGAGATCGAAATATGTATGCACAAAGGCAAGTAATGTAACGTAAATCGCGAAATGTGTCATAATTATATTTCTTTCGCTTGTTACGTGAAAAAAAAAAAAAAAACAGAATGAATACGAAAGAAGAAGGAAATCAGGAAGATAAACAAATACATTTCGAGAGGGCTCGGCGCACGTATAAATAGAAAGCCCCAAAAGCAGTTTCAACCAATAACCTCCCCTCCCTCCCTCCCTCCCTCCCTCTGTGCGCCATCTTCATCTTCATCTTCATCTTCATCTTCTTCACCTTCCCTTACTTTCTTGGCCTCGTAATCCTCAGAAACCAAGAAGATCAAGATCCGTTTTCCAATCTTGGGGGGAAAGCCAAAGGGATCTCCACTTGGTTATCCCCTTTGGGTCCCACTCCAGTCCTTCCCCTTTTCACAGACCCACTTCCCCGGAAAATCCGCAGCCTTCCCGCCCTCCCGATTCTCCCAGAAGGGAAAATCAAGAAAAGAGTTAACCGCCATTTCAAGTTTCTCCCCCCGAGCTCAGCAATGGCCGAGGTCCTCCACTCGCCCTCCCACTTCCCGTCGTCCCCGACCTCCCCTCCCTCGTCCTCGTCTCTCTCCTGCGCGCCCCGCCGCGCCGGCGACGCCCTCAGCGCCCCGGCCTCGCCGCCCTCCCCGGCGGCTGCGGAGTACGGCGGCGACTCCGCGTCGGCGGCGGAGGAGGAGGAGGAGGGGGAATGCGGGTCCAAGGAGGGGGAGGGCCGGGAGGGGGACC
The DNA here is from genome assembly GCA_019926035.1 of Melaleuca alternifolia. NCBI lineage: Eukaryota > Viridiplantae > Streptophyta > Magnoliopsida > Myrtales > Myrtaceae > Melaleuca > Melaleuca alternifolia. Next base: position 1,525,324 of record JAGKPW010002568.1, on the reverse strand, counting down.
AGCTCTCGCTTCTGGCATTGCTGTTCGCGATCTTCCGGAAGTCCCTGGTCGCGTGCAAGAGCGACCGGAGAGAGATTTGCGCGATGGAGATCGGGTGGCCGACCAACGTGCGCCACGTGGCCCACGTCACCTTCGACCGGTTCAATGGGTTCCTCGGTTTGCCCGTCGAGTTGGAGCCCGAGGTGCCCACGCGAGCTCCCAGCGCCAGGTGCATTTTGGATTTGACCCTTGAATCTGTCGTCTTCACTGTTCTTGATGTCGCATCGAGCGTCGCTATTCTTGGAATTGTGATTTCTCTTTTCAGTGTTGTCCGGTTATGCGTTGGACATGTAACTGCTATTAGTGGCCATTTCCTAATTGTGGTGTGGCGTCTGGGTTATGAATTTATGAGGGTTAATTTTCTCCCCAATGCATTGTCTATGCGAATTTCGTGTTATTGGCTTTGAATGGTAGTCTCATTTAGCATCTTGCACTAAGAGCTATGTACTGTAGATTGACAACTGCGAAGATTGCTGCCATTTCTTTTTATCCGTTCTTTTAGAAAATTTTGTGATACATAACATGTGGATGCATTTATTGAAAGTCTAAACTGTGGGTCGCAACCCCATGCTTTTTGAGGTAGTTTTTGGTAGTCCCAAATGGAGGGCTCTGCAATTGATCTTCAGAATAAGCCAGCAATCCATATTTGAGGACTAGTTGTACCATTTCAGCTAAGAAATGTTAGCAGTCACAACTTACCCATCTTTAGGTCTCCTGCTTATTCTGTCCTTTCTTGTTCATGGAGTAGGCCGGTTTCTTTCATCTGTACTATTAGAAAGTCGACATCCTCTATAATTGTATTCAAATGTTTCCTTTTAATATTTAAGAATAATATTCATAGGGTTCCTTGTAGTCCTGAGATTATGTTGAACTTTGCCAAGCTCTCTTCATTTATTTGTGGATTAAGATATAATCTCGAAAGAATGAAGTTGTCGCACTGTATATGCTTCACAAGAAAGAAAGGATATTTTGAGTCGTCAAGTCTCTGTTGGACCGATATGATTAGTAAAGATATAATCTATGTGTCTTCTGCAAACTGCAATTGACGACAACTCAGAAGGGTCAACATTGACTAGACAGTTCATGTGAACCTGTTAACTTTTTAAAGTAATCTCCTCTGCCAGGTTACCTTATTCATCCGATTATATGATATGCTCTGCTTGTTGAGGCTTCAAAGAGAGTTTTTAGTTGTCTTATGTCATCTGTGAGAATGGTTCCCTAATTTTAACTAGACGGATTTCTTTTGAAAACTTTGATCCAATATTCTTGAACCAGTGCACATGTTTTTGGAGTTTCGACGGAATCTATGCAGTTATCTTATGACTGTAGAGGGAACAGCGTGCCAACAATACTGCTGCTTATGCAACGAAAGTTGTATTCTCAAGGAGGTTTACAGGTTCGTCATGATTCTCTCTTAGCCCGCCATCTTTTTCAAGTTAGATCCACTCTCATTTTGCCTTAGAAGGTGGGCTGATTGAATTGCATATATTCAGTTTCATTTCGGTGGTAGTCAAATTCAAGCCAGTTTAGTTTGTAAATTAGTATGCTCATTAAACGTGTTTAATTTATGCAGGCAGAAGGTATCTTCAGGATAAATGCAGAAAACAGTCAGGAGGAATCTGTTAGAGACCAACTAAATAGGGGAGTGGTACCTGAGGGCATTGATGTGCATTGCCTAGCTGGACTTATCAAGGTGCAAGATTTGATCATTACTGCATAAGCTCTTACTTCTTTTCCTCTCTGTAGTCGCATCTCCTTTTTTATGGTCCAATACTGCTCATGACCTGCCAAATGGTTAGGTTCATGGGTAGGACTATGTGCAGGAATATATTTTCCGTAACTGGCCATCTTCTTGTAATACTTGAAGTGGTGTGTGTTTCCTTTTTCCTAGACAAGTAGACTGGACTAGGGGAATGTGAAAATATGAAGAGGAGTGGGTAAGTGCACAGGACAAAGCTATGGGGACAAAAATGTGCATTCTAGTCTAATGCTATTTTTTATACTGAATGCTGCATCATATGCCTTCTTATTCGGATTTGTTTTGGGTGCATCACGTGGTCCTCTATCTTCTATAAAGAATATGCCAGGCACCATGCCAAGAATCTGGTCTGTGGTCTTTAACTTTATAGAGCAATGATACTCCCCTCGACAACTTTATTCCTGCAGCTAAGTCAAGACCTTCTTCTTAATGGTGTAGACCATTTTTTGCAGGAAAAATTACTTTCACCTTGAACATGATGAGATGGGATGTGAATAATTTTGCTTATCTGTCTCTTGCAATCTTACGGTATAAAGATGCAAATTTAGATCCCAAAATAATGTTTATTCATGGCCGAGTTTTAAATTTGTTTCCTCTTTGAATGCAAGATTTCCAAATACAAAAGATTTAATTCCATTTTCTCTTATCACTGGAAGATAAAGTGGACTTATCCTGTGTCAAATTGTAGGCATGGTTTCGAGAGCTTCCAACTGGTGTGCTGGATCCTATTTCACCAGAGCAAGTAATGCAATGCCAGACTGAGGAAGAATGTGCCGAACTTGTGAGGGTTCTTCCTCCAACAGAAGCTGCATTACTGGATTGGGCAGTCAACCTGATGGCTGATGTTGCTCAGATGGAGCATTTAAACAAAATGAATGCGCGCAATATCGCCATGGTTTTTGCTCCAAATATGACTCAGGTTAATTTTCTTCCATGGACCATTACTGGCCTATAAGTGTAGACACTGCAAATGAATGTTACTTCTGTTCTTAAATTGTGAAGATTGGCATTTGGCCTGCCTGCTTTGCACAGTTGATTCATGCTTTGGTGCTGCCATATAAAGTAGGTTTCTTTTTCATCTCTCAAGTGCATTTCCATCAGACATCGCATACTTCAGTGAAGGTCTCTCTTCTGAAGTGGCTTACAAATGCTGCATTATGCATCAGTTTAACTTGATACAGTGAACTTATGATCTCATTGACAACAAAGTTGATTGGAGGTTGTCATGTAGATATAAGAATCTGTGCATCAGGCCAAGACTTTTATCTTGATTGGTTCCATCTCACAGCTACTGACAAATCATTTACAACGTGTACTATATTGATTGTGTTTTCAGGAATTGAATGAACAAACATGGGTAAAAGGTTTACAGAAAATGCTTAAGGTGACTTTTTTTATCGTATTGCAGATGGCAGATCCCTTAACTGCTTTGATGTATGCCGTCCAAGTGATGAATTTCCTCAAGATGCTTATAATAAGAACCCTGCGAGAAAGAGAGGACTCTTTGGTGGAAGCAGCTCGGGCCTCCAGCCTCGAGCCATTTGATGAGAGTGGACACCAAAGCCCTTCCCAGCCGTGTCTAGGAGATACTGCCCAGGATAATGAAGAAAGCGAGCAAGTCTTCGCTACTGAAGAACCTGACACAGATGGCTCCTCTAACTCGGATGAAAAGGCGAGCATCACTGAAGGAGAATTATGTTGTCACGAGGAGGTGATGGAACTCGACATCTTTAACTGGGAGACGGAGGCCAAAATGTTTGATACTCTCAAGACGGGAATCCAAGAGGATGGAAGGAAGGCCAGCTTTGGCCAATCTAGCGAGACAGACTTTGAGAAGGGTCCCACATTTATGGACTTGCATCAGCCTGCATTCCAGGTGACAATGCCTGTAGAGAAGAATAGGGTGATTGGCGGCTTAAGCCGTATAGATTCGAGAACGGAGTGGATCGAGGCATGGAGATGAAATATATCTGCACTTCTAGGGAATAAGCTTCTAGATGACCTAATTGAGTGTAAGTTTGTATGAATCGGAGTCGGGGGAGGTTTTGTGAAAGATTTGTGTTCCATTTCGCAGTGCTAGATTTTAGGACTCTTGGAAATTGTTTGATGTTGCGACAACATTCCACTTGTGATCATACTAATTCAGTGGAGATTCACTCGTCTTTGCTTGTCGTTTGGACCTTGTATCGCTTGAGCTGCCGTTTATTGTGGCACTGCTCTCCCTCCCTCCCTCCCTCCCTCACCATAAAGACTAGCATTTCCAGACATTCCCTGCCCTGCATAGAGAACTGGAGATTTCCATGAAATGAGTGCCCAAATTTTATGACACGGTCGTCTTGTTGCTATGTAGAACATAATCAGCATGCAGTACATGGTTGTCCCTGGCATTCTCTGTCCGCATCTCTCGAAACTAAAGCAATGCGGCCTCACATAAGCTAACATTCACTACTCTACCTATTGAATGTTCTCCCTGGAGACTCAAAATTCACTCGAGTACGATCAAGAAATTGAGATAAGCTGGCAATAATCGCTCCCCAGTGTACAAGAAATTGACTTTGAAGGACCAAACCTCAGCAAATGTCCACCAGAGGACCAGCCAGCAGCTAAGCAACACGCCATCTGATAGTGATTTCTCTCATATCGCATAAGTGCACCCGAATGCAATTCACTTTCAGCTTTCTCTCAGACACAATATGACTTGAACAAAAAGGTGGGAGATATAATTAATCCCTCAATTTCACTGCAAATAGAGCATCTTAAGCATGTGAAGCCTACAAATGAAACACGCAGAACAGAGTGGCAACCCTACCTTTCTGGGAAATCATCGGGAGAGTGTTCTATAATTATTCAAGTCCCTCGTTCAATTCTGTGTAAAAGTGGGCATGCTTCTCTTTTTAGTTTCTTTTTCCTACAACTGAAGGATTATCCAAATCTCAAGGAATCAAGGAGGCACCATATCATCACGTTCGAGGATTGCTTCCATCCAAGGTGAGAAGCACCTTGTATAGGTCCGGACGTCGATCTCGAAATATTCCCCAGCTATGTCTCTTACATTTTATGTTAGCCAGATCAAATTCTGCCACGAGAACAGCTTCCTCATTGTCCTTAGCACTTGCCACGATTTCTCCCGTTGGTCCTGTGCAATACGTAATTCCAATTCAAAATATCGTTTGCAAGCAGAATATCAGTATTCTAGAATTACTTGTTATTGTTGACCATATACCTGCGATGAAAGAGTTGCCGTAGAATGTGATCTCACTCCTTCCATGCTCTGTCTGTATCACTTCTTTCCCAATGCGATTTGAAGCCACCAGAGGTACCTATGTTTGTCAAAGTCAAATGAGATTCCTTCACAAGAAGTACTATATGACATGGGAAAATTATGGATCAGGGTTTCCCAACCAACACTCCAACAATAATTAACTACAAGAACTCCAAAGAGGAAGACTAGGGAGAGGAAATCGCAATACAGCAGATTTTTCTCGAACATATGATACAGTGGAGTTGATGCACGATAGAAAAAGAAATTGCTCTATGTCATGTAATTAATGCTACTCATTGGCTAAATGAAAAAAAAAAAGTAGAAAATATTACACAGACCAGATAAGCATTTTTATGAAAAAGATGACACCCATTTACTTTCACAAGCTTCTGTGTGGAACACTTATCAGGCAATTTATATGTCCTAACATTATTCACTAGTTTATAAATTCATCAAGCAGAGAATGTACCAGATTAGCCCCAGCATGCCCTTGCATAACTCTCTTCCAGTGTTCCCTAGAATCAAGTCCTCCATCCTGCGGTTCAGAACCAATAGCAGTTGGGTATAACAATATTTCTGCACCTTGCAAAACCATTGCTCGAGCTGCCTCAGGAAACCACTGGTCCCAACAAATTGCTGACAAAGATAATAAAGTTGATCAACCTATCATATCTTACCCTTCAGCTTTGACTAATGGAATCAGCCTGAAATGTAACAAGTTGCAACAAATACTTGTGAACCAAGATTGCAAGTCCAAGCTAAAATAAGTGGATGTCGCAAGGAGGCAATAATCGTTTGCTCTGGGTGGTTTCTCAGGGAATTTAACATAGTATAGCAACAGGCAGGTTGCACAGACGACAAAAAGGCTGCAGGTATAACATATAAAGCTCCTTACCAACTCCAAGCTTGGCAAATTTTGTCTCGAAAACCTGTTTAGCCAGAAAATCAAAGTCAATCTTGTGGAATAACTTTGATTAACTCACTGTTACAGTCCATAGCTAAGAAGTAAGAAGATTGAAGTTTTGACTAACACAATTTCTCATACACACCTTAAAGCCAGTGTCCCCTGGATTGAAGTAGAACTTCTCTTGGTAACCTGTGGATGCACCTGCCGGTGAGCTCATCATCTATGAAGCACATAAAATACTCAGAGCATAAAAGTAATTTATGCACCTGGTCCATCGGGGATGTGCGACTTTCTATACAATCCAAGATCACTCCCATCAGCATCAATAATAGCTATAGAGTTGTAATGGGCATTATTTGCCTCTTCAAAAAAGCTGACGGGTATCACTACACCCAGCTCTTTTGCAAGTTTCTGCATCCTGTGTAACATGGAAATAAGAAAAAGGTTTCCTGCAACTGTGTCATCTTGCTGGAAATATGATATCAAAAGAATAATAAGGCCCCGAACATGTCAGGAGAAGCAGCGACAATCTCCATGCCAAACAGAGCACCATGTCTAAGGAGCTCTTCTGGTAACCCAAAATGACATGCACAATTTACCTCATAATAGTTGGGTGACCCTTGTAAGGCTTTGCTCGCTGAAAGAAATCTTCCCTCTGTGCTTGACAAAAGTAGTATCCTTCGAACAGTTCCTGAATGTAAAAGTCAGGACATCAACAAACTGACATTTTAAGCCTTAAGGCCATAAATATTCCTCCGGTTATAGTATGGCAGATTGGCAGTAACTAGAATGAAGTCAAGGATTTGCTTGAGGAAAATATTCCAAGGAATGACTACCATCAGTATGCTAAGCTTTACAAGGATAAAATGTTCCGAGTTCAAGAGCTCATACCTGAATGAGAATGATGTTTGCACCCTTCCCATGAGCAGCTCTAACCAACCTGCATCATAGAAGATCATTCAGCAATCATGGTGTAACGCATCAATGCACTCCATGAACCAAATTCGAATTGTATTAAGTAACAAGCGTTTGCCCCAGAATTGTGAAAAGCCAGCTTGAGATGGAATGCCAAGAAGGCGGAAACAAGCGGTAGCGGGCATTGTTCGCCAGGACAATTTTCCTTCGAGCATGCATGACTCCATAAAGATAACCGCAAATTCAATCTATTTTAGGGCCATTGGCGTCAACAAAAAATATGCGATGTTGGCATTATTTTTCCTCTTCGTTTTTTTTGCTGATTTCAGTTTCCTTGTGATAGCTCTTTCGCAAAATGACTCAAATCATGTCCCACCCAGAAAGAAACCCTACTCTAGTTCCTTCTCTGTTCTTTTTTTCTTCAGAGGCCGGTAACAACTTGAGTTAAGCACCAAGAAGCAGCCATTGATAAGCTGGAAAGGGCTAAAGCAAAGCTTCGCCAGCTCAATGCTCCGTTCTAATGCGAAAACAGGTGCTAAAACCCTCAAGAAGTTTGAGGAAATTAATAAATCATGATTGCAAGTTGTTCGATCAAAATCAGAGAGATAACAAAGAAGAAAACAACACTCACAGATCCGAGATGAAAAAGAAAAGAAAGCTTTTTTTTTTTTTTTTGGCATGACGAAGGAGAAGAAGAAGGACCTCTCAGCAGTAGCGACGTTGGTGGAGACGTCGTCGGTGCAAGAGAACTGCAAAGCAGAGACCATCACTTTTCGTCCTCCTTCCATTGGAGGGAGCTTCAAATTCGACTCCTTTCCGTCACCCCACAAACCAATCGTTTCGAGGGTTGATGCCCACCAGAGCAGAGAGACGAAGGCCTACTTTGACCGCTCAAGTCTTCACCAGTCGCAGGGTGACTTCACCGCGCTGCCGGGTCCTAGAAAGAGAAGAAGAACGTTTTGGGTTCGACTGCTACGAGACACCAGAAAACGACGGGCATCAATGTTCTGACTTCTGAGGACGTCACACTCCAAAGGTTCCTGTCGATCGTACTAAGAATATCTCTCTTTGAAATGAGCAGAGAAACTAATAACTTTCGTGACATCCGCGTTCGGGTATGCATTGAGTTGAACCGACTCCATTAGATCAGAAGTCCGGAGTTCGTGGAGAGAGCCCAATTCCTTCACCATTTTGCAAAGGAGAAATTCAAGTCCAAACCCGTCAATAAATCTAATTAAACTGAAATTTATTTGTCATTAGTGCTCAATATCTTATTTAAGGAAATAAAGTTCTAAATTCAAGTTGGACCCGCTTTCAATGCATTAAGATCAATTAAGATATATTAATTACTTCACAATCACCCTAATTCTCCAATATACATTTAATGCAACTCAACTCAAGGAAAAGCTTTTTTAATATTCAAAATATTAAATTCACATAAAATGCAATTAAAATATTAAAATAATACAAATTTTCACTAACGACAGTATGAAGACCGATCTTGAACGATGTTATTTAGATAAATTCAAATCTACTATGCCTTAATTAAGCAGCTCTGTTAATCATCGCCTAACATTACCCTTTTAAATTTTGGGTCGCTGATCTGGTTGTATATGGCTATTAGTTGTACCTGTGATGCTTTTGGCTCGATTATTTAGAACATCTTCATAAAAAAGCTCCTTTCATGTCTAGGACTCAGAAGATTACCGATTAAGGACAAAAAGAAAACATTGTTTAAATTGGTACCCTAGAACTAGACCTACAGAGCGCATGATTGAAAGGTTTTCAGTTTCAGATATCTGTCTTTTCAATAGGATTTCTTCGGGGGTTGGCAATGTCTGGGAAATCATATGCTCTTCGAGTTTTCTTAAGATGAATGCTATCCTTCGGCGAACCAACCATGACGTTTTACCGTCTTCTTACTCCGGCGTAACTTCAGCCTTGAATTGGACCTTTTTCTGTCCTTCTGATAGTTCCAAAAGCAGAGTAAACATGAGAAGCAATCCCAAAAAGGTTCATTTTTCCTCCTCCTTTAACCGACCAAGAAATACAATGCCTAACTAGAATTCCATGGGTATCCAATCCGTGTTAAGAGAACTTTGCGAGCCTCGGAGGGCGAGACCAACTCCTGGATTGTTATGCACATCGTCCATCTCATTTGTGGCGTGAGTGGGTGCACGCCAGTCTTCTTAGATGCTTGCTCGGGTAGGAGACCGACTAGCAGAGGTTGCTGTTCATGTCTGATCTATGCCCAATCAATCCGACAACCCTATCATGCAAGGATAAGAATCATGAGGTGTTCAAAAATAAGCATCGACTTTCCTTGACACAGCTTTCATAACCATAAATGCAAAGGCTCCGCTAGTATCTGCCTTCCTTACCTACAAGGCATGGAATTCACCATGACTAGAAAACCATATTGGACTAATTTCCAGCATTTAGGAGTTCTCCATTTGAGCAACATGCCTCCGTGCCTATCTCAACAGAAACCACCGACATGTTCTAGTGAAGAAATCCTTCCAACTCAAGATCATACGAAAAGAACCAACCTTCTTGACAACCGGTGAGTAACGCAGGGTGAAGCCATAAGCGAGACATGATCAACGTTGCAAAAATAATGGTCGACATAGGCCAGAATGTGGAAAGATCACAGTACCCATGAGCTATAAAAGTTGCTAACTCGAGGGCCAGCTAATATTAATGAAAACATATGAAGCCAGAACAATAAAATGTACCAACTATCTGGACATATAAGCTGTTCTAGCTTATCCACTCTCGTCACACTGCACGTTACCGATATGCCCAAATTGTTCTTGGAGGAAGTGAGCTCATTTTAAGTGTTCCCCAATTCATGTTCCCCAACTCATGAAGCTTGACTTTGATATGGATGTGTTTCTTCCAATTTCATGCCTCATTTTGCATGCTGCTGCTGCTGCTGCTGCTGATAGGAACCTGTAATCCGTCCGGTCAAATACCTTTCTAATTCACATCAAGAACAACCTACCCACTCAGACTTTAACCTCAATTAGACTTTATTCTTCAGAGCCCTTACTAGTGCCTCCATTTTTCTTTCTCTTGCCACCTTCTTTGGTTTGGGAAGTTTGTCCCTCCATCTTTCTCTTGGTCAAGTCTTTGGCCTTAGCTTTGTCTTTAGCCACAGTTCCACTTTCTTCTTCAGCTCCATTACTAGTGCCTCCATTTTTCTTTCTCTCGCCATCTCCTTTTGCTTGGGAAGGTTCTCCCTCTGTCTTTCTCTTGGTCGACTCTTTGGCCTTAGCCTTGTCTTTAACCACATTTCCACTTTCTTCTTCAGTACCATTACTAGCGCCTCCACTTTTGTTTCTCTCGCCATCTCCTTTTGCTTGGGAAGCTTCTCCCTCCGTCTTTCTCTTGGTCGATTCTTTGGCCTTAGCCTTGTCCTTAAGGACAGTTCCACTTTCTTCTTCAGTGCCATTACTATTGCCTTCGTTTTTCTCTCTCTTGCCATCTCCTTTTGCTTGTGAAGGTTCTCCCTCCATCTTCTTCTTCATCGAATCTTTTGCCTTAGCCCTTTCTTTTTTTCCAGCATTTTTCTTCCTGAACTCTAGGAAATCAAGAAAAAAGAAGTTGAGCCACTTTTCCATCATCAAAGCAGAAAAAATTGACATGAAAAGCAAAAAACCAGCAAAATCCTGTAGCTAAGCAGCCCACAACACTTCAAAGAGATGCAGAGAAATCAGCAGCAACGCAGTTAAGGACCATCGCATGTAATTATTTGAATAACAACCAATTGAGACCATAACCTTGTGTATGGTCACCACTTCATCCGCCAATTGAAAGTTAAATGAAAGAAATTAAAACATAAACCTTAGACACTGATGACCAAAAACAAAAGGTAAAACTAGTGTTCAAGCTAAGAAACTTGTGCATTACATTAATTGATTTGACTGATAATACATTAACAAACATATTTAGGCAGAGGACACAGCATTGCACAGAAATCAAAGCATAATACGAGAACGTAGTGATGTCAATAGCAAACCAAGAAGGCACTGGAAGCTTGCGTAGGAAACATATTTGAGGCATGCAAATATCAAAAAATTTGCTGCTCTAGCATGGGGGATACAGTTGCAGAGTTCTTGCGCACTAAAGCTATGACCAATGGTACACAGCGTTAACGATCTTAACTTTGGGATAATCTAATACATTGATGGCTGTAGCAAAAATGTAATTTAGTTTGTCAACTGGATAAACCACTGAGAGGCTAAAAATGATGCCCTACGCAGCAGCAAGTGTAGAAGTCAATCATATTGAATTTGCCGTGTTTCTAGGAAGATGGGCAAACAAACAAATATAAAAAAAATTCCACCATCTGATCAGTTGAAGAAATGCCACCCACTCTTTATACATATAATCTCTTTCCAATAACCCCAAATCCTGCTGCAGGCATAGGATACCGAAGCATAAGTGATGTGTTTAAACACAATCTCCCCAATGCAACCTAACCATTAAATGGAGCCCAGTGCTAACATAATTTCCCAGAAAAGACAGCAGATTCTCATGATGGATGGCAATGTTGCTCCGAACATAAAATGCCTATGGAATCATAATTTAGTGATTATCCACAAGTAGCTCTCGTTAGAAGCAAATAATGAACTCCAGAATTACATATCGTACTAACCACCAAGGGATGCTCTAAGAGGGCTGATGAACTCGGGAAATTCCATCTCCTCCAGCGCCTTTAGTACGTCATCAGCGTTAATAGTTTGCCTTTTTGATTCTTTGCATATGTCGTTCGCTCTGCCATAAATTACAAACCACACAAGCTCTTCAATTTTAGCATAACGAATGTCCCTAAGTTTAAAGGTTGTGGCTCATCCAGAGCCGCTCATCGCTTTGAGCTACTTAAGAATTAAGATAAAAAGAAAAAGAAAGAAAAAAAGAAGAAGATTTGAACAGTTGAAAATCGCAGAAAATGAGAATGGTACGGAAGGAGCTTCAGTAAGCAGAACTTTCGCAAGTTCCAGAAGAGAACTAGGGTTATGACGCCGCACACCAATGGAAATATGGAAACCAAGAAACGAGAAAGAAATCGACGAGCCCTGGCGTCGTATTGTCGGAGTTAACACCGGCGAAACCCTAGAGTGAACAAAAGCAGAGAGGGAGGGAGGGAGGGGAGAAGAGAGGAGGAGCTGCTCACGTGGCGGAGAGGTAGTGGATGAAGATGCGGGCGCTCTCGGAGAAGGCGAGGAGGGCGTCCTTGTGGAGGGAAACGTCGCCGTCGTCGGAGCACCGGGAGAGATGCTCCTTCACGACGCGCCGGACGATGGTCTTGGGGAGCTCCTCCGCCTCGCCCACCGCCTTCGCCGCCGTCTCCATTGAGAATCCCGTGCCGGTACGATTCGCACAGATCTCAGCGAATTCGAGGATGTGGGAGGGGAGGGGGAGCGATTTGGCTCGCGAGCTCGTTTAGGGCTTAATTTTCCCGCCAACAGATATGCGTGTGTGTGAGAGAGAGAGAGAGAGGATCCCTTCTGTGGGCTTTCACAGTGAATTTCGGGCTTTCTTGCAGGCTTTCTTACTACAAAGCCCGGCCCGTTCCCTAAAAAATATTTAAGGTAAGTGACTGGAAATAATACTCGAATTATGATTCCAATATATAATGTGATACTTAAAATTTTAATATATTTAATATAATTATTAAAATTTAATTCAATATATAATGTAGTCTTTAAACTTATAATTTACTCAATATAATTTATTTTTTTGTACATATTCAATTTTATCCATCTACTAAGTAATTCACGGATTATAGTGAATTTACAAGGTCATAATAATTGAGAGGCCAAATTGAATATTTATTAAAATTTAAAAAACTGTATTAAATAAGTTAATATTAAAATATCATTTTACTTATTGAATTAATATTCATAATTCACATCAAACAAATTTAAGTTTTTGAGATCACGTCGTATATTAGTAAAGTTCTATGACTGTAATTATCTCAAAAATTTAATTAGATGTGTCTAACTACTAACTTAACTTTATTGCGTCTTTATTCATATTTTTTTATTTCTCAGATCAATATATAAAAGTAAAATTCGATTAAATAAAGTGTTGAAAGAGAAAAGCGGGCATACGACGAAAAGTGCCGACGTCAATTACCGCCATCTCCGACGCAGATTTCCTCGTAAACAAACGGACGTGTCGAACCGTCTTAGATGTTCGTCACCTCTCCACTTAATCCATTACTTCCTCCTCCTTTTCATTCCCGCAACGAGCCGTCTTCGAGTCGACTGCAACGCCTACTTTCGCCCCGTTCATGTCGTCCTGCTGCGGCGGTCGCCACGACCGGCCTCCTCCTCAATCTTACGCACCACCCTCCTTTCCAGCCCTGGCCGACTCCTACGGCTACGGCCAGCAGCCGTATCCACCTCAGCCTCCTTACGGGTGGTCGGCCTCATCGTTGTTTGGGTCGGGGTATCGTCAGTTGTTCCCGCCGGGGACCGACCCGGATGCGATTCGGAGCTTCGAGATGGCTGACAGGGATTGCAGTGGGTACATTGACGAGAAGGAGTTGCAACAGGCTCTGTGTTCTGTGTCGTATCAGAGGTTCAGCGTCGGAACCGTTCGGTTGCTCATGTTCCTGTTCAAGAAGCCCAACGACCTTCTTCGACTTGGTGGGTGATCTTCTTTTTCATTTCTTTTTTTCATTTGGTTGATTCACGTTCGGGTTTGTGCCATTTGGCTTCGACTCTGTTTTATTATTGAGTGCTTGACGAGGTAAAAAAGGCTAAAGCTAACGACTTTTAGCCAATCCTGTGTCACTTTCAAAGGCTGCCGGTAGACAGGCAAAAACAAAGGTACGCTGAATTCCGATGCAGTCTAGTCTGCGCTAAAATTTACTTGTGTCAATACGTTTCAGGCCCCAAAGAGTTCGTTGACTTGTGGAGCTGCCTCGGTCAGTGGAAGGTAAATTTTCACTTTCGTTGAGTTGCTTAAGCTTTCGTTTAGGTCAGTTGGCACTAAATCCTGAAATAATGTCTTTGACTCATCATCAATCGGTATATGTTGCTCTTCTTTGTTATAACAGACAGATTGGTCATTTTTTCCCAAGTTACTTTTTGCATTTCCTATTCGTTGTTTAGGTTGTTTAACGTGACATGAGTGCTTTGTTTGGCGTGTTCTGCGGCATTTGTCAAGTAGAACTTTGTCTATCACTCTGCATCTTTGGACATTTATTGGAGTATTGTGATGGGCGGTTGGAGAGAATCTCTACTCGAAATAGCATACTGATTCCATTTGAGATTATTCTCTAGCTAGCATAGTAGTAGCAGAACGAGATCCATTCCGAACACTGTTTAGGTACTTCCTCTAAATGGTTTGGATGTCAATTGAGGTGAAGCAGCATGCTTGGTTGTTCTGTGGGTCTTCTGATGTCGCACGTGGTAATTAAGAATGATTGACGTGCAAAACGGTGACTGCAGGCCATATTTGAGAGATTTGACAGAGACAGAAGCGGAAAAATTGACATAACAGAACTGCAGGATGCTCTTTACAGTCTAGGCTATGTGATCCCACCATCCGTTCTTCAACTTCTGATGTCCAGATATGATGACAGCAGTGGCAGGACATCCGAACTCAATTTTGATGCTTTTGTCGAGTATGCACCTACTTTCCTTTTAGCATTCAGCCCACTTGAGTTGAGAACAATCAGATTTGAATACAGAACTTATCAGGGTCATCTTGGATGTGCAGGTGTGGCATCATTATGAAGGTACTATATGAACAATATCGACCATGTCATTAGTACAGTATGATGTGGTCACGGTTATCTTACACAGATGATTCAATGGCTAATTGAGCGGTTTTCTTATTACTTAACATTGCATTTCAGGGCCTGACAGAGAAATTCAAAGAGAGAGATCCACGATACACAGGATCGGCAACGCTTGGATATGATGAGTTTATGTGTATGGTCCTCCCTTTTATTGTCTCATATGACTGACAGGTAATATCGTACGTCTTTGGTGAGTAGATACTGAACAACAAAGTGCAGCAGAGATTCATCACTCTGTCGCTGTGAATTATCGGGAGTCCTCTTGTCTGCTATTATGAGCACAAACATTTAGTATGTGCGCTGTTATGCTTGTTGTACACTGAAAGGTGATGTTTTGTCGATCAATTTCCGCATGGTGATTCGCAATTTTCTCCAGTTTACCCAGACTTTTTGGCTTTCTAGTTCTCAGATCGAAATGATCGTGGGTATTGTTTGGGAGTTTGGACGATGGACAATGAAGTGGACTCCTAGGAGATGTCTCATCAAATTCAATGAACTTTGCCCTCCATAACATGACCCCATTGTAGTATTTTGCCATTGCATTGCTCATCAATAGCTTTCTACCCTTTACATTGTGGAGAACGTAGCTCTCATTCAGTCTATGATTGAGAAAGGGAAAATTAATCTGGAACCTTATTATGCAGCGGTTAATAGAATTCATTCAATCATTGATTGAAAAAGGGAAAAATTGGAACAAGCCCTTAATCTATTATATGATCATCAATTTAGTCCTAAACTTTTTGACAACTTATTAATTGTATTACAAACTTTTTAATTGTTTCAATTTGATGTTAAATCTTTAATTTTATGAGTTATCAATTCATTGATTTCGACTAATTTTAGCCTAAAATTGCCAACGTGATGATCTAGTCAATATCACCCGTCTTACGTGGCACAACCTATTTTAACATAATTAATTTTTAAAATTTTATGAAATATATGTATTTTTTGCTTTCTTATTTTCTCCTCTACTAGCCATCGCCTGACATCATTGATGGCCAGTAGAGATCACCGACCTCAGTTGAGGACCCTCGCCGAGGCCAATGCCGGCCTAGGCAAGGGCAGCCCACTCCTAAGGTCAGAGATCTCCATGGGCCATCAATGGGATGGTTGGCAAAGACAAAATAAAAATAAAAATCATCAACGTCAGCAATTTTTAATCAAAATTAGTTAAAACAATTAAATTGATAAATTATCAATGTTTCAAGATTAATTTAGACAACAAAAAAACATTAGGATTAAATAAGCAACCATATAACGAATTTAAGACATTTTCAACGATTTTTTCGACTAATAAAAGGATCAGTCTGCAATTCTCCTAAACCGTATCTGACCCCAGATGGACTGGTGTAGGGAAACTAGCCGAAAAATCAGATCGTTGCTCAATTGAACCAGCTGGGCTGGTTAAGGGTATTCACAGTTCAAACTGATGTGTTCATGCCGTAAGCAAACCCAAGAAATTCCTTCTCCAGCAGAACCATCTGATTAGGCGTCTCCTGAGTCGGGCCTAAGAGATTTCTCAGACTGTAAACGTTCCACGATTCGTCCCAAGAAGCATCTGGGTTCTCATACAGATCGTCCACGATGATGAAATTGAAGAACGATCACCAAATGGCGTGTTTGAATCGTCGCAGTTGTTAGTATTTAAGCGATTGGGGGGAAATTACACCAAAAGGAAAGATGGGAGAAAAAGGGATAGATCGATCTAAAGGGACATCGCAACTTTACCCCACTGAAGGGGAAACTTGCGGCGAAAGAGCATATCCGACAGCAAATGAAAAGGCGAACCATGATAAATCCACGATCTATTCCATTACTAGTCACCGTGCATCTTATCGAATGAAGTGAACATAATGTTGAGTCCAGACACCCCCCCAAGAACAAGAGAAACAATGAAGGAGCTCGACCTTACTCCACCCCTCCTGAATTGCGTTTGAAAAAGATCGTGTCGACCCGCTACACCCAATGCTTTTATTGTTTAAGCTTATGTCATGAATCAGTATGTTAAATTCCCTAGGATCCTAATCTACAATACTTTCGTCACACAATAAGTAAACTCTCTCCAATCTCCTGCAAAAGAAGGGGAAGTCTTTGGATGGTTAGTCTAAACACAAGCAACAAAATGCATTGCTAATGATAAGAAAAAGAAAATAAAAAAGGAACAACTTTCTGCACTGAAATCACTATCGAGTAGTGGGTGATTGATGTTGAGACTCTTAGCCTTGCACTTCACTGGTGCCATGAAAGGACATAAATATAAGCTGCAAGTGGATCATATACACATGATTCCTCCAGCAATATAATAACGATCCTAGATACGGGTCGGTATCATGTCATTATATTTATGGTGAGTATTTGAGGGACTTGTCAATCTGTCAAATCTTATCCCTTGCTATTTCAGACCATTGCTGGAATCTACAAAGGCAGAGCCAGATCACCCTGATGTAGAAAGCCAGCAAACAGCACTCTGAAATGACTCAAGGACAGCAAATATATCATTTCTCAGTCCCAAAGTTCCTTTCTGTTCTGTTCATTGATGACTACAAGGTTGAATTACATTAGAAAAGCTCTAGTTTTCTTCCGTCTTGACCTTTCAAGTTCAACAAAGACTGCATTCGCCAGAGGGGTGATTGCCAATGGGGTTTGTTCCATAAGATATTTTTAGTAGGCAGATAGTGATGCGTAGTGCTCATGCGTGACCTTTTTAAATTTCTGGAAAGAGGGGGAGGGTCCACAAAATGCCTTATATCTTGAAAATTACGTAAGGTTGTGCCTTTTAAGGTTCTCAAGACACTTTCCAACTAAGGCTGCTTCTACAAAGAATTCTTATTGGAGACCAGAAGGAAAACACGGGTTATTACAGACGGGCAGAGAGAGAGAGAGAGAGAGAGAGAGAGAGAGAGAGAGAGAGAACTGGTGAGGGGTCAAAGTTAGGGCCAACCAACTTAGGGAAATAAAATAAGGCCGCCGGGGACAAATTGAACCGACTATTTTGTTTTCCCTGATAGAAACCAGCTTGGACTTTTGTATAGCTGAAGACAAGAAGAATTTTGGCCCATGAAGATTCACAAGCATGATAGAAAGCAGAGATAAAGGTGACAGAGACCCGTTACCACACCTTTTCATACACGATGATCAAAAGGAGGATTGAGCATGTAGGGCAGAAGTTTAAAGAAGAGAGACCCATTAGACGCGTATATTTCATAAATAATGACTATAAGGAGATTGCGTTCATATGGCAGAAATGCAAAGCAGGAACAGCAAAAGAAAAGGCCCACTTATTTTGAAATGCTAACATAACCATATCATGCTAATCTTGTGTTTCAAAAACGATAATAGCAGCCGTGCTGAGTTAATCTACTGTATAATTTGATTCCAGTTCTAAAGTCCTCTGTCACTGTTAACATGACTCCCTGGTCCTTGAATTAGCCTGTATTCAAAATCAAGTGGAGGTAAAGAATACCAGTTATGCGCACCTCAATGCAGAGTTATATCTCATACGAAAAAAATCAACAGGAAGTGCCTTCGTTCTTCCTTCTTAGTGAATGTTCCTTGAATTCATCAAGATGCTAAACCAAGAATGTATTTTCATTTTACTAGACAAGCACTTAATCATGAGAGAGAGAGAGAGAGAGAGAGAGAGCGTAAATGGTGAAATGCTCACCTACAAGGTTGCTTTAGCGCATAGAGAGTCTCCAGACTGTTCGTCCACATCTTCCCTCACCAAACAGATTGGGATGCTCTCAAATATACATTAAGAATGTCATGATGGATACTAAAACGACGAAGAAAGGCAATACCTGCAAAACATACAGCGGAAGAAAGCATCATGAGGTTCTCATCTAGCTGTAGTAGCCCAATACAGTAGCAAGAAAACGGATTTTCTTACTCTTGTCCCGGCCGCGGAGTATAGCTCTGGAAGGTAACCTTGAAAACCAAGGTTATAAACTGGAGTACCATCCGGATAGTAGAGTCCGTAGTTCCTCTCTGATGTCGGACCAGGCTTCAAATTCTCGTTAAATAATGCAAACACATATATGTCAATGGGCACCGATAGCTTAGCCGGGGTACCCTGTTTCTGCTCTATCCTCTGCAACAGATTCCCATTGTATATCTGTGCATTCTCCAGAGTAGCCCCCGCCTCATCAGCATCACCCTTGGACGGCCAACCCGTCTCAGAAATCCTCACGTCAATATCATTATGCCCCATAGCTTTGATAGCTGAATAAACCGCATCAATTTGAGCGTACAACATATTATCATAGTGCAAATTGGTGAAAGGATCAGTCATCCCTTCGTTAGGCTGGAAAAGCACATAATTCAGAGGCACCCCGCTTGGATCATCTTTATAAGCAAAGTAAGGATACGCGTTTATGAGGAATGGAGAATTTGTCTGCGAATGGAAATTCAGGAGGGGCTGGAGGTACTCGGCAAGATCTTGCCTGAAAGCACCTGCGGAGGGTGGGTACGAAGCAGCTAACATATCGAGCGAATACGCAGTTGTGACTACGACTTGATTATTCAAACCAAGGTTGGAAAGGGACGAATATACAGTTTGCATCGCCGGGAGCAGAGAAGCCATCCATTGGGTATTGTTGCTCTTGAACACTTCGTTACCGACCAGGATGCAGTTGATCCGGGTTCGGCCAATGTAAGGTTGGACGTTCTGTTCGAGCCAGCCTTGGGCCTTGACAGGATCGGCCATATTTTGGAGATCTCCATTGCCTAGACTTATCATGAAGTCCACATTGGAGTTGGAAAATGCTTGGAGGACATTAGGATCCGCATCATATAGCTTTACTCTGCTAACATTGAGGGATCCAAGGAGGGTAGCGACGCGAGAAGGCGAGGGCAGGTTGTTCGCTATTTGGCCATAATTAATCCCGACCTCAAGGCCCTGAACTCGAATTGCAGAATCTGAAACACGGAGGAGTAAACAGAGTCAGAACCAGGAACGTGTAAAATTGGGTAGACAGATTCAAACCGTTAAACCAGAATCTCCACGCATCCAAAGATGTTACTGGACTAACTTCATTTTCTAGATGCAAACTTTCGTCACATCACATTAGTACGTAGGAATTGTTAGTGACAATCTCATCTCACTCTCGCCAAAATTAGGAATTGCCAAAGGGGGGAAAAAACCAAAACCAACACGAAGTGAAACGAATCCATATCCATTTTTTTCCCTCGAAACCCGGAAAGTATGGAAAAGGAAGAGGGCAATAAGATGAGCAAGCTCGCAGCAAGAAGTCTCAGTTTCCGATACTTGCTCGGTTCATAATAACCGGCAGAAGAGAGAGAGAGAGAGAGAGAGAGAGAGAGAGAGAGAGAGAGAGGGAAACGGAAGAAGAAAATCTACTAAAGCCCAATCAAGAAAGCAACGTGTGACCGTCATTGATCGAGTCTTTTCCGCTTTCTAAAAGACTATAGACTCGGAATTCTCGAGAAAAAAAGAAAAAGCGATTTTCCGCACAAGTAGCAGCTGATCAGGAAGAACTAAAAAGGGAGTGATATAGACTAGCGGAGGGGAGGGAGAGAACGAACCTGAGAGAGAAAGGAGGAGAAGAAAGATGAGTCTGAGGTGTGAGGAGGAGGAAGCCATTGATGCGGTCTCGAACGATGACCTCCCGCCCCCAACACCCACCCAAGAAAAAAAGAAAAGGCGTCAGCAGGACTTGGCACCAACCCCAAAGAGAGAAAGAGAGAGGTTTCTTGAATTTGCTGTCACTTCCACCAGACGATTCTCTTCCCCATTTATACACACTCTCTCTATCTCTCTCTCTGTGGGGTGTGGGGATGGGTGCGGCGTCATTTCTTGGACGAGCCTCACCTTAAAGTTTGATCTTTCCTGCTGCATTTATAATATATAATAAGCTTCCTGGGGTAGCGTCGGCCCGATGCTCCGACCTCTCACTTTAGGATGGAGATTGGAGAGTCCTGGGGGAGTGTCGAGATGGGGAGGACGGAGATTAAACCTGGGAGGCGGTTGAGGGGGGGAGGGAACATATTGGGACGCGTTCCCCACCCCCTGTGTTCTCTTTCTTTTATTCCGATTCGATCTCGTCCCAAACTAGGATCCTCCCGACGACGGAAACGCGACTATGTCCTGACATCTTCCGACCCCATTTTATTATTCTAACTTACAAAATTGGCATTTCCATCATATAATTCAACACTCGACATTCGAGGAAATTACATCTGATCCTATGTAGCGATACGTGCACCATATAAATAAATAAATCATAAGAAAAATTAAAAGTTAAGCACCAAATAAGGCACGATAACCTTGTTAAGTGTTGACAAATACGAGAGGATATGCTTAACCTAAGGCTAGTGGAGCCGAAGATCCCATTCAAACATTTATGCTATGCACTTAATAAGCTGCAGATCTTTCTCGCGCGATAATAAATGTTCTTGTAGCCCGAAAATAAAAGAAACTCGCGGACCTAAAAGCTTAGCCCCTCTCCAAATAGAAACAAGAATTTCTTACCTAGGCCTGGCGAGTCGGTCTACTATCCTGCGCTGTTGACTTTTGCAGGTTTCTGTTGAACTAATCCTAGAAAACTCACCGTTTACTAAAAGATCCTTTTCGAGACTTCGTGAAATTTAAGGTTGGATTTCTTAAGTTCTTCCGTGACAAGTTACGATGAGCTTGTTCCAACGAATTACTTATGTATCAAGTTACAACGATTAATAAATAAATAGGAAATTAATGCTACTACACTCATTTAATGATGCGCATTCTCAACGGAGCATAATTTGCCTCCGACATATCAGTTATCCGTCGTCGTCGTCATAATAGCCATCCAAGCTTTGCACGCCCACAAAGAAAAAGTCCTTGGCCATTTCCAGCCACCAAAATTCCCGGCGCGGTTAGAAGGTATAAAATAAGCACAAAGTTATTCAATACTTTTTATCTTTTTTCTTTAAAAAAAACCACTTTAGAGTAAAAGAAAATTTTCATTTTGATATTATCCATCAATTTTATAATTTGGTTGCCTCTATTTGTTTCTCTTGGACCTAAAATCACATAAATTCATTCATCGATCAGTCGTCTTTATTAGGATTATGCATCGGTCGTAATCTAATTGGAATAATTAAATCGAATCAGATCGAATGGTTTTAAGAGGTTCTCAGAAGGACCGATTCGTTTTCACATAAGAAATCGGATCAATTGGATCGAGTCGACGAATCAATTAAGATTTTTCTTTTAAATTTTTTACGTTGAGTGAGATTTATATTTTTTTTAATATCGATAAATTTTTCGATGATTAAAATAAGTTGGCCGGCCTCCCATTTCACAAGTTGAGAACCGATTTTTGTCCGATTGAATCCTAACTTCGAAGGAACGCGTGGGAACGGATCGACCTCAGCAGCCGACTTAGCAGATACCGAGAAAAGCCGCCGACGTGGACAGTGACATCGGACGCCTCCACGGACTTTCCCCGACACATCTCTCCACTTTTTTTTTTTTAATCGCTTTTTTTCAACGATCAACACAAATTAAAATAATCGAGAAAGCGATCATTTTTTATAAATATGCCGCGAAGTGATGACGCGAATCTTACTGGAGAACACGTGTACGCCACCGTCGCACCGGCGGCTTCTCCTCCCGTTCGCATCTGAAGAAGAAAGAGAAGGTCGGCCGAGTCACCTCAGCACGCGCCATGTTGCTGACTACCCAAAGGAAAAAATAAAGTCATCATTATCATCTTGATTTCTTTAATTCATTTTCTCAATTAGAATAATAATAAAGACGCTTTCTCCAGCTAATTTGGGATAAGACGAGCTCTTAAATTTAATGTCTCCCATCGCGTCACCAGATTTATATTAATTTTTTTGCGCGGACTAATCTAAGATCTAATTGAAATTGGTGGGAGAAAAAACGAGAATTTTAGAAAGCAAAAGACAATTTTGGGAGCACCATTTGAAAACCCACGAGTCAAAACTTGCCTAACTTGAAACGTATTCGTTCAATTTGGCTAAATTCCACTAATTTGACCACGAAAATAGTAAATGATTAGAAACAAAAATCTATATATTTTGGTCTATTGTGTAATGTAATTTCCGAACTTTAACCCAATTTATGATATCATCCATAAACTTCAAATTATTTAATATAGTCCATGGACCTTCCATACAATTTAATGTAGTCCCCTATATTATATGAAAATATTTCGATATTATCTCTAAATACAAATTAACGGAATGAAAATACTAAATATTTCCATATAGTTCGTAGATTAAATGGAACATATGTCAAAAGTATACAAATTATATTAGACGAATTAAAAAAATTTAGGGATCACACGAACAAATTAAAAGTTCGGTAGCTACATTGTTTTTTAGATTGATATTGAGAGACTATTCATGTCTTTATCCCTTTGGTGCCATCAAACTCTGATAGCCGTACGAGTAAGACCTAACTCACAAAACAGGGACAATTGCCAAATAAGTCATAAACATTTTGCTACTTTGCCAATTCAGTGATAAACTTTTTTTTAAGCCAAATAAATCATAAACTTTTTGCAACTTTGCCGATTAAGTCCTTTCAGGGATTTTGGCCGGAAAATGCCTACGTGGCATGTCGGACCTCGCCGGTAATGACGTGGCGATGACCGGGCGGAGCTCGCCGACCAAGTAATTTTTTAAGAAAAAGAAGATAATTTTTTTTTTGTCCGATCGTCGCCACGTCGTCGCATGTAGGTATTTTCCGGGCAAAATCCGCTGGAATGACTTAATCGGTAAAGTTGCAAAAGGTTTAAGACTTATTTGGCATAAAAAAAGGTTTAAGACTGAATCATCAAAGTAGCAAAATGTTTATGACTTATCTGACAATTGTCCCCACAAAATGTGAATTCGGTAGACATTTGCGGCTATTACTAAACCCTCTGACTTCTCATAAGAGCACGAGGCTTCACGTCCGTCTCAAAATGTCCATATTGGCGAGTCTCCATTTATAGATAGAATCCACTATGACTGTTCCATCGAAGTTAATATTACTCTAGGCAGCTAGTGAGTCAATTAAGCCCGTACAAGACCATGACCATATACTTAAAGATTTTACATGTTACATTACCTCGGTCTAAATTTATAATTGAAACTGGTATGCGGAAAGACCTTCACAGAATTCGAGGCATTGTCCACACATGTTCCATGCGTTTCCCAGGAAATGATTCATTCATTTCCAAAATGAATAAGCGAAATTCTTTTTCATCATTTACGAAATGTTTGCACATAAATTATTATCGATAACGATAATATTTTTTATTGATTAATCATTTCAAGGTACACAAATAGTCAATTTTTAAGATTTTTTTTAATCGTAAACGGCGCCTTAATCTATTTAATTATTTCCCCTCGAGCCTCCTAAGAATTTTGCGCCCCCTTTCCCTCCATCATCTTCCACCCTGTGCATGTCGTCCTAAGCTGCAACAATCGTTAACATAGCCCACCATTGCATGCCGGCATCCCCATCCACCGCTCTCGCCACCACCGGCGCCGGCCACCACCTCCTCGCCATTTCTAGCTATGTGCAA
Source organism: Melaleuca alternifolia (assembly GCA_019926035.1). Lineage (NCBI taxonomy): Eukaryota > Viridiplantae > Streptophyta > Magnoliopsida > Myrtales > Myrtaceae > Melaleuca > Melaleuca alternifolia. The sequence continues at coordinate 1,501,084 of JAGKPW010002568.1, read as the reverse complement.
GGGGTGACCCAACATTACATTCTCGTTGGAGGTTGACTACCTCAGGTTGTCCTCAATCCAAAGTCGCAAGGGCTTGGTGATGGAGCCTTTGCGCGCGTCCGCTCACATAGAGAGAAGGTGGGTTGATCGAGGCGATAGATAGAGACGAGGATTATTTTAATTCAATATGATGTTGGGACGCGACATAAATTCAATAGTGTTTTTAAGTGTTAAAGGGGTTGGGTAGAGGTCAAGAGAGCAGGGTGCTTTCGCCTCGTTCCGTGTTTAGCCGGAATATTTTTATCGTGACAACGTCCCAAAGAATATGTATCTTCATCTTTTGTTGTTGGAACGTCGTGAAAGGCGCCATAGATAATTCTAAGTAAGCACCTTTTTGAATGGAATAGTTATTTTCCCCTCCGACATATTCTATTCCACAAACTTTTTGGGAATCGATTCTCGAGAGACTAACAAAGGCAACACCAATCACCAAACATTTAAACAAGGATCAAGGAGCTATTTTACGGGACAATTGCAATTTAAGTCCTAAACCCTTTGCAACTTGTCGATTTAGTCCTAAATTTTTCTTTTTTGCCAAATAAGTCCTAAACATTTTGCACATTTGCCGATTAAGTTCTTCCGACGGATTTTGGCCGGAAAATGCTTACGGGGCGACGACGATGTAGCTCGATCGACCATCACCGACGACGACGAGGCGACACACATTTACCCTATTTTTTTTCTCTTTTTTTTCTTAAAAAAATACTTGGCCGGCGAGCTCCGCTGGCTGCCAGAGCTCGCCGGCCACTCTGAAGGGCGGTGCATCCCTTGCTGGCTACGGGCGAGGGTGGCGGCGGCCTTCCCAGCTCCGATGGTTGGCAGAGCTCACCAGCCAAATATTTTTTTTTATAAAAAGAAGAGAAAAAAAAGAAAAAAAATTGGGGTAAATGTGTATTGCCACGTCGTCGCTGGTAATGGCCGGTCGAGCTACGTAAATATTTTCCGGCCAAAATCCGTCGGAATGACTTAATCGGCAAAGTTGCAAAAGGTTTATGACTTATTTGGTAAAAAAAAAAGGTTTAGGAATAAATTGACAAAATTACAAAATATTTAGGACTTAAATGGCAATTGTCCCCAATTTTATGTAAGCGATACTTGAGTGAATATACAGAAACTTGTCACGTAGTAAACACGAAAATCGCGCCTTCTGATCCGAAACAAGCGAGAAAATTTCTTATTTAAGGACTCGGATCCATCGCCTCGGTCCCATCACTAACTATACGAGCCTCGTACGTAGAATTCACATGATTAACGCTACGAAGCAAGTCTCGTCTTGCAACGAGTTTCAATGCAAGTGTCTAGGTAGAAGCATGAAGATTTGAGAGAGAGAGAGAGAGAGAGAGACAAGGAATTGGACGAGCATCGGCTGAGTGCTCAAGAATAATGACGTCATCAAGATAACAGGACCTTGGAAATAAAATATCCATGCTCTTTTCCAAATAGCGTGGGACCTGCGATTCTCCCTTTGTAACAATCACCAAAACCCTAGTGGAAAAATCTCCGCAGCAGGATGGCGATTGTTTATCTTATGCACCACCGCTTTGCCCACTAATCAGAGCTTGAGTGGATGAAGGGAGAAGCATCAATACAATAATCGAGAAAGACGAGAGCAAAATGACCAACCATTTCATTATCTCCTCCATCACTTTTCTCGACCACCGCCACCTCTTGGGAGCTTCATAGAGAACAAACGCATCATTGCATCATGGGGTCAACTGAAACGATGATGATTGCTGTCTTATCTTTATCATTTGGGCAAAAAAAAAAGACAAAAAAAGAAGAAGATATAATGTGGCCTCTCACTGAAGCTTCAATCGATCGTGTCCACACCATACCGACCGAAGCAGGTTTGGTCGATATGTGTTATGATACTCAGAGTTAGTGAGCTTGACAAGCTTGCATTATTGCATTTCTACAGGATCATTGACAATAAAGACGACATGTCGACCTAATTGTTGCTTCTCGAACAACCCTTGAAGGTTTTGAAAAAAGTTATTCATGCTCTGAGTGCTGGTTAGCATTCAAAACATGGAAGTGATGCGCAACAATTGATTTGACATTTGGCCGGTAGTTTCACACGTAATTCATCTATCGAATCGTCGTGTCGGTCCATTCAAAAGCTCTAGTTAGTGGCACCGGCAAACGTGGTTACGATAACGCAAAGCATCTGATCATTGGCAAAGACACATTTAGGGGAATAATCTGAAAAGGCAGATCACTTGATCTTTTTCCCCGGGGTGGACCAAAACCCTAGCTGAGGTTGGATGGTGTTGAAGCGTGAAAGGTACGTCTACGTGCACTCGCGTTCTATTTCAAAGCACCCCCGACGGGTCTTCTGAAACTATAAGAATCTACTTCTTTTTCAGGACCTCTCTCCATCTCTCTCTGTCATGGATCATCTTCGGGAAATGACGCCCTTTGGTTCCTTATCGACCTTTTCCCTTCCTCTGGCAGTCCCAGGAAATGAGTGGTTCTTTTCCTGCGAAACTTTCGCATCAACAGACAAGTTTCTTATTTACGTCTACCGTGGAACCCGAGGAGATGCTACTGTGAAATTTCAACAGCTAAATGTTGATTCTCTGTTTTATATTCGATGATGCCGATGCATCTATCTTGAGGTTCGATGTCTTAGCGACATATATTGCTTTTTTAATCAAAGGTCGTAAGAGAAGCGACGGCTCTTATCCGTATAAGGGCCCATTCGATTACAAAAAGCATTTTTTTGCTTTGCCGATGAGTTCTTGGCCCTCCCCCTTTCAAGAAGTTGGGGGTTAACTTCTACTTTGGGTCTCTTGACGAGTTTTTCTTTGCCCAATTTTAACCTCGAGCTGAATTGCTTTTCAATTGGGCAACTCAACTTTTTTTTTTTTTTTGGGTTTTTCAATTTGGTCCCTTTCTGTCCATCGTCATTGAGCTAGCTAGAGGTTTCTTATTATGAGCTGAGGGACACACGGCATTTGAAAGCTGCCCACCTTCGCATTTGTTTCTCTTAACCCAGTAATGTAATTGACATAATGATTTTGGCTCTCTCATCATCCATCTCTCATCGGTTCCCCTTTTCTCTTTCGCTCTAATAAGCTCCCTCGACCGAGGAATAACTCTTCATGGAGGGAGACTCCTTATTCTCAACTCAAGTTGAGATTCGCTCTCTAATTGAGCATACTTTCTGCTTCCATTGTTAGAAATCAACCCGTATGACTTCTTTGAATATTGGAAGCTCTCATTTCCGGATTTACATCCAGTTTTGGTACCTCTTTTCTCCCTATCTAAATCTAGAATCCGGGAGCCTGTTCAACCTGTTTTTTTATATCTACGTACAGTGATGGTATTGAGGAATTGTGGCTGCAGCAAATTGCAGAAACTCAAGGACTCAATAAAATAACCCCAGAAATTAAAAGAAACATATTACAAAAGAGACAAAAAAAAAGAGGGGCAATTGTTCCAAAGATGAACTCATTCCAGTGCAATTAACAAATCTCAGTGTCCAAAAACATGTGCAGCCCATGCTAGTTTGGTCAAGCATGGGGGCAAGAATGTGCGTAAACTAGTGAAACAAGTGAAATTGGACCCTCTTGATCGTGCCAGCTTATGAAAGGTCTTAGCCGAAGCCAAGTGTGACCCTCAACCAATTTATTGTCAATTTTCAGATTGAGAACGACGTGGGGGCACTGTTGCTCCATAAAATAACAAGAACCATTTCTAGTTCCACGAGGCCCCAAAAATTTTCGGGGGCTTTCTAGAGTCGATCCTCGATGATCCAGAATTCCTTCGGACCACACATCTCATCATGCGAGGACAGCATCATTGATCATGAATATGGAATTAAGAGAAAGCTCGAGTCTCGCATTTCTTGCTCTCCAGCCACATTTCCTCACCATTTTGATTTCGGGCCACATGGGTCACAAACATGAGCATCATCCGCTTCTCATTTGAAGAACTTAGAGCGAGGGTGCTTTTTATTCATCTGTCATCACTATAGTGAGACTACAATGATCGAGCGATGCTATATTCTATCCAAATGCAAGAAAGAACCGAAGAGAATAATACAAATAGGCATGCAATCGATTCCCTAATGAACTTCTTCCTCTTTGTGTGTGTAGATCACACAATCGGACTTCGGATAGGAAATGCAAGTGAGCACGTAGCCTTGCCCCATTTGATTCTCATCCAGGAATGAGCCCTCGGACTGGTCCACCGTGCCCGACTCCAATTTCCCCGCGCAAGTAGAACAAGAGCCCGCCCTGCACGAGTACGGCAGCTCGAGCCCCGCGTTCTCGGCCGAGTCCAAGATGTAGGAGTCGTCGGGCGCCTCGATCTCGTGCTCGTCCCCATCGGGGCCGATCAGCTTCACCCTGTAAACCTCCATGGAGGCCCTGAAGCTGCACGGAGATCTCAGGCCAAAGGACTTGGAGATGGGCTTCACTGACCCAAGAGAGGATGGCGTCTTGATGAGGGAAGTAGTGGACGGGAAATGCCTCTTGGGTTGGCTTATGAAAGTGCAAGTGGCAGGTAGTCCTCCAATGGTCGTCATGTTTGTCCCTGGATTTTATCTGTCATGTAGTCAAAAGTAATATGTATTGATTTACCTCAAACAAGGTGAAAATTTTATATTTTCATCTTATACACCAAATAAAAGCCCCTACAACTAGCTGATGATCAGTGGACCGGACGACAGGGACCGAAATTACGAGGCCGTCTCAATTCCTACCTATGACTGCTTGATGCTTGGTGTAAATTTTCTCAATTGTATGTTACAGTTTGTGACTTCTTTTCTCAAATGTGAAGCTTTTACATTGCCACAGAGCATATGGTTTAAGCTTTTGCATCTGCCATAGCCCGAATGTCAATTACATGCACCAATTTCCAAATATTTGTGGAATATGTAGCTAGGAGCTTCCAAATTTGTATGCACGATTTTCCTTCATTTAACTATTTCTCCTACAACTTGTGAAATCTGTATGGTGTATGAATATTTCATTTCAAGGGTTTTTGGATCGAGTATCAACATTAAATGAAAACAAAGTGGCACAAATCAATATCAACGGAAAGATTGACAATGCAGAGAGGCAAATGACCGATTCATGCTAATCTATGGACTGTGCATGCAAGCATCAACCTAGCGAATCAATTGTTAAGAGTGCAGAGAGCGAAAGGGAGAGGGGAAGATTTTCTTGAAGATTTAAGCCGTCAAGAAACGTGTCGGGACTCGCAGGACCAAATCATATGAAAACAGGGCAGATCATCCTAAGAGTAAAATGTGTATGTTTGCCTTGTAACAGTAAAGAACTAGGAATTGGACTAATCCCTTTTTGCTGTAAAAGAACAAGGCAATCGATGTCAGGAGAAAAATGAGAAGAAGCAAGCTATACGAATCCAGTCTAAGCTCTCCAATCTTTGCTCCAACACCCACTCGAGTCGAACCGCATAAAATCCGACCCGATAAACCAGTTCTCTTCTTAGTTTCCTTTCAATCCTGGATCTAGGAAAAGTTGATCTCTCCTAGAACATTTGTCTTGTTGTTGAAACACGAGAGTATGCACATCAAAAAGAAAACACACGGCGTTGGAAGAAAGAACCACACAAGCAAGAAGAGGAAGTACCAACGCGACCCAGAGAACAAAGGACCCAGAAGGACAAGAACGAAAGAGACAAAATTGTTATAGCTTTTCCTCAGCAAGGTCTGAAGAGAGAGCGGATGACTCCCCCGCCAGGAGAAAGCATTTAATGTTGGATCTTGAAAGTGACTGTGTTTTATAAAGCAGAAGGCGAGAGCTCTCTAGAAACCTAAAGAGTTCGAGGGAAAGAGCTGGCTTTTGGCAGCTCCTGAGGGCCATGAGATGGCCGGGCCACTTATTCCGGCTCTTGGCTTTCGAGGTTCGAATAATCTTTTTGCACCGCTCGAAGCTCCAAAAGGACCCCCGAGACCCCCTCCCCTCCCCTCCCCCCCCCCCCCCCCCCCCCCCCCGCCATTCCCATTATTAACACTTGAGAATTGATTAATATATTACGCCCAGTGGATTGAGGATCTGCAGCTTGCATATGCTGTGCTTGCTAGCCAGCCCGAGAGTGCAAATCCTATTGAGAGAAAAGCCGGAGAGGGCATATGCTCTAGTACTCCAGGAATCTTCCTTATTTGGAGGGCTCTGTAAAGAAGCTGCATTGAGTCGAGTCGAGAGACTCGAGACCCAGCAGAGAAATGATAGATGAGACCTCGGCTTCCCAGCTGTACTTACCCTAAATACCAAATGGCATGACATGTGTGAGGTAATGATATTCATCCCAATCTAATTTTGGCAAGCGCGTATTTGTTTTGTTATAAAAAAAATACTTATTTTTAAAATAATTATTATAATGCTTGAAATAGTTAATCTATAAAAAAAAAATATTCTCATTATCGATAATAATTTACGTTTGATAGCGAAAATAATTTTTTTTTCATTTATGTTTCTCAGTGATATGAACATTTATTTTTTGAAATTTCTCTTTTTAAATTATCCCTTTTCTGCGATCAATTTATTTCGAGAAAAATGAAAAATTCGAAAGATCTTTTTTTTTCAAAATAAATATTTTTTATTTGAAATAATTACCCAATTAAAATATTATTTAATTATTTTCATGAATGATGAAAATAATTCTTATTTATTTATTTATTTTAATAACAAAATATCTTTCACATCAGTCATCCTCCACGAAATAATCGTATCCTAAATTCCGTGGAATCACAACTACACTTTTGGGAGACACACGTACATAATGATGAGTGCACTTACAAATAACGAGTCCGCTAGTCCTCACCATACAAATTGCTTCTTACCATCTCTCCAAAATGTTAGAAGACAGATGATGCCCCGACAGAAAAATATGAGAAATGATTTTACACGTTCTCTTTCGAAAGATGTAAGGATTCATCATGATATTAGATTCAAATCTCGAATACTCCAAAAAGAAGGAAGTTAAACAAGGTAAAATCACTCCCAAAGCATCCCATGAGTAGCTATGTTCTAATTCCAAAAAGACCTCTTCCACCAAGAAGAAACTCGACCTGAGGCGAGACGTTTGTAATTCTGATTTCACATGTATCACTAGTCCAACGAGCATTGTCACTAAACCACTGTAACAGAAAAACTACAGAACAAAATGAACGTTCCGACTAAAGATTGTCGTTGAATTCCAAAACTTTTGACAAAAACAGCTGACGAGAAAGACCACCAGCGTAACTTCTCGATGGTTGGGGCCACACAAGTTCTCTTTTCTAGTAACTCCCAAGCAAATACATTGGACACCTCAGAAGACTCGGTATGGCTTCCCCATGGTGCTTTTCAAGTAGAGGCACTTGACCTGACAACGAAAGGGGAAATGCCATCAGCATGAGCAAATAACTACAAATTAAATCAAGCACAGAAACAGAAAATGGCTTGTACAAAGGAAACAATATAGGAGTCAAGTTCACTCACATTTTGCCAGTTCTTCTTCAACAACGAAACCAGGAAGTTCACACTAAGTTGAACATTCTGGAAGATCTGCTTGTCCTCCATAGAGAGGTTACCCACGGCAACACCCATGCAGAGCACCTTCTTGAGTTGGAACTTCACCATAGCCTTTGTCTCGTTAACTTTGGCATCAAGGGACTCCTGATGAGTGACAAGGGTGGGAAACTTTCCTGCATTGATGATTTATTATGAGCATCTTCCGAAGATCCTATAGCATCAAGTTCAGAATTTAAAAAATAAAATAAAATACTAATGCATAATCTGGATTCCTCTTACGTGGGAGAATCACTACCACCATATATGAAGGAAAAAAACTTGCCTGCCTTGTTCAAACCAGGGCCCAGAAGACGGGGAATCTGCTTGATCACAGCTTCAGACGCCAGAAAGGCATGGTATTTCTTTGCTAGTTTCTTAACCAACTTCTTATTCTTGTTCAATTTCTTCAACCCTTCGACATCCATATAATCCAGGCCAATCTTCTCTGCCTGCATCAGGACAAAAGGCATGAGTGGTGTTCCTTCAAGAATAGTTTACCGTTGCCAAAGAATCAGAATTCAGAGACGAATCGAAATTGCAAGGAACTTACTTCTTCCACGTGTTGAGCATCACCAAGCATGCAGACTTTCATCTTAGGGCGAGGAATGTGCGGTAATTTCACAGAACCACTGAAACGCTTATCTTTCTGGGGATCGTAGTTCTTCAATCCAATCTGAAGCTCAACTGTCTCGGTAAAATTACGTTTTTTCTCATTGCAATCATTTCTTATCCCAGAGATAGCTTCTCTCAATGCGTCACTTTGAAGCTTACTGGAAGTGAGAGAAAAATCAATGGTCAGAGCAATACAAAGGCATGAACCAAACATGCATTAATCGCAATATTCAGCAGAGATGACAAAAATTTATACATTTCAACCCTAAATTCCCACTATACGTTTCCGTAAATAACATTACAACCACACCATATCGTGCAGAATCTGCAGATACTGCGCAAGGCTGTTCAAACACAACATCTCTTCCGGTTTCAGTACCCCAATATGTCATCTGTGAAAAATGCAATACAGAAAAATGCAAGCTACAACCTCCAGTGACATTTCTCAGCAATTTTAACATTCTCACAACAGCTGCATTCTACAAGCAGTATAGCCTCTGGCAAGATGCTACTAGATGATTTAACCACTGGATTACAACTATTCCAATGATGAACGACCAAGTCTATAGTGCACACATTATCCCAACCAAAACAAAGTCATTAAGGGAATAGTTTACATGTCCAAGATAGAAGGGATTGGACGAAACGAAATTAGAAGAATCGAGCCTAGCAAGAGATTATCCGCATTCAACTGGATTGAGGTGCTCCCAGGATGGCTTGAGCAATTACAAATTACTGGAATATCAACTGCACCCTTTGGTTAATTAATCTCTCAATCGATCAACGCAATGATTCAATCTATTCACAACCAATTTGACTAAAATTGCAAAGAAAATAATCAGGCACCCTTTGGCTAATTCATCTCGATCGATCACCGCGACTGCCTAGCTATCTCAAGCAAAGGAAGTGGCAAATTCAAGACTTAATCCAACACAGTAAGAGTAGCAAAACCACGATACACCACTTTCCGACACAAAGCAAGCCGAGCCGTGGGCATACCTCATTTTTTGTCCTTTCCGGAGACCGTCCAAAGATTTTGCCTCCTGCGACCAAAATTGAACCAAAAACAGAACAGTTTCAAAACAATCTCGAGACCAGTCAAAAACACTTGCTACACTGTTAGATCAGCTATACCCATCTGATCAAATGCAAACTAACGAAGAAACCCTATGCTCCATCAGCTTTTCTCAAAATGAAAAACCGAAACTTCAGCCTGTTCTACTTCACAGAGGCCTCGAATTGGAGCAAATGATTCAGCTACGGAGCAAGAACAGCAGCACGTCGACAATAAAACCTGATGCAAAGAATTAAAGGGGAGAGATCGTACCGGAGACTAGAGAGAGCGAAAACCGCAACTAGGGTTTCTCGCACGGCTCGGCTTCGAACATATATGCTGCGGATTCGGAGAAGGGGGACCAAAACCCTAGCAAAAAATTTGGGCCTTGATTTCTTGGATTTGGGCCGTGAAGCTCCATCCTTTAGTGGGCCTGCAGATCCAAGAACAGATAAAGAAGATCGCATCATCGTCTTCTTCTTGAGCAAAAGATTCATAAACAAATCTCGTGAACATATGTTTATCGTAAATATGAGAACTTCCAGAGGGTTCAGCTCCTAGTTTTCATAATTATTGAAAAAAGCAAAAAAATACGAACTCAAGAAAAAAAAAATAAAGAGTGGTGACCCAAAAATAATGACGAAAGAATAGTCATATTTCTGTCCACCGTTCTAATTGGTGGATTTCGAATACGGGTATCACTAGCGTTATGTGTAGTTAAGTGCATATACAGATGACCAGAGGTGCAAGGGAAAGTATAGCGCGTAATACTGTTGTAATTCAGATTGGTGCCAATAAAGATGTTATGAGTTAGATTGGACATATGCTTTCAGTTCAAAATCGACAATCCTACCTCTATGCTCTGTAGTCTGATGGGGAGAGTAAATTAATTCAGAAGAAAAGTTCAAGTAAAAATCAAACCAATGTCTATATCATTGATCACAATCAGGGCTTGGTTTCAAACCGTTAACAGTGAGGCTGCAATCATATGAGAAAGTGAAAGACTAACTAACAAGCTTATTTGGGGGCCAAACATTAACTTGGGACTGAGAATGTGTCTCTCCATCATCCCAGACAAAGACAATTAAGGGACAACGATATTAATTACAGCGATTACAAAAAAGGAAAGAACGCTTTTGATGAAAATCCATTGTGACATCTTCATTGGGTTGCTTGGGAGGTGCATATTCACATTGGACATGGACTGAACAATGGAAATTGGGCACTGATGCATGTCGGGTCCTGTCTTTTTAAAAAAAAAATTGAGGGATGAACATAATCTATAGTCCTACGAGAGAATACTACGGTTCGAAACCCCCAAGGCTCAACCAGCGAATCAAAAGTTTTGATCTGGTTCGATTCAATTAATTCCTCATAAGGAGCAACAATGAACTCGAAGATGGTTTAGGAGAATCCAATGAAATTTGAATAAGAAAGAGTAGATGATTATCATAGTGATGTCCATCAGTTAGGTGAGACAGTGCATCTACTTGAAGACTGCAAATTGTGTATTACGGGCGCCCCTCCCCCATCCCAAAACAAAAAGAAAAGAAAAGGAAGAAAATGGTGTTTGATACAATATATTGTGGACCTCAGTTTGAGTGGAGATAAATTGATTTGCATCAATATCCATACGCTGCTAAAAATGAAAGGAAAGAGGCTCGTAGCATGTAATGTATGAAATGACTCGGGAATTAATATTGCAAGGAGTCCATAGGAGTTCAAATCAGAACCATCATTACTACAATCTGTGAAAATGAAAACAGGTTCGGATCTGATCTAGGCCAATGTTGTCATCCGTGGTATTTAAAGATTAAGCACTATATAATCAGGACATTATGATGACTGAGGAGAAAGATTGATGCTCTCAGACTTGGGCCGCCCGGGCTTGTTCGATGTGGTTCATTGCCAATTCGATTCACGAATGGAACGGTAGACGTCCGGCTTCCTCAACTGCTCAATTCCAAGATCTAGATGAAACTACTGAGTGGTAAAAAAAGGCAAGTAGATAGCGCAGAGAGAGAGAGAGACAGGGAGGGAATTGCTTAACCTGTTAAAGCAACTCCAAGAGGCAACCTGATAGTGGGATTAGTGACCTAAAATACTTAATACTAGGTTTTTTAAAATCTCTAAACCCAGAAAGTGAGGAGCTTTTTTAGCAAACTGCTATCAAGGATGGATCACCTAATCCATGCATTACTTCTTGCTCTATCGAATCCAACCCCCTTATCTGGCGTCCCAATCATTGGTTCAGAAAGGAAATCCCCATAACTTACAAAGATAGCAGATGAACATTGCATTAGAATATTTGCTTCCTCCTCTTTATGGAAGAAATTCGTAGGTCCAATCCAGCCCCCACACGCCAGACATAAACATATTTATACATAGAAAGACAGAGACAAGAAAACATCTGTTTGTGTATCCCCAATAATGCTTGCTCAATCACTCATACAAGTCCTTTAGCTAGACATTCTTTAATATGTGTACCAGTTTCATATGCCTTTTTTCTTTTTCTGCTGCAACGTGGGTAAGATTTTAATTTTCTTCCTTAGGGCATGTCCAACAAACACAACCACCCTATGCAATAGTAAGGACCCAGATCAGGAACAATGAGAAAGATAATGAAGCTCGTTCTTGCATGGACCTTGTATTGCACCGGCCTCTCGGAAAAGAAGAAAAAAAGGGTTTGTGAACTTCTATTAATAGAAAAGAATCTCAATGTGGCAATTGTTTTAGGTGATGACAGGGAACGATGTTGACATGTCAACCATGGGGATAACACCAAACAAATCCTTCTCAAAGAGCAGAATTAACAAGGCAAGTGGATATTGTCTGCAGATTATATATTTTATTGGGAAGTTGAACCGGCATGAATAGAACTTTAAGTACTCTCTCTCTCTCTCTCTCTCATAAAGGTCTTAGGTGTCAATGGTGGGCTTAGTCACTCTGTAGGGCATCTAAAAGAACAACTGAAACCCCTTCAGAAGTCCTTCTTTTACATTGATCCCTCTTTTCTTGCCTTCTTTCACGAAAGATGACTTGTCTCATCTCCATCTCTAATTTGTATCTTTCACGATAAAGATCACTTCTTTATCTACTCATTTTCTGTTCATGCAAGTACTTGCAATTCCTGAAAGAGTCCAGTAAAGGGGCCAATGAAAAGGCCCAGGCGGTTATAAGAGAGAGAAATGCAGTAGGATCCAGGGATTCGAGTGGGTTCATGCCAAAGACCCCACCTCCATTTCCTTTCTGTAAAAAAATAATATGCATATGAAAATATTTCATCTTTCATTGTTTTTGGCATATCAAATTTTTCCAACCCCACAAGCAGAGTTGGCATATACAGGCTCTGATAGGACAATGTTTTCTGTTCCTTGAGATGGTCATAAAGCAAGCAACACAAAGCTAAGCAGATTCAAGACGAGTCAGGTTTCTTCACAGAGAAGGAGAGGAAAAAGAGGATAGATAGAGACGTCCATGAAGGATCAAGCTTCAAAAGTCACAGAAAGGAGAGAGATAGATGGAGAGAGATATATATAAATGAGGGTGAAGGGTGGACCCTTCTTGTGGCTACTTATTTAAATTTTGACAATCAAGCTTTGATCTTTTCTGGTTTTGTGACTCTCTTTCTTCTCTTCCATCTCTCTCTGCCTGTTGGGTTACTCCTTCAAACGATTTTCTGTTCAAGAAAAACGAGGTAAGGACGTGTGTTCCTTGATAAGAGTCATCGTTCACTTCCTCTCATTCTGTCTCTCTCTGTTCATAAAAAGGCCATAAGTTTTCTTATAGTCATCACACGTTCTTTTTGTTTCTGGACTTCTTCTGTGCAGTCCATTGTTGGTGTTGGAGAGATGAAAATAGTCCGGCTCTGAGCTCAGAACAAGTCTTGCATGGCGAGTCACAGAATTGGAGAGATTGGTTTATCAGAAACAGGGCCATCAACTCATCACGTCCCCTATTCAGTCTATCATGGAATCAACAATCCCACCACTTTCATGTATTAGCCCAAACCCACGCTCTCTTCTCTTCTCCCACCTCATTCATCTCTGAACTTTTCCTTCTCCTCAAAGTAGAACTGAGTTCTTTCTTTAGAATAAAGGAAAGAGACCGGTTTCTCTATATGGGCATTGATAATTAGTTCTCTCTTTTTCAGTAATCAAGGAGGATCTGCTTTTGATTTTGGAGAGCTAGAAGAGGCAATTGTGCTGCAAGGCGTAAACATCAGAAATGATGAAGCAAAAGCACGTATGAACATGAAAAGCTCCATCTCTCACATTTTTTCCTCTTCAGTGACGTCTCACCAAAAACAACCAGTTGTATCCTATCTGTGTGTGGAGGCAGAGAGAGGAGTTTGAAAATGTTTTCAGTGTGGAGTTTGGCGAATTTTCCATTTCTGATAGTGTAATCATTTCTCGGACTGAGAGTGGAATGGCATGAGTACGCAAACTTAGAAACCTGACCTTACCCAAGCCATGATTTTCTTACTGAATCCGTAACTGCAAGAAAAGGAAGCAGAGAGAGAACAGGGATTAGGTTTCAGTCTCTGCTTTTTCTTTTTCTTCATGTTCTGAAAGTAAAAAAAATCTTTTGGTTGTCTTTATATTTTCTCTACTTACTGTGATCCTCTGAGATTTTTGCTGTTACGGGGTGATTCTCTTGCAGCTTTATATACAGGCAGGCCTGCGGCCACTCTGGACATGTTTCCTTCATGGCCAATAAGATTCCAGCACACCCCAAGAGTTAGTACCTTCTCTACTTTCGTTCTCCTACTTTGACCGCGTCTCTTAACTCGAGGGGTTCGGGGCTTCTAGTTATATTATGCATTCTGGAGACGCCCTTCGACTTGTACTGATCAATTACCCTCTCGAGTTCTCAACTCTTTCTGTCCTAGAGTAAATTTCTGTGTGCTCGTTTGAACAACTTCTAATTTTTCTGTTGGAGATATTGATGGATTCAGTGGTCTTGATCATGTTGTGACATGATTTGATGAAAAGGCCGGGACTTGAAATCTTTTTGTACTGATGAATGTGTTTGTTCTTGTTAAACCCAGGGAAGTTCGAAGTCAGGAGGAGAGAGCACTGACTCAGGGTCAGGAGTAAACACTAACACTCTTTCTTCGAGCATAGGTGAGGCTCAGAGAGAATCAGAGTCTCCAGTCAGTGCAAAGGTATCATCTTCTTTGGATCATCAGAAACTGCAAAAGCCAATGGAGATGGCAGCAAGTGATACCTCTTCTCTACCTTCTCCAAGTCAATCCGCCTCCAAAGCACCCCAAGACAAGGTGTTTGTTTTACACTTCATTTCAAAATTATCAATCTCCCACGACTTCTCGCTGGTTTGCCACATACCTAGAACTGTGGATAAAGCCTGTGTTTCTGTAGCTACTCTCTCTCTCTCTCTCTCTCTCTCTCTCTCTCTCTCTCCAGATAAAACGGATCCCAAAGTGCTCAGGAAAAGGTACAAATAGTAATAATACACAAAAAAAAATGTTGGGCAGAATCTTTAGAGAAGTTACCACTGTTTTTTATCCTGAAGAGTGAAAAAAAAAAAGAGTTTGGGAAAAATTTAGGAAAAAAAAACTGTTTTTTCCCCTACAAGGGTGCTAGACTTAATGTTTATTTTGAAAGGTTCATAAAACATCGAAAGAATGCTAAGTTAGATCTGTATCATCTTGATAAATTAAACAACATTATCAACTGATCTCTTCCCCATTGAAAACCAGGATTGGAACAAGTGTGCTTTCCAACCCACCTCTTCTTTATTCCTTAGATTTTGTTCTGATCAAATACTAGGGTCATTGTCACTGATCTTGCAATACATTTAACAATTCCTCTTATCATCCCAATAATTGATTTTTCTGTTTAAAAAATCTTCCAGAGAAAAGGAGGCTCCACCTCGGAGAAGCAACTTGATGCTAAGGTTCCAAGTTCATTAGCACTTGTTCCTTATTTTTATTTTATTTTTTGGCTACACGAGATCATTTCCTTGTTTTTTTTTTCTTACTTTTAAATCGTTCTTCACTTTGATCTTAACTTTTTAGATGAATCATATTCACTTGATTTCAGACATTGAGACGTTTGGCCCAAAACAGGGAAGCTGCGAGAAAGAGCCGTCTC
This sequence comes from Melaleuca alternifolia, assembly GCA_019926035.1. Lineage (NCBI taxonomy): Eukaryota > Viridiplantae > Streptophyta > Magnoliopsida > Myrtales > Myrtaceae > Melaleuca > Melaleuca alternifolia. The sequence goes on along the minus strand of JAGKPW010002568.1, from coordinate 1,485,737 downwards.
AGGAAAAAGGTCTGCCATCTTCTACAGCTTTGGAATCCAAGTGACAATATAAAAATCTCTGTTCCATTATGTAGAAAAACGTGAACTTCGAGAGCCTGCTGACTTTTACTCCCTGATTTTCTTTCGACAGGCTTACGTTCAGCAACTAGAATCAAGTAGAATAAAGCTCACTCAGTTAGAACAAGACCTTCAGCGGGCACGCTCTCAGGTTTTCGAGTCTAAAACACGTTATTCTACCGAGATCTGTGGCCATTACTATCTTCTTGATCTTGAGGAAACACATTTTCGTGGCTCTTCTGCAGGGGTTTTTCTTGGGGGCATGCGGCGGCGCTAATATAAGCTCTGGTGAGTCTTTGATGGCTTCATCGCGTGCACAAATTAGTACTCTCATTGTAAGTGTCAAAAGCAAGATTTTACCCAAGAAAGAACGGGCGTTTATCAAAAGGCGCCTCGTATTTTCTTGCGATTGGTCAAAATGTCCTCTCGGTGATCAACTGTTCTTAGGCATGAATGTCTTGTTGTCTGAAGGTCTTGTCTTAGAATTCTAGAAGCAGTCGTGCGATGTATTTGTCGAACCAAACTTCAAACTCCTGGACTTCTGTGAACAGATGAAGAATGTCAATTTTTCCAAATAATTGAGCTTCCCGGTCCAACACACCACCTGAAAAAATTTCTAAATTCCCTTTCTGACTGTTCTTCATTTGACTGCGAGAAAATCGCTCAGTTCTTATTCGTGTCTTGCCAGATTTGGTTAGACTTCTGAATCTAGTCGATTTCTTGACTAAAAAAATCAGAGTCTCGCATGCCATGATAACACAGACTATTTGCCACCAACTTTTCCCCATTTAGCAAATCGATTCGCTCTGCACCAAAAGCCATGAGGTATGCTCTATAGAGTTAGAAACTCTGTTCCCATAAAAGTCTAGGGCAAGCATGATAATTGGCCACGGTGACTGATTAATCTATGCTGTTGCACAGTTTAATTGCTTCAGCTTTGTGAGTTTTTTAATCTTTTATCACCGCAATAATTGGAAGAATACAACGCTGTCTAGGAGCGGCAATGTTTGATATGGAATATGCAAGATGGTTGGAGAACGACCACCAGCATATGTTGGAGCTCAGAACTGGCCTCCAAGCGCATTTACCCGACAGCGATCTCAGAGTGATAGTCGATGGCTACATTTCACATTACGACGAGATTTTCAGGCTCAAGGGGGCAGCTGCTAAATCCGACATCTTTCACCTCATAACAGGGGTGTGGACGACCCCAGCCGAGCGCTGCTTCCTTTGGATGGGTGGATTCCGACCATCAGAACTGATCAAGGTTAGTGGTATTAATAGATTCCTAATCATCTTTTGGCAAATTATGTGTCCGTGCCTAATCTTTTTCTGAATATCAGAAAATGATGTTGGCGGGGACTTTGGCCTCTGGTATATTCTCACTTCAGAGGACACATTGTCCTTGCACTAGTGCCTTTCAAAGGATAATGATGCTTGCCAAAGAAAAGAGTCTTTTTCTTGGGTTCTAAACAAGCTTTAAAGTTCTTGGCGAGGCATCTCCTTTAATCATAGGAATAATGAAAGGCATTGACTTGCTAAACCTAGATTCCAGGAGACTTCTTTTACTTTCCTGAAAAGAAGAAGTGACATTTTTTAGAGCCAGAGTAGTTAATTGACCAAAATATCCTCTCACCAAATTCTAAAGCCTTGACCACTTCCCCAACCGAGCTTCTTTGGCCTGTATAGGGGCAACCAGATGATCAGCTGCGCATGTTTTTGTCCTCCATTTTAAAATTGCCACTGCCCAAGATAAAATAAAATACAAAGACATAAATCATTTGCTTTTACTTGATGACAGGAGGATGCAGATGTTTATATGTTTTGTGTGTGGCCTTTGTTCTCAGATATTAATAACGCAATTAGATCCGTTGACGGAACAACAATTCATGGGGATATGCGGCCTCCAACATTCGTCTCAGCAGGCGGAGGAGGCGCTGTCCCAGGGGCTAGAACAGCTCCAACAGTCGCTTATCGACACCATCGGCGGCGGGCCCGGCATGGACGGAATGCAACAGATGGCGGTCGCCTTGGGCAAGTTAACCAATCTCGAAGGCTTTGTTCGACAGGTAAAATCGTAGATTACGGAGAAAGATAAAATTCTCTAGAACTCGGTGCAAAGTTATTCTCCCATGCATACTTTGGGAAGGCTTGTAGAGCAGTAACTAGGATAAGGTAAGGTGCAACTGCTATTTCTTTTTAACATAAACAGGAGTTTTGCATACGCATGGAAAACATGATAAAACTCAAAATTACAATAGAAATTGAAAATAAAAACAGAAATAGAATTTCCTTATGTGAAGGCTGCTTAAGATCATGAATACTTGGTAGAATCATCTTTCGGGGGTTGATTGGTCAGACTTTCAAAAGTAGTAGGGCAAGCGCCGCAATATTTCAACCTACGTCCTAAGCTGGATTCACGTCATCCTGATTTTAACCTCTCGTTTGACTTTTCTGGGGATGAAATGCAAGAATCCCAGTGTTAAAAAAAGCTTATTCTATTCCATCAGCTTTGGTGCTGATTCGTCGTCAGACGAAGATCTAACTCAGATTATCATATTAAAACTTTTACTCGACATATCTTCTTGGCGGTCCCCATCAGATTTTGTCAATGTCGAGAGCTGCCCTTTGATGATCTCCAATAAGTACTTGCCAAGCCAGCAAAAGCTGAAAGAATTCTTAGTTTTTTATACTTGCTTTTCTTTCTTGGAGAAATACTTATTTCATTTTTCTTTTACCCATGATTTTTGTGTTGTAAAACCCATCTTCCTTTTGGTGTAAAGAAGTCCATTACCCTGTTGAATAACTAGGGTTTGGTGTTGATTCTTGCACCAGATCTTTCTGAATGTCACCATCCAAAAGGTTGCTTGAGAGCGATGCCGGTTGAAATAGAAACCCTAGCCAGAGCTATCAAGCCACATTTAAAATAATAAGGAGGAAAATGATAAGCTATCTGCTTTAAATGGGATTCAAGATTTTAAAGATTATATATCTCTATGATTGCAAAATAGTCCAAATATGAAGAAAATGACACCTTCACGAGCTTCTAGCCCTCTTGAATTGTTGTTGGCCTTCGTGACCGATGTGCCGTTGCACCATAATTAGGATTCATTTTTATTTCAACTTGCTCTTGGTAAATTTTATATATATTATCGGATATTAATCATCTGTTACTTCATTACTATATTTCGTGGAGGAGGTTTCTCACTTGCGTAGCTAAGAATTGCAGGCTGATAACTTGAGGCAACAGACCCTTCATCACTTGCGCCGGATACTGACGATTCGACAAGCCGCGCGCTGTTTTTTGGTGATAGGAGAATACTATGGACGACTACGAGCGTTGAGTTCTCTATGGGCGTCTCGTCCTCGAGAGTGAGATTACAATTTCATTAGATGCTGATTTTTTTTTTTCCATCGAGATAGATAAAGTGTGCAAACTAATCTAGTCATCTTAAGTTGTTCTCACATCTGACTCTCTAAAATGACTTGGTTTTTGGACAGGAGCATGATGAATGATGATAATTCAAGCCAAACGACAACAAATCTGCAAATCGTTCAGGCTGCACAAAATCACTTCTCCAACTTTTGATTATCCCATGTTGGAGCGAGCGAGCGAGCAAGCAAGAGCTGAACTTGATTGATCAGATCTAGAACGACAACCTCGCCCTCATAAAGGGGTTCTGCCAGAATTTCTTGGATCTTCTCTTTTAGAAGGATAGGAAATTTTAGTGTTTATATATTCACTGTCATCTTTTGTTCTTGTCATGTAAATGAATGTAACCAATTGTATGTGGATGGGGAAGCTTCCAGTGAATCGGTGTATAAAGAAAGAGAAAAACAGTCGATATGAAATTGCGAATCACCACCATAGGAGTGTCCTTATTGTGTACGATGTTCTTACGTAATCCTTTTTTTCCCTAAGCACAAGCTATACAGCAATAATATGTGAGGAGAAACGAGGTAATTTCAGCAATAAATATAAAACCTTGGTCAATTTAGCAACTGCAAGTGCATGCGTGCGCGCATTATATACTTTATCCTCATTTAAAATAAGAAGTTATCTATTGAATAACCGCTGACTTAGCTCCAAAGCTAGGGCAAGCTTTTGATAGATTATCAAGAACTCACCATATTTGCAATGTCGTTCATACCCATGTGCGAACATTGCAGATATCATACATACGATTGCACTACGTATAGAGAGAGAGAGAGAGAGAGAGAGAGAGAGAGAGAGAGAGAGATTAACTTTGAACAAGGAAGGAGAAAGAGACAAGATGGATGGTTGGGAAGTGGAGGTGTGGTTTTTCTTGCATTTGCATGAAGTGGTTGCAAAAGAAGAGGTTCATCTTTGTTATTAGAATATGAAGAAAGGACAAGCTGGGCAGGAAGCAAAATCCCAATGACTAATGACATACATTGTCCTCTTTATGCAAATATTATATGGTGGATTCATCGTGAACCAGAAAGAAAACATATGATTTTCGGTGCTGACAAGGAGAAAACCCGGGCGGTGGGTGCGAGTGCTTGTTGCTGTTTGATCCTTTTCATTAATGAAGTGGTTGTGGATTATACAGATCTTGTTTCAAATAGGACGAGGATATTGAGGGGGCCAGATTGAAAGTTTATGTCCCTTTACTGGATTATATATATACATATATATGTGTGTGAATATTAGAGACGATCTTCTTCCAACATGCATTAAGAAGTTGTGAGACCGTCAATTTTCATAATCTGTCCCTCTAGATCCTTATGAAATTATTTATTCAATCAACAGTTTCTAAAGATTGAAATTGATGTAAACAACAATCTTTGCAAGGATTTTTCATTCATGAGCATGATATAACACAGTTCATTTGAGTGTGAGGCTCTAACGCTCCTCGACACATTAGACTCCCGGACAAAGTGGTTGATTCAAGATCCAGCATGACACAGAATAATTTAATCGGACTTCAATTGACGTTGGACACAATTACGGACCGCGTGTTGCTCTTACATGGCGTTATTTAGTGGTATTTACTATGAGGGAAAATGACAAAATCACAAAGGTTTTTGGAGTACTTACGTTTTTTTTTCTCTCATTTCCGGTTTCTTCCTCAAATTAAACGGGGCGCTATCTTATTGTTCAATATTCGGATCACAGAGAAATTTTTTGGCTTGTCTAACTTTTGGATTCATTACAATCGACATAAATAAACAATTTGATTAATTTGGCACTGCCCATCACTGTCAGCGTGCCTTCACTCACCCCCACACCAATTAGAGAATTAGGAAGCAAAGGCGACTTTTCTCTTAGACTAATGGGACACGTCCCTTTAGATTACGTCTCAATTTTAGTTTAATTTATCAAAGGCTAATGCTGCTGCCGTCACTTCTTTATAAGCAAGGAAGGTATGGGAGACCAAGACAACGTTTCGTATTATTCTTAGAAGCACCATTTCAGTGCTCTGGTTAAAAGGAGCTGCTCTTGACATTGCAACTTTTGGATAGGCAAAATTCTTTACTACAGGGATTAGTGTACAACAAAGAATTACAATGGCAATTCTGACTCTGCTTGCTCCCCCAACAGTAGGTAAAATGTAGACTTTCAAATTTCTTTGCCTAACTCTACAGACTGCACCCTTAATCAATTAGGAAAGAACACAACACTAAATGAGTTGACCGCCTGGCTCCGGCATTTGCAGAGTAATGAAGTCGGGGTCTTACGCGCCGCCCTCTGTTTTAAAAATCGAATGCGAACTCATCCCACGGCGGTACCTCGAGACCCACGGAATCGTGATCTTGCATCCCATCCACGTCGAAGTCCAGAAACGAACTGAGATCTTGATTCCCACCAAGCCCGAGATTCACAAAATCAATGGGCTCGTCCGCATCCTTCGTCGAGTCTCCTCGTGCGTTGTTACTCGCCTTCGATTGACCAAGTGATGCATTGATCACATGACTAGAGGCATTCTCTGATTCTGGAAATCCGTTCCCAGGCCTTACTCTTGAAGTCGGATGATCACAGGCCTTCTGCGTCAATTTCGCTTTGGTTTTGCACTCGACCCCAGGGCTTTGGAGTGATTCTTGACCAGCCCCTGCGGATGGAGTAGTAACATTCGAATTCCTCTGCCTCTCACCTCTCTTGCCCTTTGTTTCGCCAAGTATGGAGCTGTCAATCGATGTTACTTTTGAGGAAGCACACCCCATGACATCATCAATTAGCATTTCTTTCTTCTTCCCAAGAGAGTCATACCTTTCAAAAGTGCTAGAGACAGCACCTGTGGCAGGATATATAGAAGGTTAGAAGATTCTTTAATGGTTTACCCCAATTCGTTCACGTGAACTTTCATCCTGATGGGACTTTAATCAGGTGACAATCAAATAAAAGTATCAAACCTGAAAAGGGTTCCAAGTCAATAATGTAATGACAGGCTACCGTAACCAAAATTTACCTGATCCCCTAGCTTCTGCTTGAGGATTTGAAACATCGATGCACGTATTGCTTGCAGTTCCTGAGCCAACACATTCAACGGATTTTGCATCATTACTGCTAGACAGCGGAGCGAAGAGGATTTCCTGAAGTCCAGGCTCGCAAAAGCAACTAACGCCCGTATCTTCGTACTTTTGATATCTCATTAGTGTGCGCTTGATAAAAGCCCACGCAACCTGTTTTGAAACCTTGCGGACTGAAGCTTTTGAAGTACTGCTGCCCCGACATGCCTACATAGGAATTTGACAATACAAAAATTCTTTAACGACCAGCAAAGTGCTTAAATTGTCTTTAGTTTATCCACATCAACAAAACATTTGCAGCTACTTTTGCATCGAAGGAACATACAAAAAAACTAGCCTTTGATTTGATTTAACATGATATCATGCATTTGGCGATATGGTAGGACCACCATAAGACTCAAATAAGTTATTTGTCTCAAGTACAACCAGTTACCATCAAGAAGTACAATATAGTACTAATACTGGATGTTTATGGTCTGGAAAAATTGCCAAATACTGTGTACCCCTAAGCAGTTTTAGAAGTCGAACCATCCAGCTAGTAAAAACTATTGATGGAAAGCACCATGCAATCAACAAGCCTAAGTAAAAGCCATTTGCCACACTGGAGTAAGCTTGGAATTAGCCAGATGCAATGTCATATAGGTAATCAATTATCACCACAATTGCCCACATCTGCTAGTGGATGGAGAAAGGCATACATTTTTGGACTTCCAGTTGGAACCTAGATGAAGTTCTTTTGTGGCATATATAGGACAAAGGACTTTCTAGTACTACAAAGCATAGGTTAGCTTCTGAATGATTGCAACCACATCAATGAGAGTGCCCAATTTCAAAATATTAGCCTTCTGTTATCCAAATGACAAACTCTCCTACTTCTGTCATTTGCTCATCAAATGAGGAAAGTGATAGAAAACCTAGATTTGTGGGAACTTAAAGCACAATCTTTGAAAAAGAGATGCTAAAACAGGATATTCAGTGTATATGTTCAATCAAGTGCAAAATATACTGCATTTTAGAACATAAGGATTTGGCATTAAATATTTAAGAAATAATTACACTTAAATTTTTTCGACATGGTAACCAAATATAAACTCTAAGTTCCAAAATTTACACTGATCTGTGACAGCCCCCATAAGTCACAAACATATAATTCTGTTATTACTTCATAAAACAAACAATATGACAAAAAACTAGAGAAGAACTCGTAAAAAGTAAGCAAAAAAGCTTCAGAACAGACAGCCAACCCAGAACCCCAGATATTAGAACCAAACAAAACGAATAAATATGAGATGAAGAATCCGGACACCTAATCCTTCTTAAGCATTCGGCACAAAATAATGCTCATTCATAGAGGACAGATTGCCGATGTCAAATGCAATGTCAAAGAACCAGACTGTACCAATATGAGGTAAAGACTAGGAGTCGCATCCCTTAGACTCCATCACTTGATACGAACTCAATCACCTCTGCCGGCTTAATGGCCAGCTTCTAAATAGGCAAACCACAGAGACTGGGGTTTGACCTGCCCTTAGGGGGCAGGAGGAAATATGAATGTTTTTCAAAATCACCCGGGCCATTGCATAGATGACGAAAAGATATCAGTAGAAGGAGCTACCGGCATGTTGACATCATATAGAAGTGTACTAAAAATCCATAATGAAAAAACAGCATGAAAAAGTACGGTGATCTGCATTGAAAACGTGAGTCTATTACAGTCTAATCTATCCAATCCAATACTTCAGTTTCAAAAACCATTAATCCATCAATTCTGTCGGTACTTGAAGGTACAGCATAGTTTCTTTTTCTTACAGATCGAAAAATTTATATGAATTCTGCGGGCAAAAATACTTAAAAACCAATAATCCATCATTTCTAAATAATGAATTCCAAATAGATAAACAATTACCATTCTTTTCCTGTAGGCCATCTCAACAAGTCGTTGCATAGCAATCTCTTCTAGTTCAACCTTCCTGCATATTAAGTCCGACTATCTAAGCAAAACAAAGAGCAAGATGAAAATATCAGACAAGTACCCAAGAAGGCATTAATATTATTACCGTCTTTTAGCATCTTCTCCACTCATTATAGCTTTATCCACTTTCTCCAAGTTCGCCCTTTTTCTCACAATCTAACATTCAGTCAAAAATCAGAGATGAATGGTGGGAGCATTTTGCAAGAAAAGTACTGAACATTGATCAATCTGACTTCATTCTTTTCGCCCAAGAATGAGAACCTTCCTATCAATCCCCGACTTTAGGGTCAACAAATACAAGAAGACTAGGGAAATATCAACCTGTTGGTATAGCCCCTCCCTCAGCTCTGCAATATCCTGATTAATCACCTCCACATCATCTGCTAGATCGGGCTGCATAGAACAAGTTTGAAACAATAAGAGCGGAAGTTTTCACAGAGAAGCAATGAGGAGGATTGCTGGAGTATGGATAACATGTGGGAAAGATTTCAGAGGATCTTGTCTGTTAAATGAGGAACCTACCAATATTTCTGGATGTATGTCAATACTCCTTAGCTCAAGCAGAAGCCTGTCATCAAGAGACATTGATTGATATTGACCATCATTGTAAGGAAAGGCAGAGACATTCAATTCCTTCTTGGGAAGCTGTCCCATATCATCTGAACATATTTCACTGACAATGGCTGCATCTGAATGGGAGTATTCATCATCTCCAAAAGAATGCTCGTTGCTATAAACTGAAGTCGACATGCTTGAATTCCTAACTGTGCTAGAGGCAGCACTTTTATCAGCAGAAAATCTGTCCAAAACGTTAACTTTCTGATTCCATAAATTCACAGCTGACTCAACTTCAGATTCCATCCTATCCTTTTCTCTGGACTCTATGTCTATCTGGTTACATGAACCACAATGAGAATCATCGCTCACACTCTGTAGAGACAAGTTTTTGCCTTCGTTCTGATGGAAGAGTTCTTCGCTTTCATCCTCAATTAGAGCAGAAAGTATCCTCTGATACAATGGAGTAACCTTGTCCAAACTACCAATGTCAAATCTGCCAGATAATATAGCATTCTGAGATGCTTCCTTGTCCAAATGGCTCCCTTCTCGTCCACCAGGACAATCATAATCTTCTTTGTGAATGACTGCACCCTGAGAAAAGAACCAATAAATTCTTGTAGAATGTAATGTCTACTCTGAGAATTTTATGTAGAAAAGTATGTCAAGTTTGCAACAATAAATTCTTGTAGAATGGAATATTTAGGTATGCCAAGTATGCAACAATATTTTTTATAAGTCATTGATAGACTGAAAGAAATTCAAAAAAGAAAATATGGCCAGATAAGCGAGTTGTCTTACCAAAGCATTGTGATTGATAACGAATGACAAACTCTCATGAAGCTCCTCAATGCGATTGAGCTGATCCCAGTAAGAAAAGAGCAAAACTAGATTGTCAGTATCTTATCTTCAGGATATCGAGAAACTAATCTTCTATCATAACTATTACCTGTTGCTTTAAGTAAGACTCATCTTCAGGACTCACAAAAGCAAAAGCATGTTTCATTTTCTTCCAAAGAGTACTAACAAATGCGATATCTGTACAAACAATATGGGATTTCCATAATCACAATTTTCACAAGGGGAAAAAAGAGAGCCAATATTGGGGAAAACAAATTTAAATAGAGGATCTGAGTGAAAACGCATACTGAAAGCATTTCGCGCAGAATTCACAGCAGCAAGTAAAGTTTCAAAATCATCATCCATTTCACCTGCAAAAGGATATCAAAGTAGTGGAATATCAAACCCTGGGAACTTCCTCATGGCCAAAACATAAGTTCAGCAACCTTTTTATTCACTTTGCTTATGGTAAGGCTCCAAAGGTCTCAACAATCTATTTCATTGAAGCTTCAATCATAGAGAAACCAAGTGCATGACAAACATTGTGTAAAAAAGTTTGCTAATGCATCAAAAGCAACATTTTGCAGCATTAAAAAATCAGATGCGCTGCATGAAGATGTTACTTATATGAATTACCCAAGAAATCAAACTCTTGGAAATACGCCATGATTTTTTACAAATAAGCTTCTCCCTTCCACAGAGTGCCAAGTCGAAGCACTACAATATATGTGCCAACAAAAAAATATGGGATCAAAAAAATTAGGCCCATGTGCAAAGTATAATCAACAAGGAATATACTATGTCTACCCCGTCACATCATATCATCAACAATATTCTCAAATGTCAAAGAACTCAGAGATTTTCTAGCCAATAATACCGCAGTGAGAGAAGCTGAAATGTAAGAATACTAAACAAAAGGTTGGACTTCTACTGTACCAGAAATATCAGAAGAGCCGGCATTCAGCACCAACCCAACCCGAGCCACAGCCTTCTTATCTTTCAACTTCTTCGAAGAAGGTCGACCTGATTTACTGGATCAACAAAAGAGAGAAAAAATTGTTCAACAGAGAATATAATCTAAATAATGCAAGTGCACTATGCAGAATTCTTGGAACGCAAAATTCAAAGACCTTTTGTTTCTATCTGAACTAAGCCTCACACTTTGAGGTGGTTTTGCTGCTATTAAATCCTCCATTCTCTCCTGTGGAGAAACGCTTGACTTTGTCAAAGACAAACCTCTTCCACTCCTCCCTTGTTTTCTCACTCCTCCCATTTCGTAAAGTACTTTACCCTTCTTCACAGGCAAAACATTATCCCCAGCACTATGAGATGCAGAAACTTCACCACCATCCATTCCTTTTTCTTTCAGTTCGTTTTCCCAAGCTTCTGATTCTTCACTGTCAGGCATACCAAATGGCGATGCGATGTCAGTTTCCTTCTTGATCTTTATGTTGCCACTACCTGATATGCGTCCAATCAAAGATCCACTGTTTCCAGTTGCAGAATTTCTACGATTGGGCTCTGGCATCGCAAAGCCTTGTGCTAGATTCTGCGTCTTGTCGGCAGGATTCACAACAGGAGAGACTAGGTTTGCCCTTCGAAGGCGTGATTTTTTATGGGGTCTCTGCCCAACCCATTGTGCCATTGGTTGTGAAGTTGCACCGGGAGACATAGTATACTTTTTATCACTAGTGATGCCAGCTGCCATAATCTTATTTGGCTTTGGAGGTGGTTCCCAATCTTCAAGAGCTCCAGGTGAAGGATGAATGCTAGGAGATGAATCAAGCACCATAAGCGAACCCGTTCGCTGTGCTCGGGAGGCCTTTCCTTTAATCAAGATAGAACTGCTAGCCAGATCGCCCTCCTCAAGGTTTGACCTGAAAGAGATACTCTGGTTATTGGCAATCAAGACCTCGTCAACCTGACTATGTATATAGAGGACGGAAGAAATGCACACCTCATTTTGAAGGAAAGGTATAAAAAAACTGTCTTAAGGCATGTTAGATATGAACATGTATGGCAGCTATATACAAGGAAAAAGATGAGAAAAGATAAGGACATACTTGTTTCCCTTCAGTAAAACCCTCTGCTCCAACAAATCAGTACCATCCCTAGGCGAAGGGGCTATTTCCAGCTCATTCTTGAGAACTGCACAGGTATTTGAACCAGGAGACTCAACCCGGCTGATCAATTTGTTCGTTCCACCCGCACCATTAGAAGTTTTTGACCTGTGATGGCAACAAAATTGAGAGAGAGAGAGAGAGAGAGAGAGAGAGATTTTGATAGGAAAGCACAAATGAAGTGACTCAGGTAACCAGTATATATACATAAATACACAGGAGATTTTCCTCAGCTAATCATCTAACACATGATTGTTTCTCAAACATTTTGCGGTTGTTATGCTGAATGGCAAATCATGCAATCCGAAGGCTACAATGGCTTCCTTGATACTCCTTTTCTTGTGCGACCACCTTTCTTATGCACTCGCGTTCAATTAGCCCTAGCCTCATGAACCATTTTCAAGATTAGATTTGAAAAAGCAAGCAACTAATTCATTTTATTACCATTAAAATGCCATTTGGGTGAATATCACAAGCCACGTATATACGACAGCTATCAATTACACTGGTCAAAGGGCAGCTATCAATCACGGAGAAGTTCTATTAGGAAGGTATCCCAAAATCCCGATACCTTGCCTTCTAAAAATTGATGGTTCCTTACCAGCGGCTAATTAAATGGTGCCTAGGGACAGACACTAATAATGATTAGAGACACCAACATTGTATACAGTAAGATTCATCAGCCATATAGGAAAATTAATCAATTCTGACCCTCAAAACAAATAGATTCTTCCAACAAAGAAACAAATCAACCATATGGTTTGTTACCCATCCCAGCAGCTCATAAAATTTCGTTTGCAATAACCAATACAGAAAAGCTGCATAGGGGACATGTGAATACAAGAAAAAATTTAGAGTGAGAAATACAGTTGAGTTAAAGGAGGGAGACAAGAAAAATTGAAAGAATATCTGATCCCCAACGAGAACAAAATTTCCACAATCAACTAGAAACAAGAGCTGATTATACAGCTCAATCAGACATAAATTACACGACAGTCTTCTAAGAATGCGGATATTCACATCAAGATGATAGACATACAAGATTTTACCTGAAAGCATGAGCATCACCAGAACGCAACTTTGAATCAGCAGGCAGTTTAGACTGCATAACTTGCTTCGGATCTCCATCAACTTGTAGAGTTCTGTTGCCTACAGCACTTACAGATCGCTTCCTCTTAATTTTCCTCTCCCAACTCTCACCTGCAGCAGCCACCCGACGGATTTTTTCTTCACTTCGAACTAAAAGACCATTACCAACCTGGACCTTTTCTTCATTTCTTTCCGTAAGTGCCGACTGCCTTGATGCAGAAATGGACTTGGTATCAGCCTAATAACATGAAGAGTGAAACCAAATTAGTGTGCAATGGACAATATTGAGCTGATCTCTCAGATGTAGGTACTGCATCTATCATGTCACAGAAATCTATGAAAAGCACTGCTAGTTGGCATATAAATTTTTTGTCAGTGGGGGCAAATCATGTCAAGGACTCGTGTGCATCAATATGCCCTGTCACTACATGACAGCATTGCAAGTTTTAAACCTTATGCAACGCAATTTCTATAAAGCTTGCGTCAGACAACTTTATACAGCATCAACAACAGGCTGTCGCTAATTTCATGCTTTTCTTTCACCTTTTTTCATGAATTCATATATCAAATGGCTTCCGCAATTATATGCAATCTTCAGGTTTCCCAACAACATAGTGAACTGAAATCTCTACACTAGCAATGTTTGAACCTGCAGATGCGACATAACTCTCAAGTTATCTACACCTAAGCAGTGCACAAGTATCTAGGTCATACAGATTCTAACCAGGAAATCTTACAGGTTGTCCCTTCGGAGGGGAAAAAGAAAAACAAGAAAATATATCTGCCACAGAAATACATCCAAGAAAAACTATGTAAAATTGAGCAGAAGATGAAAGCATGACAGACAATCTCCTGACAAGGGAATCTAAAACCAAGCAATATCTTAGAAAACATAAAAGAAAAGTAGGGGATAAATATTTCCAAAAGAAATGAATAATTATAGACCAAAATGGAAACAGGCCTCAGATACAAACCCGCATATCTGCCACTGAAGTACGGACGCGTTTAACCAATCCAACATTTTTCGGCCTCTGCTCCACCCTCGCATTGACCATGTCACGAGGGCCACCACGAGGCTGACTTTTCACCTTTTCCAGGTCAAGCCCAGACCTCTCAATGGATGAGATATCGGACCTTTGTCGCTTCTTTGAGCTCAGGTTTTCCCTGTACTTTTTCAGCTTACAGAGGGACTCCCCGAACATCTTTGCTCTGTCCCTGATAAAGAGATGTCAAATATTCAATGTACAGGTAATAATTTATATGATGACTACCCATAAACCTAGATTTACTTCTCAACATGAATAGATAAAACATTCTAGAAACCTGGAAAAAAGCAACAAAAGAAACAGATATAAATAAAGCTTTATCCAACTGTCATAGAATAATAAACGGACATCCCCACAAATATTCGGTTAATGTCACAAATATCTTCAGTTGTTCAATCAATAACTGCCACAACATGTCTTTGACTCAAATTCATAGGCTATTTGCACGGATTGCTAGGACTCATGGATGGCTAGACCACATTACCTAACTGCCAAACTATGCACTCAAGTAAATTGCGACCGATTTGCCCACCAATTACCAAATTGCCCATTTTCTCGAGACAGTGTGCAAACCAGTCATTTAATAAGATTCCCACTACACAGAATAACCTAAATGAGAAGTAGTGCAATAAATAAGATCTATGCAGGACGTGAAATAACCATTACTTTGTGAAATAACCATTACTTTGCTTTTCTCGAGGCATCTTCAAAACTTTCTTTGATATGCTTTAGCTCCTTGGTCGCCATGACAGCAGAAGGCTTAGGCTGGTTCACTCCGAATGAATGCCCCTCTGACGTACTGCCAAGAGGAAAAGCAAGGACCCTCCTGAGCTCTCCCGATCGTACATGTTTCTGATTGCCTAACGTAATTGGCTCCAATGACAAACACTGGGGCAAGGGAGGCACTTCCAATGAAGACGTATTATTGCCCTTGCCAGAATTATTGCCAGGACCTAGCATAGTGCACTTGCTGCCTGTCAAACAGCTGCTTAACTCATCACGTCATAGTACAAATCCTTGCTGACTTCAGGTTCTACTTGAGTCTCTTAATTCCCTGGCATTTCCAGATTGCCAAAAAGCTGTTAAGATAATCATATGCCACTCATACATCAGAAAAATACAGAACCACTTGTGCGAGAAAAATGACCAAAATTATCAGCATTGCCCCCATTTTAGATGAGCAAGCTAGGATAAGGCTACCAAATGCCTTAGGAAGGACAAGGCGAAGAACAGGAAGGTAGACTTTACCGTAGCTCCTCAGGATAATTAGCTTAATTTTTTTTTTATTTTGGATAGAGAATAATTAGCCTTGCCTAGCCCATGATAAATTTCCCTCTGTAGGATAAAAGGGAGATTCTGTAACAGGAAGGTCCTGGACATCACTTTTCTGTTTAGTAGCCATCTTGGATTACCGACCCACAAAACTTTTCAAATTAACCGAAACCCCAGCAAATTTACAATCTTTTCAAGATCAGAAAAGGTTGGTCAATCTGAAAAAATAGATCGCAGTGCCCAGAAATGCCTACATCGGAGCAAAGATAAGCAGATGCTTATGGACTCTACCAAAACGCAACCATAGCACAACGCAACGAGAAGCCACGAATGGGCGATGATGGCTCGTCAGCAGGCAATCCCATCAAGTCACCACCACCCTAACAACAAGTCCAAGCCGATCGCAGCAACAAGCTTGCCTCATCCACAAAGCCGACACCAAAACACCGAATCAAACCAAAATTGCTAAATATATCCGAACTCCATCCCAGCTACCTGAATTCCCTTCACCCGCCGAATAAATTAATCTCTTTCCCCCCCAAAAAAAAATAAAAACCGAACGCTCGGAATGCGCTTAAACCCTAGGCGGAGGGGCAAAAGAGAGAAAATGCCTAGGTTTCGCGGAGCGGAATGGCGGGAAATTACCGGAGAGGAGGACGAGGACCGACGGGCGGCGGAGATCGAGAAGGAGACGGCGATCGAGCACCGCCGCAGCGGGGTTGGGCGGCGTATCGGATTCCGGGTTCGGTGCTCGGTGGGATTCCTCGTCTGCGGACGTCACCGATCGAGCTTTGACCGCTCGGCTTTCTTCCTTGGGCGTGGGGGGGCAGGAATGAGGGAGGAAAGCGGTCAAAGGAGTAACAGTTAACGAGCCTTCTTTGATACTCTCGTTGAGAATACTTATTATTGAGAAAAAAATCCGCCACGAAAGAGATATACTGCGCATTGAAGACCGTTGACTTCTTGTTATATATATAATTCGTTCCATATTACTCACATTAACGAAAGAAATCTCGTGTGCAAAATAAAAATGTGCTCGTTTCCTCCCTCTTAGTTCTACCGACGTCGAATTAATCACTTTATTTTGCAGTGGTAATTAATCACTTGTCTAGCTAATTACTGAAATCGAATTAATGACCGCCCAATCATGTGCTAATTAGTAGTTCACAATGCCCAAAGCCTTGAGGTGATGGATTTAAATCCCATCTCAACCAAATTTCTATGATGGTTTTGACTTTGGTGACTAACAACAAGTGATTAATTATCGCATTTTTTTATATTTCAAGACGAAATCATTCATTATATTATCATGGCCGATCATATCAATCTTTTATCATTAACTATGTTACTTTGATCCGGATAGACAGCAGAAATTGAATCCGCATCTTCTCCTTAACAAAGAGAAATTATACCATTAAGTTGTCTTCACACTGTTTTTTCGTTCTTGATAAGATAAAATAGGAGGCAAATCTCTTCTCCCCCTTTACACACGAGGTCCCAATTCATGCTCTGGCGAGGAACGTTGGCAAGCCAATTGCTCGTGCACATAGAGAGAGAAAGAGAGAGAGAGAAGCGTCTGGCAAGCTCGCTCATCGGGCTCCAAATGCACCTACCATCCTCAAAAGGGATAGCATCAAAGCTCATGATTCAATTTCTCAGAAAGTGGGCGATCAAGTGGACGTCCATTTTCCCACATGAACCCGCATGCCTTGTTATTTCAGAGAGAAAAAGCTCATCTACCTCACTCAATTCATTCAGAAAAGCTTCAACTTTCAATTCCCTTTTCATCGATGTTTTTAGACCCAGACCCATCAAACCGGTTTCGACTCCGATTCGCGAGTCGACGGGTTTCCAACGGTTGAACCATGGAACCACTGAAGTTGGAAGCTTTCCACGAAGAAGTTTTACAATACCTTTTCGTAGGCCTATTAGCACCAAAGAGGAGCGTCTGCTCCGTTAGATAAGGCGTTCTTCGATGTGCAAAGTGGTCAGGATCAATCGCATTGGCCAATCTCAAAGAGCTTTGCCCTCTTTTTATCAAAGAAACTTGGATGGATTCTCACCGAAACGAGTGCTCCTCAGGACAGCGTACTTCGTTTGAGGAACTACTACATGCCAGAGCAAAAGTACAAAACTTCCTAGAGGGAAGTGACAGAAAAATAAACCCAGAGTGAAAATAAGGGGCCCTCCCTATCGGATCAATCAAAAGTCACATTCAAATTATTTTTCGAGTCAGGACGACTTTCAGCTTGTGGAATGAAGCTTCCTTGCAGCATCCTCGTGTTCATTTGTGAAGAAGATATGTGACGGCTCGGTCTCACATCGCCTGGGAGGAAGTCCTGGGAGAGCTTATATGTGATAAGCTGCTTTTGACCCACCGACGATGCGTTTTTTCGAGGAAAAACAAAATCGTAAAGATTAGTGGAGCCCAAAGCGAATAATATTATGATCACTTTCTTTTCGTAAGTGCTTCCACATACAGATCAGTATGATCCAGATACATCCGTACTAGTCAATCCATGATAATCTGTGATTTGCCTTCGTATCCACATTTGCCTTCAAGAAAATGAGCAACCATCTTTAATGAGCACACATTGTGCAAAGATGAAGGACACTTGTAGCGAGCCCAAACGAACTGGAAAGATGATTTCGGCATCGTTAAGTTTTTCTGGGGCAACTGCCATAAGTTATATGAAAACATGATGCCACTCAACGGTCTGAAAACCTCAGCTGGGTTTGCTGTTTCTGCTATTGCAGAAAGTGCGTGCTGACCTTCTCAATTAGGTTCAAATCTCTTTGGTTTATCAAGCATCTGTGTTTGATTTAGATGGTAACTCAGGAATTTCTACCTCAAATGTCAGATTAGATCTGAGGATTCTGCTGACTTGCTCTCTACCAAGGCTTGCTCAGTAGGAGAACTGGGCAGTTTTCTTTTCCATATTTTGATCTTTTCGGTCAGCTTTTGCGGTGGAAGCGGTGTGATTGACTCAGTAGTTGCGTTGCAACGCTTTAGTTCATTCTATCGCCTGATTTTAGGACTAAACAACAGTAACTGAGAGGAAATGTCCTCCAGTTGAAGCTGCTTCTGCTGCAGTAGGAAATTTTGGGTTGTCAGAGACATCAGCAGAACTTTTCTTGTTATGCGGAGGTGGTACGAATCGTGCATTTTCTGTCAGCATCCTGCCTTCGATTGTACTTTCAAACTAAGTCGCTACCTAAATCACTCGGTGCACAGTCATCTACTCCTGATGATCACTTGATCAATAATGACCGAAACATCTACAGTACCATGTATTTCCTATGTGTTTGATGGATACGTACCAGAGTAAAATGCTTTCAAACTTCAGAATATGGAACGACCATAGTTAAGTGCGTCCAGCCAGTATTTACGAGAAGGGGCGAATCTACCGTCTAATAACGCAAATATATCAGGGAAAGATACTGTGAATTAGCCACATGCAGGTCAGAACCCCGTTAGTCACAAACACTATCTGGTAAAAAATGATTAGCAAGACATTCTGCAAATCAATTTACTTTTACCGAATGAACAATTTGAATCACAGAGGTTTGTTGGTCTCATGAATAATGTACAACCATGACCACCTTGTCATGAAACCGGTTCTTCCCCAATCAAAAGAGCCTTTACGATGGCGTCACATACACCATTGTAATGCACGAGCAAATGCCCCCCATCAGGAATTTCGTGATACTTTATCCAGGGCAGCTTTCCCGAAACAAATCTTTGAAGCTGAAAAGGCACAACCTTATCTTCGTGCCCTTGCCAAATATGTACAGAGCTTCCGCCTTTCGGAAATGGATCGCTTAGATCCATCGGGTCAAATTCCCATTTGCCAAAGCCCACTTTGAAGTCACTTCTGAGAGTTTCAAAGACTCTTCGTCGCCGTAAATTTTCCTGTCAGCAAGAAAATACACTGACATGGTCAAATACTTGCGAAAAGGTCATCTGCGAGCATGTTAGTGACCTAGGGATTCCTATGATTCATGTGCAGGTAAATTGATAGTTACCGGGGTGAACATTGGGAAGCCTGGCGTCGTCTTCAGGACTTCAATGTCTCGTTGGTTAAAAAGGGTCGGGTCGCCGTCTGAAGGGTGCCATTTTTGAGTCACCCACCACTGAAGCAATCCTGGGGCATGGCTTGCAATCCGGAGTGACCATCGGATAAGCTTCTTTCTGTAGTCTGGCTTTGTCAGACTCTCAGGAAGAGAAGGCCAACGATAGTTAACCGTTGGGACCACCAAGGCCACACCAGCTAACCTGCAGGAAAAGGCTTTCTATAAGAACAGAAAGTTCTCTAGAATTTTTCCATGAGGTTAAGTCACCCTAAGCACGATTTATCCAAGAATAAACAATATGCAACTGAAATAGGTAAATTTTAAGTAGCAGCAAGAACGACGATACCTGTCCGGTATATACTTGAGGCAACTCCATGTGGGATATGATCCCATTGAGACACCAATCACATAAAATTTGGACCCCAATTGCAACCGTTCAGCAAGCTCTTGGATATCTAGGGCTTCACTCTTTACTGTACGCTTGGAGTTCATGTCACTGTCTCCATAACCAGCGCGATCATAGAGTACTATATATATGCCCAACTTCTCTATGAGTTCCTGCAAATCAAGGACCGAAGATTAGATATTTGGCCATTAAAAAGATGAAAATGGACTGTTCTCTTCTCAACATTCTCTCCACTATTTTCTCTCGGTGACTGCCGATTAGAGGACTAATGGTTACTCCAGCCTCAGTTAAGTCATTGCTTTGGTCAGCAAACCTCTAACACATGGTGAACCGTGTTTGAACAACCAATTTCAACAGCTCATTCCTCATTAAAAATAAATCAAAAGACATAAAATCTCCTACTTCTTTAGCAAAAATGGTATTAGCAGCAGAAAGGGGGATGAAGTCCGATCGCTATCGGATCATCCATACCATGCCCTTTATTCACAACTTTTATCAAACAGAACAGCCTCACATGCCCAGATGTCAACTCCGCCTCCTTATTTTTAAGGATGAGGATCTACATAAATCCCATTACCCATGGAATACCTTTTCCGCTACCATCTTCTACGCGTAATCCAAAGTGCGAACAAGCGGCCCTGAACACAAAGTTTCAAACTTTTCTTCCCCCAAAAAATATACACAATCGCTAACCTTTGCTCACCCCAACCAAACGGTTCAACATTCAAGATCGTTCCGAATTAAAAAGGGTCAATCAGAATCGGATCGAATAAGCGCATACTCTGGACACCGGGAAACTCATCTCCTTGGAGCTGCCGAACCCGTGGACAATGATGATCTTGTAATTGGATCTGTTCTTGGGGACACCCCTCTCGGTGTAGGCGAGGAATCTCCCGTCTCTCAACTTGATCCTGGAAGAGGTCACAGGCGGGTACTCCTCCAATTCGGTGCTCCCCGTAGGCGGGACTTGGATGGTGCTTGAATCCATCCCCATACGAACAAGAAAGATTCCGAGCAACAAACCAAGCACACCCGCTGTCCCCGGCACAAGAAGAGCATAAAAATAGAACAGAAAAATGAAAAAACAAAAGCCCGGTCAACCACCATCCTTTCTTAACCTTTTTCCCCCCTTCATAAGAAAGGGATATTCGAGAGAAAAAAAAAAGGGAGTGATCTGAGAATCGAGCCGAGCCCACCTGTTGATTCCCGATCAAATCTCTGCGGGTTCTCGAATCGTTCGCCGTGGGGGATCTGGGCCTCCACCAAGATCCTGGAAGAAGCGGCGGCGGCAGCAGGAGGGGGTAAGATCGGGTGGGTGTCGTTTCTCACGGGGTGGGGAGGAGGTGGAGGAGGAACGGGGGAGCCGTCTTCCCTGGAGTGAATCCTGGATCTTCTCTGCACGAGCTGGTAGAGCTTCCTCCTCACATACATGTGTGCAGAGGATACGACGAAGGGGAAGGAGGAGGAGGAGGAGATGGGGAGGAGGAGGAGAGGTTTCGCCGCGAGCCCATTGTGCGCGGAGAAGACGAGTAAAAGAGAAGGCTTCTCGTGGAGCTCAGGCGTGGATGGATATTCCTTTATGAAGGTTCGTCTGATTCTTCACCCTCCCCTTCCCCCCCCTGCGGTCCATTCCAAAGAGAAGGAAAGCTTAAGATAACAAAGCAGCGAACCTTTGGTACGGCTGTCATCTGTCCTCTCTTCTAACCGTTAACCCTCCTTTCTCACGCTGCTCTTTAGCCTTTGGCCCATGTCTCTAAACTTACCAAAGTAAATTCTAATCAAAAAATTGTAGGGAGAAACGATGAAAATGATTCTCGAACTTTCAATTCATTCGATATATTCAAATTCGTTCAATATGGTTCACGGGCTTTTAATTCGTATTCGCTCATATATTGTGCGGTGAATTGAAATTGAGAGACCGCGTTCCACTTTAAAATCACAATTTAGGGAATTGTGTATTTTTTTTTTCCGTGATATCTCGAGAACATTTTATATAAGCTTTTAGATAAAATGGTTGAACGGGCAAACGTTGTCTTGAATAAAGGCATGGAGAGGGATCAACTTAATCTTAAATAAAAGCCTAAGCTTTTCGATCGGCGGATCTCATTCGTAGTCAAGAGTCTCTTAGATCCAAGAGTATATTTTCTTATCAAATTATTTACTTTATTATTAAACCCCTCCCCCTCCCCCAAAAAAAAAAAGAAACACGTGTCGCTTTTCAATAGGTGCCTCTGATTTTTTAAATTAGGAAACCTGGCTGAGTTGCCATGATACCAGAAAAACCATGCCGGGCTTTTCTTAGTGGTCAAGTATGTTGGGTTTTTTTCCCAATTACACGGTCAGGGGCATTTTCGTCCAATTGGAAATTTTTCTAAAAAAAAATCTATTTTATTTTCATTTTTAAAAATTTATTTTATTTTAACCCAAAACGTGCATAACTTTTCAAGGAGTACCTCTAGTTTATGAAAATAGCAAAAGCTTAGCTGAGTTGCCGTGGTACCCGGAAAATTCATGTCGGGCTTTTTCGTTCGGGTCGGACCGGTCGGATTTTCTCTCTATCGCCCGATTACGCAATTAAAAAGGATTTCTTTCCCCGTTGAAAAATCGAGGAAAATGAGATCTCATCGATTGGCATTCTACATCCTGTGAATTTAGTTTCAGAAAAATCATCGACGTGTAATTGCGATTGAAATAAAGGAAATGTTCATATTTCTCAGGAATGGAAATTGAACGGACAATTGAGACGGCCTCGGGCTTTAATTTTAGCAAGTCAGTGGACAAAACAATACTCTCTCCCTATTACTTAGGCTTTAAGGAATCCGCCCACTTTATTGTCATTATTATTTCGTGGTCAAACATATCCAGATCCGATGTTTCGCCAGAAACTTTCAGGTTTTGCCGCACCCACCACGTTGTGCTTTTTTCCCTTTTGATTTTCTTAAGGTCTTGGTCCAAAAATTAAATTACCCACGTCTTAACATCATGGTTCAGACAGTCCAACTTGAATGAAAGACACATTAATCACAACTTCAGACACGTATTAATGTGATCAATGTAATGCCGAAAGAGTCGTTACTCTCATATGATCCTCTTTTAGACGTCATAATCTTTACATCGATCGATCGATGGAGCGTCTTGAATTCTGAAAACACGTCAAAGTCCCACAACATTTTAACCGGTCACCCGAGTGCCAGAGAAATCCGACGTGGCGTCGAAATATACGCACGCCCGTGCCGAATGCACTTTTCAAGAATTTCAGTGTTCGAGCGAACGATTAAAAAGTCGCGACACAAAAGGCTAATGTAATCCAAAAGTCGTGCGAAAAGGTGACGCTCGTAATGCCCTATTGCCCATATTAATGTCATGATCATAGCTTGAACATCAAATCAACTTGTAAGCAAAATCGATATACACCTTTGACCCCCAGCCGGCATCGCAATAAAAGACGGTAAAGGCCAATCATATTTGATCGAAAGCCATCATTTCGGTTGCCTAACAAAGTTTCTAACCTAAAGGGCGGGATAGGTGGAAATGCAGCTGAACGGATGAGTGAGGACTAGGAACAAAATCTCTTTCCCCCTAATTAAGAATAATTAAATCTCTTGCTTCTTGCTAATCTCGACACGACAAGTAATTAACTTTTTTCACTTTCTCTGTTTTTCTTTTTGTAATTGAGGACTCCATCACGGGCTTTTCGTGCCCGGATGGCACTAAGGGGTCGGGACTTTATATCTCGGGGAAGATTAGCTCGGGGCTGATTTATTTCTTTTTTGTCTGGCGTAGAGGCAATAATTGTTTTAGCTACGAAATACAACAATCGCAATACAAAAGGTCAATTCTCAAGTTGGGTCTGTCCCCACCACGTGGCCCCATCTGGTGTTTCTATTGGGCTTTTATGCTAAGAAAGCCGGGGGAATATTCCCGTGGTTTCTTGCTGGACAACGCTGGCTTGCGTGCATGCGATCGCAACGTGCATCTCCAGCTCTTCCTTCGCCTCCCCGCGGCTGTATTTCGTACGCGACCCTCCTTTCGTCTTCCATCATTGGCATGGCAAGAGGAAAACTATAATCGGGAGAGGACAGAAGGAACAGAAAAGGGTGGAAGAAAGAAAGAAAAACAGCTGAGAAATGGGGTTCGTTGCATGATAATAGGAAAAGTATGTTGCAGCGCAAGCGGAGTTTTTCTATTATTAGCATCTGAGTATTTGTCAACCGTGCCTGTTATCTGAAACTGAAACCTGGGTAGTGTTAGAAATGGGCATCGCGACAGGGGACCGAGGAAGGAGACAAGGATAAGGTTTCTTGACTTGTAAACGCAAAAGATGTCCATTGAGCACGCTAGACAATGAAAGCAATTTGATAAAGCCAATGATAGATGATGGCCACTGACTTTCCAAAGCGAGCCCTGAGCAAGGCTCACGCAGCAATATTAAAGATGGGAGACTGATAAGAGTCTTCATGGCTGGTGACTCTTTTATCATTTGTACTTGCGCAACATAAAACACTCGGTAGGGTCACAGCGGAGAAGGGTGTTCTCGGGACTAAACTTGGGTCAAGCATAGGAAAGCTTTCGCATCGAACAGGTTCTCGAGTGGAGCTGTGGCTTCGGGCGGTTCTCCAAGTGTTCCGGGGCAAGAACTCAAACCATCAAGTTTTGTCGAACTCGAAACAAGGAGAAAAATAGAAAAAAAGGCGGACATTGCAGCAATGGGAATGGGTTTGCAGTTTGTTCATGCTCCAAACGTCGGTTGTTCTCCAAGCAAAAGCTCCCTAAACATGGCTTCACATAAGCCGGCTTCATGAATCATCAGATGGCCCCCGTCGGCGACTTCATGGTACTTAATCCAGGGCAGCTTCTTCGCAACAAACCTCTGCAGCTCAAACGGGACAAGCTTATCGTTGTGGCCTTGCCACAGGTAAACAGAGCCCTCGTTATTGGGGAACGGATTATTCAGCTCCATCGGGTCGAACTCCCAGTTGCTAAAGTGCACTTTAATGTCTCGGTGGAGGGATTCGTAGTCACCTTGTTGTCGAATCTTGTGCTGCACCAGAAATAAGACCGTTTTCAAATTATACAGAGTTTGTAGACAAATATTCTTAGCAACTGATAAAACTCTTTGGTACTTATTGACATGGCCTTAAAACATCGAAATGGCATGTGAATGCAACAAAGGAAAGAACCTAACCTCATGTGGATTCGGTACTTTCGACATGGCCTGTATTGTTGCCAAATCTCGCTTGTTAAACAGAATTGGATGTCTCTGCATGATGGAGGAATAGGGGAACAGTTTCTGGGTCATCCACCAGTACACTAGTCCTGGGGTGTGGTGCGCGATCCAAAGCTTCCACTGGTCCCTCTTGAGCTGTTTCTTGTAAACCTCATGGACCAACTCTGGAGGGAAAGAAGGCCACCAGAAATTGATCACCGGAACTATAAGAGTTACACTGGAAAGCCTGTGTTCACGGTTCATTATTGTGACAGACAAGAAGACGTCATTTTAACAGTTCAAGCGTCAAGATAATCCGGGGAGCTGATATTAAAGGAACTTTTCTTTTTCAATGGGCAAGTTGTATAGAAGGCCACATCAACAAAAAATGCAATCCAAGCTTCACTCCAAATTCAAGCAAAACATATCTCAGAATTGAGTAGATGCCTGCTCGTCTATTTTTATTGGCATGCTTCTTTTGTGAAATATTCCTCAAGACAAGCCCATCTAAGAATTTCCTAAGTGTTCTTTGTGAAGCTATGTCTAGGAACTTGTCACGAGCACTCCAGAAAAAGCACATTCTCACTGATTTCATATTCTCAAGCAATGTTAGATTCTCAAGATGATCAGCAAGAGCATTTCGATACCTGCACAGCCTATTGATTTAACACTTTCCAGCAAAGGCGTCGTACAAGCAGAGCCAATGAAGGTCAGACTTCAATCAGCAAATACCTGCTCATTGTTTTTCTTCGCATACTTCTTTTGTGAAATATTCTTCAAAACAAGCCTATCTAAGAATTTCCTAAGTGTTCTTTGTGAAGCTATTTCTAGGAACTTGTCACGCACACTTCAAAAGAGCACATTGTCACCAATTTCATTCTCTTGAGCACTGTCAAATTCACAAGATGATCAGCAAGAGCGTTTTGATACCTGCACTGCCTATTGAACTAACACTTCCCAGCAAAGACACCATACAACCAGAGTCAACGAAGGTCAGACATCAATCAGCTATCGATGACGATTTGGCGTGTTTGGGAAATTCACAGTTGCATGCAGATATCAACAAGATAATCCACAATGACCTGACTACACGACAAGTTTAGTGTCCACCCCAAGCTAAATAATGGCTGACACACAGCAATCAATAAACTGTGAATGCAAGACAGAAAAGAACAACATGCCTGTGTGGAATGTACTTCATGCAAGACCAAATGACATGTGTACCGAGGGATGCCCCCATCAAGTAGAACTTGGTTCCGAGACCCAATCTGTCAGCCAATTCTTGGACATCGAATGCTTCACTTTTGACAGAACGTTTAGGATTTGGATCACTATCTCCATAACCAGGTCGATCAAATGTCAGGATATATACACCCAGCTCCTCCATCACTTCCTGCATGGTCAAACCAAATTTTTCAGCACTTACATGGCATAAAAGACTCAACATGAGACATAATTGGACCTGATGTAATAGCATTGCTCTGAGCTCCTAACTGAAAAGTCTTAATTCTTCCTGGTGGGCTTCAGCTCTAGATACAGAACTAACGACATGAAGGACATCTTTAAGACCAATCAAGAGCTTTATGCTAACGACTTGGAAAATAGTGCACGTAACCTTCATTTAATAAATACAAACACCACAGATCCAAGGTCTCTAACAACAGTTGAACGAATGAGATGGTACCGAGCCAGATTATTGGAGCAAAATGAGAATGGTTTTACATTGTACCCAATCTTCTCATCAGTCCTCTTGTTAATTACAATTGAAAGCCAAATACCAGCAGAGTAGAGAGCAATGTAGCATGCGCCGGCGCTTTTAATGGCGCATGAACTAATGACCGTCACAAAAGTGCCATGAATGAGTCGATTATGGAAAGCATCGTCTATCCTTGATATATGCTACAAAACCAAGGCGTTTCCCACAGTCAGATTATGCCATTAACCTCACGACTAAAAACCGTTTCTTGCCCAAAATCCCCAATAACGAAAATGATCAATTAGTTTTCAGCCTATTATCTAAAAAAACTCAGGTACCAACAACTAATTAATCCCAAGCTCCGACCTTTTTACCGTCTCAAACACTAAAGCAACATGTTTCTGCCATTTCACGCTAGACTTGGCTTCGCAATCCATTTGCTGGCAACTTCGTACAAGCAAACTTGTGTATGAACTAGTCTTGCTAGAAGCAGAGAGAATCTTACTTGAGACAGGGGCACATACAAGTCCTTGGAGCTGTCGAACCCATGAACCAGGACCACCTTGTACTTGGCCCTCTCCTTGGCCACACCCCTCTCTCTGTACGCGAGGTGCCTCCCATCGTGGAGCTTGATCCTGGGCGACGTCACCGGAGGGCCATGCGGGGACCCACATATTTTAGGAGGAGGAGGCCTCACGCTCTTGTACCCATAAGCGAACACACCCACCAGCACAACGGCTGCCAATGCAGCGAGCATCTTCTCACGCTGAGTCAAAAGAGAGACAGAAACAAGCAAGCAAGAGCAGAGATCTTCAACTCATTTCACTTCCACCCAAGAAAAGAAACGAGGGCGAGAATTAGACACGTGGGAGGAGAGCATCAAGAACCCATTTTATAGCAAGATGTGTGGGTGTCGCGGGAGAAGACGCAGTGCGTCTCTACCAGTCTCAAAGCTCAACCGCATCGGATCATTGAGCGTTTGATTTGAAGGTACGGTGAAGCAGAACTGACCTGGACACTAACTGTGCTGCCGCGGACACGAGGTTCGGAATCATCGTATGACACGTTGACGGAGGATCTTTCAAAGGGCTTTGAAGAAGAGATCAGCTTGCGGAAATTTGACTCTCGGTTGTACCGGTCGGCGTCTACCTCCCCTTCTTCAACATTGCTTCGACGCGAACCAGGTGACAGGAAATAGGAAAGGGTACGGGAAAAGATTTGCTACGTACTTGCATCTGGTTCATATGGGTCCAACTCACATGGATTGTTAGATGAGATGGGACCCACGTGTACCGATATCATCTAGCCGTGGATTTTGATCCAGACTCGGTGGGCCTGGTGCACTAAAATATTTGCTTCGTGAATTTCTAAAAGAGTAAGTTTGATTATGGTAAATTAATAGTTTTTTGATTAATTATTAAGTTTAATTAGTTTGTATAAATTACCAACCTTTGTATAACTTAGCAACTTTCCTAATTTCAATGACTTACCATATTCTTTTTCAAGTTATCAAATCATTTATCAAGATTTATTTGTTCGTCTCGTATTTATAAGACTAGCCAATTCTCTAGTATTTGATTTTCGTTGTTCACCAATTTTGATTTTCTAATAATAAACTCATTTTTTTTGTATAATTTCTCGATATTTTAAATTTTACCAAATATTAAATTGAATTGTTGATCTTAATCCGAATGACTTAACCACTTTTTTTCTAATTTATTTACTAATGTTGCTTTTTTAATTGCCAACTTTTTCAATAACTTACTTATTTTTATTTAAGAACTTACTAACTTTTAAGTCCACCAACTATTATAGCGGATCGACCGAATGACCAACTAACTTTCATCTAACTAAATTATCAATTAACCTCAGAGAACGAATTTTCATTTAAGTTACATACCAACACATTTCCCTTTGTTTGTAGATCACCAACTTTTCAAAAAACACTATTTAACCGTTATCTATATTACCAACTATTATAACTGAACTACCGTTTGTAAATTGAGATAAGCCAATTATTCTCAAACAACACCCATTTAGTAAAAATTTCTTGGTTCCAAAATGTATCGAAGCCCAACTAGTATTACATCATCAACTATCACTTGAGTCGTCACTAACGTATCCTCATTTGTTCAAAAAATCATTGCACCAACTTCCAAAAACAACTTAACAAGTCGCATATATCTTACCAAAAATTTAAGATCACTAACTCTAGATGATAGTGCTGCCAACCGTTATTCTAGCTGATGTCCCAACTTTTATTTGCAATTTATCAATGTTTTAAATTCGTCGGCTCTTACTCGATAGGGGTGATCGGTTCCCAGTTCATAGGTTCCACATTATTGGGAACCGGACCAGATCGGATTGGGCGGTCCGGTTCCCGAATGGGCAATTATTAATTACCGAGAGAGAGAGAGAGAGAGAGAGAGAGAGAGAGAGAGAGAGAGAGAGAGAATGGACGATCATAGCATAGCAGCAGCCACTACTAACTTCGGTCGTGAAATACAAAATCCCCATATGATGATGCCGATAGATGGACGGAGGGAGAGAGCTCTTCCGGGTTAGTCTGCAAGAAGAGAGTGGTCCATCAACTTCACTTTCCTCACATTGATCAGAGTGTCATCACCTCTCCGGCCAAGTTCTAGGAATACCCTTATTTTTTCCTCGATGTTAGGTCCTGCACATATGCTTCTTCTGATCTGATTAGGTCCACTGCTGTCAGCCACCTCAACTGGCTCATGGAGAGCAACCATTTTGCCTTGTCTGGCATCCCTCCTGTTTTAACGCTATCAACATCTTCTTTAGGCGCCTGAACATTTTCTGGTTTGATGCCTTTTTTGGGCACATCGCTGAACTCCAAAAGAAACCAACACCTACCATTTAATAAATCTCTACTTCTCCTCCCCGCACCTGCCTTTTGTTGGTCCCCTCCTCCCTCTCTCTCTCTCTCTCTCTCTCTCTCTCTCTAGTTGACTCAGTCAAGAGTTTTGACAACCCAAAAATAGTTTCGGTCCGGTTCCGATGGGCAGTTCCAACCTAGAAACAGGAATCGGACCATTGCTTTTTAGAATTGTTCGGAACCGACCGGTCCGGGCGATTTCGGGCAGTTCTCGGACGGGTAATTTATAATGCTCACCCCTATTACTCGATATTATGAGTTGATGGATGAGGTAGGTATTGAAAAAGAAGTTGGTAATTTCCAGACGAGACAATATACTTCGGCAAGTGACTCGAATAAGAATGTAACGCTATCTCGCGCGTTTAGTTCTCGCCCGGGGAGAGCTCGGTCAGCAGTGACGTGGCACTGGGTCGCATTGACCGCGGACAAGGCCTGGTTCTATTGGATCCAGGCCCATTCTAAAGTACGAGCCCAAACTCTCCAAATGGTTCTTGGGCCTGTCGGCATGCTGACCAGGCTCACTGACTGGCCCACGTTCTCTAAATTCCCGGCCCCACAAGGCCTGGTCTTTCGCTCTATCATTTTATTTTTATTCTTACGAATTCACTTTTTCTCGACAACTCTGTAAACCAACGGAAAAATGTCTCCCACACCGTGTTGCATAGTCGATGCAGTGTAGCCACTGGACCACAAGCGCAAGGGTTTGTGACACACATGCCAATCAACTTTACCCTTGAATTTCGAAAGTTCTCATCCTTATTCATATGATTTCTACGGATATTGCCACCACGCAATAGAATAGTCAGACACAATAACTTTAATAATATCCTTTTTGTAATATGAAACTCGTTCGATATTAGAAATTTTAGAATTCTTATATTACTTTGGAAAGAAAAACGAAAAATAAAAATACCCTCTCCTAGCGTGGAATCTTAAAACAAATAAACCCTAATTAGTAAGAAAAAAAAGAAGGTGTTTATAATCCTTAGAGAAACATCCCTCATAGGATTTACAACCACAGATCATATAGGCAAATAGATCTCAGTCGTTTACTGGAGATTTCGAAAGTAGTCGGGCGCTATAATATCTCGCTCGGTAATGGGAATGAACTGACTTAAGTACGACGCGTTACAACACCGAATCGGTTCCTCGCGAATCGTGGAGACGTGGGAGTCCATTCGAAAGATGGTTGGGAAGTCCATGGCTCCCTCCTATTATCATAAGTAATCCCGATGGGAATATGGAAGAAGAGAGGGATGATGCTCTAGAGCCCCCAAACTGGGCAACCCCACTGCCCCCCACCATTTCCAATTCGGGGCTCGATTCATCGGCTTTTAAGCTTGAAATGACACTTGACGACTTGGCAGTCCTCGAGGGCCTTTTGTGGTGGAGCTTCTTTATGCTCCCACCTCTCCCCTTTTCCCCCCACCCCTTAATCATAAAGACGTGATTTCCGACACCAAGACTCGTTGATCATGAGGATGATTGGAGAATTGGGAAAGGTTCCATTGTCACCAATTGCAATTGGGGTTCCTGCTTTTGTTGCCTTATATGCAAAAGAGCCGTCGAGACCTTCCCAACTGGCTTGAGAATGTCCGAGCATGAACGCCGGAGAGGGCTTTGTGTGTACACATTATTGGAACAGAGGGGAAAAGGGGGCAGAAGATGAGAGTAGGGTGGGGTTTGCATTTGAATCGTGTAACACCTGCCACACACGTGAGACTTGAGCTGAATAGAACTTTAGGCATGTACGTTCTCAAAAATGAACATGACGGGTCGGTTCCAATGTGGGTAAGTTCTAAACCCCCTAATCGAACTTATCTTGTCAGGGCTAATTCCTGATTTTTGGAATTGAGAACTATTGACCCTTGAACTGGCCATTTCCAAAGGCCAATTCTCGAGTCAACCCTGAAATCGATCGGGGTATTGCTTTTTTTTTTTCCGTTACATTACATTGACAAATACTCAAATATGCATGTGTTAATTATTAATACAATTGTTTTTGCTTGAGGATAATACGTCGAATATTAAATTTTAATAAATATGTAATTTTTCCAACATAAGAGAAAAAAAACTTATCGAGGGTAAATTAGTTTCAAAACCAATTTTGCTTCAGATTCTGCCTTGGAACCAGCCTTATGGGTTCTACATTTTGGATTTCAGGGTAAAATTGATTAATTCATGGTATAAAACCAGAACCAAACAAATCTTTTGGAATCGAGTATCGAAGTAGTCTCGTGTGAACTGGGTCATTAACGCCGATAGGAGTCGGTTCCTAAATTAAATCGGCACGTTTTTTCATCCATTCTCGCGAATAAAATTCTATCTGACATTGAGATTAGAAGAGCGAAAAACTTAAGTAATTGAAATAACGAGAAGAGAAATTTGCTGGAAAGTAGAACTATTGTTTGAGCTTCAGTGCATGCTAGACGATTGGCTAGAAAATGTACCAATAAATTATATGCATCAATCATAGTCTGTAACTTTTATTCAGAGGTTATGTGATTTCGTGTAGACAGGGATAACAACATTTATATATCTAATGAGTTCCTACGCACTCATAAGTTCAATCAATCTCTGTTTTGCTTCTGATGTGATGTGTGCTCATGAAATGGAGTTTAATTTAGTAGAGAACAAATAAGAATGCAGAGAAAGACAAATTGAATCTCACATAATCATTATGTGGATTTCTTCACACTTGAGGGTCAGAAATGCTACCAAGAATATGTGGTAATCATGCAAGAATTGAATTAGAGATACGGTTCAACATGATTTTTGTCGCAGAGCCAATGCATTCCTAGATCACCTATAGCATAACGCTAGCTAGAATCTTTTATTTTTTACTTTTCTAAATTTTCATGTTCTCTTTCTGAACTTCTTCCAAGGCAAAGCGCATCCCCAACCCCACATTGTTCCTCCTCAAAGCACACTATAAGTACGGACAAGTTCCCACCCAAGTGTTCATCGAGAAAACCCTCAAGAGAGAGATCATTGAAAAAAACAAAGAGAGAGAGAGAGAGAGAGAGAGAGAGAGAGAGAGAACCCAACAACATCACAGGAAGATTTATGGCAAAGATGTCGTCAAACCCTCTTGTAGTAGGAAGAGTTATTGGAGATGTGACCGACTCTTTCTCTGCAAGTGTCAAGATGACAGTCACTTACAACTCCAACAAGCAGGTGTTCAATGGCCACGAGCTCTTCCCTTCTTGGGTCACCACCAAGCCCAAGGTCGAGGTTCATGGTGGTGATATGAGG
This sequence comes from Melaleuca alternifolia, assembly GCA_019926035.1. Lineage (NCBI taxonomy): Eukaryota > Viridiplantae > Streptophyta > Magnoliopsida > Myrtales > Myrtaceae > Melaleuca > Melaleuca alternifolia. The sequence continues at coordinate 1,452,758 of JAGKPW010002568.1, read as the reverse complement.
TCCTTCTTCACTCTGGTATATTGTTTCATATATTTGGCTTCATTGCACTTTTTGCATATAAGTTTTTCCCCTTTTGGGACATGTGACTTCTGTTTCCAATCTTCTTGACTTGCGGATTCATTGTCATGATAATTGATTAACCAGTACTTTATCAATGCCTTGCAGGTCATGACAGACCCTGATGTTCCTGGTCCTAGCGATCCATATCTGAGAGAGCACCTGCACTGGTACTGAAAACAGTTCACTTTGCTATCTGAAAATAAAATATGAAGAGGAAAAAAAACCTAAAAGATTTAAGTTTAGAGGAGTTACTTGTTCTTAGCAAAAAAATTTTCTTGTCCTAAACCTCCTGCTGGTCAACTAGTAGTCTAAGATCGCTAAGAACCCTTCTTGACATACTGTTCAGGGTTTTGAATCTGGATGACGTCAAAAGACATAATGTTTAGAGAAGGTTACATACGGTTGATGATAGGCTAATGAATCTCGTGATATAGAACTGTTGCTGAACACATTCAATGACTTGAGAACATGTTCATGTATGCCCCGTCTGGGCTTGTCTTCAATTTTACCAAAAAAGAATGCGGTTTGATTGAAGTCCTGTTTGAAAATCTGACAGGATAGTGACAGACATCCCTGGTACTACGGATGCTACATTTGGTAAGTCCTCAAAGCTTCCTATCTCACCACACGCGAGCACGCACAAGCGCGGAGATCGTAAGTTGGGAATTTGATATATGATTAATCAATAGTTTGCTTCGAATTTTCATGTGAACCACAGGGAAGGAAGCGGTGGGTTATGAAATGCCGAGGCCAAACATAGGGATCCACAGGTTTGTGTTCCTTCTCTACAAGCAGAAGCGCAGGGAGATGGTGAGGCCTCCTTCCTCGAGAGACCACTTCAACACCCGGAAGTTTGCTGACGAGAATGAGCTCGGCCTTCCGGTCGCCGCCGTCTTCTTCAACGCCCAGAGGGAAACGGCCGCGAGGAAACGCTGAAACATATCGAGGCCGCAAATAATTGATGATGAACCCGCACCGGCCACGGTTGTAAATCCTTAAGGCATTAGATAAACGCAAGGCTTGATATCTAGACGCCGTAACGCTAGGAACGAAAATAATAATCGAACTAGGCTAGAGAGAGGTCGTGGGTGTCGTCTCTTTCTCAAATGTCGTTCGCTATGCTTAGCAGCTGCTTAGCATAAGTCTCCCGTTTGATGTTGCTGTAACTCTTGCAGTTGTGTAATTAAGGTAAGTTTTGTAAATCCAGCAGTGTCCTGTGGAAATGGCTTTTCCAAGCTGATCTTGGCACATATGATTGGCGAGATTGCCTTCCTGAAGGAGGCTCTCGCTTTTCACTGTGCCTCGGTCGCCACCATCTCTGCTCGAGTCCGCAGGACGAGACAGCAGAAGCTAGACTTTTTTTACCTGTTAATAGTCAACGTCTAGTTTCTGCTTTTTGAACACAAATACAAAACCATCCATCACAAATCTCGCAGAGTGCATCATAGATTTTTAAGCATTTCCACAAGATCTGGCCAACACCCGGTTGGTCCATAGGTTATAATATTGTCATTATCTTCGACGCTGTCCTATGAATAAAGTTATAAAATAGAAACAATACTCACCAGCTCACGCTTCCATTTCGTCATAAAGTCGGTTAGAAATTGTTGGCGTTGCAGCACACATCATATGTTATATGATTGACGTTGATGTGGACGATTTTTACACAGTTCTTTAAAAAGTTTTGTGAATTTTAGAAAAAAATTTATGGTCTTTTCCTTTTCACTATTCATTTCCTCGAAGGGCCGACGGGACCTCGACAGTCAGATCCCACCGCTGGTAAGGTTGTGCAGGCCCCGACGACCCTCACCGGTTCTTTTAATAAGTGAACGGTTGGAAAAGGGGGAAAACAAAAGAACAAAACAGAAGGAAAGTTTTGAGGAAAGCTAACAAAAAATTTGTCGGGAAAATTGAAAGGATGAATTCACGAACTATTCACATCACCATGCTACATAAGATGACCGACGGGACCACATTTAACGACTTCCGGCCAATCTTTGGGCCAAAGGGCTGTATCAATGAATCGGATAAGTCATTAAAGTGTTTAGGATTGTATCGGACGAATATAAAAGCAAGTTGAGAGGTCTGATTGGATCATTTATCCTTGAATTTGGGAACGTGCTCGACGGTAGAGGCGAAGATGGTGGGTGATTGATTTGATCGTTATGTGGAGAGGTACCAAACTTATTTGGCAAATGGTAAGGGGGGGAGGTGTGGGGGGCTACCTTTCGTTTGGCCATGCAGCTCGCCGACAAGACAAAATAGCAAAAAGAGAGGCGGGGGAGGATGGCGGGCACCCTTATTTGGGGGCCTGGCCCCGCCGCTCGCCACGTGTACCGCACGTTTCCAAACCTGGCAACCCCGTCGAACGTTGCCTCTGCGCCTTCCTCCGCCATCTCCTGCCACGAGCCCCCCAATTCCCAAAGCCCTTCTGTTTCTTCTCCTCCCTCTTTTGGCTGCACCAGCAGCAGCAGCCTTGCCCTGTCCTCCACCTCCACCCCCTGGCCACGCTTCTTTTGACTTCGATCCGTTTTCTTGAGAGAAAATTTTTCCTTTCCCTTTCATCTTCCGTTCATCCTCCCGCATTCTAAGTAAAAATGGACGCAGATGATCTTACGACATTTCTAAACTTGCATACCGTTCTCTACCCTAGGCTCGCATCAAAAGGTGGCCCCGGAGCGAGGTTTAGGCTAGACTTACCGGCTCCGATGACGCGGGATCCATTGGAGATCGGTGTGAAAAAGTCCCGCTCATGGTTTGTTTATAGGGCGCCACGGGTGTGGAATGGTAGAGTGGGGCTTCAGAGTGTAGCCTGACGATCGACACGCTATCAGATTGTGACATACTCGATTCGATGCACGACTTGAGAATCGTGCGAGACGAAAGGTATTGGACATCCACGTAAGGGTGTAGGACCTAACCATTGCTTTTGGGAGGAAGAGTGTAATGGGAGTCCTAAAAGTCCCTGCCGTCCTTCGTATATTGAGTTTTAAATGTTTTATTACGGTGATCATTTGCAATCTTAAAACTTTCTGGATAAGTGCAGTGAGATAGTGTCGATATAGATGCTATTTTGCGGTATGTAAGCCGTGTTATTTGGATTTGTCACGAAATTCATTAAGCATGATTTGGATCATAATTATGAGATGAAACGCATCATGGGTTTTGCCTATCCACACACAATCAAGTGAGAAACTCGAGCATGAAAATTCTTAGAGAGGAAATCTCGGGTATTATACAAAGAAAGAGGCAGCTTTTTCTAGAAAAATGATATAATAAAGGAGCAGCTGAAATTTGATGCACAATGTGTAAAGCACTTGCCTTGATAATGTAAGGCCTGTCCTTAAAATAGCTTCATGGTTCCTTTGGATGCAAAAGAAAGGCATGACACTAATGAAATCTCCTAGAAGTCCGGCTACCATTGCTAATGAAAAATGATTTGTTTCTTTCACCATAATCGTCCCCTTAACTAGAACCAAAAATGTAAAATCACGATCATCGTTATTATTATTATTCTAGATTTTCTATATATGTCGGACTAACTCTATATCGACTATGATTGGCATCGCATTTGAGCACATCAAATTTAGGGCTCACACCCATGGTTGACACCATGGCAAAGCATGAGCTCGGAGCTTGATGCCTTAGGACTCGAGCTTGTGCTCCACACGACAGCAGAGTTTGAGTTCTCCAAGCTCGGCCGAGATGTCAGTAGCCACGGGCGACAAGGTGATCGCTTGGCTTGGGGCGAAGCAAATGGCGACGGTGTTGACGGTGCGGAGAGAAGGAAAGGGTTGAGTGGTGGGTGGTTTAGGAAAGTGTTTTCATCTTTGCCAGAGAGGGAAGTCGTTTGTCCTCCATCTAAATTTGTTGTTTCCAATCTATTAAAAATAATTTCTGCAGATCAATTACATTTTGATTATCAAAACACCATAAAGTCGGAAAATAATCTTATGAAAATACTTTCTTTTGAAATAAATGGACTCTTAATTGAGTTGTATCGACCTCGTTAGCAATGGTGCACAAGATCATACCCGTGTATGAGTGAAAATGATGACATCACATGTCGCCATCTTAACCAAAACAACATTTGTTCTTCTCTAATCTGATGAAAGGACCCACACTTTGGTGGATTCTCTTGTGCAGGACCACGGATGCATCACTGTTGTAATACGCGACTTGTCGAAAATGGAGATTCGAAATTACAAGACCTCGTCCAAGTGCATGCTTGGGAAGGACAAAACAAAAAACCTTTCACTCTGGAAAGCCACTTTCTGGCATAAGCTACTTTAAATGTTGCCAATCATCCTAAGCCACGGGCCATGTATTCCTCTCCAGGACCCATTTTCCATTATGCTGAGTGATTGACGTTTGATGATTTTCATCTCATCAGAAGAAGATGCTCGGCATATTCACATCTGGTTATGAATTGGACATGATATTTGACGTGATCAGCGCTCAGGGCACGATTACCTACCCGAGACAAAACAATAATTACAAAGAGAAATCTCCAGCACGAAACGGTGGACTTGACATACATATCGATAGGAATTGACATGTTGTCATCGTATAATTTCACCATGCCAATACTGACCTTGCCACAGAGAGGGGATCTAGCGCAATTACTTCATTGGTGATTAACAATCTCTAATTAAAAAAATTGATGTGATCTAAGTATTCTTGGGACATAGTCTAAGCTAAGAGTTTATTTTCATACATAGTGGTGGCACATCATGTGCACCCCATTTACATTGGACAGGACAATCTGTTGGAGAATCTAGGACTCACGAAGATTCTGTAAAGCACTCAGACATCTAATGACTATTATATAATTTTCTCGAGTAAAGCGAGAGCTATACTTATCCTCCAACAAAATAATTAAGTATCTGCACGCAAAAAGGGGTCATATGTATTCCTTAAACAAAGTAAAATCGTAGTCTCTTCCTTAAAAGTGACGACCGCAATGAGTTAAAATACTCATAAGGAGGGAAAAATCCGTGTAATCCAAATCGTTTCCGTTAGAAATGCTAAGTTTGCTGAAGTTAGATCGATCGGAATTAATCCTCGGGTTAATTACTTCAACACTATGAAAAAAGTAAGACGAATCTTTGGACTTCTTCCTTGCCCTGAGAATTTTGTAGAATCATAAGATTTTGTGTGCATAGATTTCAAAAACTATGGATACCGGAAACATTGGTTGACGACCACGATAATTATCAATAACTGTGATATAGAATTCTGGACATATGGTAGCGATTGATTGACGATTGTCAGTTAACAAATTTGGCTAAGTATTGGACATTGAGAAAGAAGAGGAGAGGCAAAGTGAAGACGTCGACTGAAGTTACAAATATTGATTAGTGGTTATGCCCAATGACACTGAAGGAGTAGTAAGTAGCTGTGGATAAAATCGACGGGTGAACATGATACCTAAAGTTATGGAAAAGTGATTATAATTGTCATTACAATATTAACTACTTATGAGCAGTTATATTTTGTGGTTTATAAGAAGGCAAAATGTAAACGTTGGGAAAGATCCCATGATCATGAACACAAATTCCTTATGAATTTGCATTTTATCAATATATTTTCGGTTTCCATAATTTGTATTTCTTTCCCTTCGGATTTATCATTTCCATTCTTGTGTTGCTAATTCAATCCTATCTGAATAGCACTAAACCCATTTGCTTAAAGAAAAGCCACACATCAACCTTACCGTATTAATCAAGACATATCCTGATTTCCAATGTCAAAATTACCAAACTTTCTCCTAATTGATTACTGCAAATAGTTAGCAGTAAGATTAGGTAAAGGTTTGTAATTTGATGGAACTTAAAAGACAGTAATATTCGAAAAAAAAGGGTAAATTAAGTAGCAATAATTAGAGGTTAGCAAATAATTAAGATAAGACCCGACAATTCAAAATTAGTAAGTAATTTAATCAGATAAAAGTTGGTAATTTCTCCAGATATGTTCTTCCAATGGTTTTTAGCATCATCATTCGAATGCTGCGACAAATATCAACCGTAGCGCTCAGCGGTGGTGCATATCCTATCCACGTCCACCGTTTCACGTCCCAAATTCAACAACGCGCCGCATCCGATACTGACCAGGAAAACTTCGAGCCATGACAATCATGGGATCAAAGCTCGAATTTATCCTCTTCATCCTCGTATTCATGCATGGAGCGAGTAATGTCGGAGAGGCTTTAAGTTACCAAATGTGGCTCACGATGTGAAACCCAACACATGTCGAGGACGTGCATGCCTTGCGGACATCTGTCACGTCCATAGGAGGACAATGGCTCGGTGTATCGACTACGTGTCCCTTCAGGAGCTCTCTGGAATAAACACCGCGGTCAGACTCTCTTACGCTGCTGGGAGCACTATGAAAACTGCGTGTTGGCTTTGTCTGAACAAGTTTGCGATTCTCCACATGTTCTGAATCCGTCTGGTTTTTGCCAACGGTTGGAGGGAAGACCGGGAAAGGAAAGAGATAAAGACTATGAAGGTTCGTGCACTGACCCGACTGTTTCTTGATGGTTGGAAACTTGTTCTCGTAGTTGGTGCTCAGTTCTTGCTGCAACAAGGATCATATAGCGAGGAATGATCTTTTCTTGACGGCTGTTTTTGATACCGTTAATCTATGAATGGAAGAGGTTATGAGCTTAACTAGTTTAGATCTAGATGAAAGGGAAAACATGAGTAGGAAGCTAGTATAGTTTATATTGTTTCTAAGAAACCTTTATTCACGATCCAAAGATGTATTACTTTGTTCCCGCTCGGACTCTATGCATAGAATCCCTCGTCATGCAAGATAACGTCTAATTTAAGTTAGGGATGAGAAGGGGAATAAGCAAGAGAGAGGAAATCAATGTCGCCTTGTAACTAGAAGCTGCCCTACTTATCCACGTAAAATGAAATCCTCGGGAGCGTTTTCTGTGTGTGACATATTATGAGTTGTGTGACAAAGGTGCATGAGACGAGGTCTCAGGCGCATGCCCCGATGGATGACGACAAGATGATGACAAGGAAGCAAAAAGCCGACCAGCACAAACTGCAGGAATCGGAGCAATCGCCCAAGAAACCAAAGGCCGAGAACGATAATGGGCATCCAGACCGCAAATCGTCGGATAAAGTCGACACTGAATTCAAGGAATTGTGCACAGCTACGGAGGAACATTTGTCTGCTGAACAGATGCGTGAGATCCTGGAAGCGAATGGCCAAGACTCCTCTGGTACTCCGGGGGTTGTATCCTCTAAATGGTACTCGTCATCCTACATAACTTATTTTAAGATAGTGTCACCCATCCTAAATGTTTAGTAAGACTGAACCTTGGAACACCATCACGGTTTTATTTGTTATTTGATCGAGAGTCTGTATGCTATAAAAATTCACTGATTTATTGGCATGTTGGTGTGGTGGACTGAAACATTGTTTATGTAGTATGTCTCTAGCTTTGGGGGAGCAATTTGGAAAACGATTCTGACGGTGCTTCGGTTAATCCCTTTTTGATAAATTTGGGACATCTATGTGTTGATGATGCAGCCAAGACTTGCTGTTTTATGGGCCATTGGACAAATGCCCAATTTGTGGTGGAACTATCGAATTTACTGGTACAAAGTATAAGTGTAAGGGAGCTTATAGCGAATGGGCGTCTTGCACATTCAGCACCAAATCCCCTCCTAGGAGAGAGGAGCCCATCAAGTTGCCAGATTCTGTCCTCAATTCCCCCATCGCTGATGTACCGTTCCATCAAGTTTGCATAAATAATTGTTAGTTTCTCTTTATGTTTAAGTATGAGTATGATTTATCAGTATCTTGTCTTTTCTCCTTACGTATTCTCGCAGTTACTAAAGAAGTATCAGGATCCAAGTCGTCGGCCTCGTAAAGATCCAGGCATTGCAGATAAGCCACTACGAGGGATGGTGATTTCTCTATCGGGTCGTCTTTCTCGTACTCATGTATGCAGCTTGATCTTTAGAATTGAAGTTAGTTTTTAATGTCCTCTATACGCATGTCAGTACAATTAGACACTCTAAACATTGGTGCAGCAATATTGGAAGACGAAGATCGAGAGACATGGAGGAAGAGCCTCCAATTCTGTCCTTGGTATTGATAATTTTGTAGTCACAAAGTAGCATTGAAATTATGTAAGGAATATGGAGTCACGAGTCTGTTTTAAAATTTGTAGGCGTGACCTGTCTAGTTGTTTCACCTGCTGAGAGGGAGCGTGGCGGCTCTGCAAAAGTTGCAGAAGCAGTGTGAGTAGATGGAACTTGCTGTTTATGATTGCTACTCAATGCTAGACACTAAGAAAACTATGTGGCTGTAGCCAAGAATGTTATGTAGCAGCACTACTAAGTGAGACTTAAAGTTTCTCTGCATTTTTCTGGTCGAGCCTACCACTTCATCTCTGTTAGGCTCACGTGCTATGGGAAAATAACTAACTGAAAAGTTGAATGATTAGGGAAAGAGGCATACCTGTGGTGAGTGAAGCTTGGTTGCTTGACAGCATCGAGAAACAAGAGGCGCAGCCTTTATCTGCTTATGATGTGATGAGTGATCTGGCTGTAGAAGGCAGGGGAATACCCTGGGACAAGCAAGATCCGAGTGAGGAGGCACTTGAATCGATTTCAGCTGAAGTGCGCACCGCCAGCTGAATTTCACTTATTATGACACTTGAAATGGTGTTATCTGGGATGATTTTGGATTCACCAAGAGTGACCTGAACCTTCTTCTCCTGGTGCAGCTGAAGCTGTATGGGAAACGGGCCGTCTACAAAGACACGAAACTCCGAGAGCAAGGAGGAAAAATATTCGAGAGGGATGGAATACCGTACAGCTGTGCCTTTTCTCTTTGTGATTTGGGGGAGGGATTGAACGAGTATGCTATATATTCTTTGGGCTTCCATTGTTATCTATTTTCTTCTTTTTATTTTGGCTTTCCATACTGATGAGTAATTCATTAATATTTGGTGTAGCTACTGCATAATGCAGCTCGTCACAGTTCCTGATGACAACTTGCATCTGTACTACAAGCGGGGAAAAGTAGGAGATGATCCGAATGCAGAGGAACGGCTTGAAGCATGGGAGAATGTTGACAATGCGGTGAAGGAGTTTGTAAGGCTGTTTGAGGAAATAACAGGAAACGAGTTTGAGCCCTGGGAAAGAGAGAAGAAGTTTCAGAAGAAATTGCTGAAATTCTATCCTGTTGACATGGCAAGTGAAATTTTATCTCGTTTCAAAGTCAATTCTATACATAATAGTCGATTTATGATAGGGTGGGTTCTCCTTCGAATAGGACGATGGTGTTGACGCAAGGCATGGAGGCTTAGGTCTTCGGCAGCTTGGAGCTGCAGCACTGCATTGCAGGCTGGAGCCTCGGGTGGCAAACTTCATGAAAGTCTTGTGCAGTCAGGAAATATATAGGTACTGTACATAAAGTCTTAACTCTGTGATCTATAAGAATTGTGACTTGTTATAAATGGTGTCAATGACAATGTTCTGATCATAGGTATGCTCTAATGGAGATGGGCTTGGATTCCCCTGATCTACCAACGGGGATGCTGTCAAATATTCACTTGCAAAGATGTAAGAATTTGAATCTTTTCTCTCAATCTTCTTAAGAAGTGAGAGCCTATAATGAGGTATGCTCACTAGGTGAGGAGGTGCTGCTAGAGTTTGTACTGAAAGTAAAATCCATGAAGGAGATGGGTCAAAAGGCTGAGGCTGTGTGGTCAGATTATAGCCAGAGATGGTTCAATTTGATGCACTCGACAAGGCCTTTTATTTTCCGAGATTATCAAGAAATCGCCGATCACGTAAGGGCTTTCTGTTCCCCAAAAAGCTATTCTACAGGTCACTGGGGCTGAGAATTTGTGTTGCTCCTGCAGGCTGCGGCGGCATTTGAGACTGTCCGTGACATAACAGATGCCTCGCACCTTATAGGTGATATGACAGGAGCTACAGTCGACGACCCACTTTCTGACCGATACAATAAGCTAAACTGCAAAATTTCACCACTTGAAAAAGAGTCTGATGACTACAAGATGATAGTGAATTACGCGGAGAAAACTTATGAGCCTGTCAAAGTTGGGGAAATAGTGAGTTCATAATTTGCCTTTCCATATCTAAATGCGAAGTCTTCGTTTTTTGGCGGTTCTCATCCTCTGGCTATTGTTCTTTTCAGAGTTACGGGATTTCGGTGGAGAACGTATTTGCTGTCGAATCAACTGCAGCACCTTCTTATGATGAAATAAAAGAGTTGCCCAATAAGGTTCTCCTGTGGTGTGGTGAGATTCTCAACAGGACTACGAAATCACTACTAGCTAAACTCCAACTGTTTATGTAAACTCTGATCAAGTTTTGTTTCCACAGGCACTCGCAGCTCAAATTTGATGAGGCATCTGCACAAGGGTTTTTTGCCCGCTGTTTGCTCTCTCCCAGTTCCTGGTTACATGGTGGGCCGAACCGTTTCTTGATACTTCACACATAACTGTTCCCTCCATCATTTGTCGGTTTTCTGAATCATTATATTTAACCCCTCCAGTTTGGAAGGGCGATTGTGTGTTCTGATGCGGCCGCAGAAGCAGCAAGGTATGGTTTTACCGCTGTTGACAGGCCGGAAGGCTTCCTTGTGTTAGCAATCGCTTCTCTGGGAGATGAAGTTCTGGAGGTTAAAGATCCACCCGAGGTACGTGAAGTTGGAGAGCTAAATTTGAGTTGATTCATATCATTCATGCCAATAATGAGCACTGATTCAACACTGTTTTGTGACATTATCCTACAGGATACGAAATCCTTGGAGGAAAGGAAGGTAGGAGTAAAGGGACTGGGGAGGAAGAAAACAGACGAAGCGGAGCATTTCATTTGGAAGGATGACATCAAAGTGCCGTGCGGTCGCTTGATCCCCTCGGAGCACAAGGACAGCCCACTCGAGTACAACGAATACGCCGTGTTCGATCCAAAACAGGTAAAGCTAGATCTACTCAACCGGTTTCCCTCCCTGTATTCATCCCGGTCTTAAGCACGTCGAGATGGGTTGATGTGAAATTTTCGGTTCCGCCGGTGTTTGCGCTGCAGACGAGCATAAGGTTCGTGGTGGGAGTGAAGTATGAGGAGCAAGGAGTGGAGATGGACACGGAGGAGTGAGAGAGGAGGAGAAGCAGAGAATGCAACGACAAGCAAAGTGACGGCATGCTAGCTACATAGTTTTCGCCTTTTCACTTGGTTTTTTCTTTCCTTTTCTGTGTGTTTTAGTGTGCTGCTGCAGGAAAAGGTGGTGGTGATGGCTTTTGTCTGTATAGAATCATCATCTTCCTTAAGACTTTTTTGACTAAAGGGTTCATGTTGCGGAACTCATTAGCTTAGGCTCATGTACAGTTGGTACGCCATGGCTCCTGTTGTGGTGGAGGTTTGCTGAAACGTGCAGCGCCCTTTATAGGAACGTTGACATAGTTAATGTTTGTCTAAGAAAAGGTGCATGTGCGCGGTGCCCGTGTAGTGAACTGCTGAAACTTGTACCAGCGCCTTGTTGCCAGGGGATTTGGATCGCCTGCTGTCGTGGTTCCACAGCAGGCGTGCTTTTGTTTTAATTCCAGCCGTCGGATCAGATCTGACGGCTCGGATTAGAGGGCGCCAATTAAAGGATTAGAGACCCAAAAAAAAAAAAAAAACCAGCGCTCTCTCTCTCTCCCCCGGGCGAAGGCTTTCAAATTTTTCCTCGCTCCTCTCCATAACAAAAGCACTCTCTTCGTAAAAGCTTTCAAATTTTTCGCTCTCAGATATGCTCCGAGTTCGTCAAGCGGCCATTCATTCGGCGTTCGTAGCTTCTCTGGCGTTCCGATCTCGATCTCCCATTCAATTCCTTGCGCTCTTCGTGGGAAAACAGGGGGAGATATGGTGCGTAACGAGGAGAGAGCGTATTCCATGGGTTCATAGCCCTCAAGGCGGAGGAGGAGAAGAATCCCAAGGAGCACCGGCCTTGGCTCGCCTTCGAGTGCCGCGACCTCTCGGAGGCCAAGATCCAGAATGAAGGCCTCAGCGAGCACCACCTCCGCGACCTCAACGACGACAAGCCATCCATGAAGACCCATTGGGAGCGCCGCATTTTTGGTCTTCTTCTTTATCTGAATATATTTCTTTTTGCCATGTGTAAATGTGTGTTTTCCTGTCACATGCTTTGACAGCAACAGATGGTTTTCTGGGGCTGTTTTGTTGGTCCAGTTAAGTAGTTAACTTGTATGCAATTTTAATTGTAAAACCTGAATAGCATTTAAACATTAACAAACACATAAAAAGTAACAAAGATAGAACCATTAGATTTTAGATGAAATGATCCGCAGATTTGCTTAGAATAGGCCTTGATTTCAAAACAGGAGACCTTGATTGAGATTTTTCGAACTACTAAGGCATGATGCTGAATCTCTGTGGGCTGCTATGGGTTCGAGTACACGCGAGTCTAATTGAGGCATAACATGCTTTCTAGTTGTTCTGACTGCGTGCTTCGTAAGAGGATGGGAGTTTCTTGAATCGGGAGTATGCTCTCCGGAGATTGGTTGCCAGTTGGTGCAAGCTTTCAGCTTTCCTTTGACTAATTGGAAACGATAGCTGGCGTTCTTAGTTTTTCGTTTGACGATAATTTGGTGCTGTTAAAACTTTTTTTCCCTAAAGGAATATTGACTTTGCCTTTTAATGTGATTTTTGGAGCAGAACAAACATTATGGCGAAAGATGCGATTGCTCTGCTTAATCACCTGGGTTGGGAAAGATCTTATGTCATTGGCCATTCAATGGGTGAGTTTTTGATGACCCAAAGCTCATCAATGCTTCTTCAGCCTCGTGGTCCATGAGATTTCAAAACACTCATTTTGATTCTAACTGCTGGATGCCTGAATTTATCAGGCCATTTTTGAATCTGAATAATGGACGAAATCACATTTGGGACATGTCTACATGAGTGTTTCAGGGTAGCTAACTGTCCTCTTTGCCTGTCAAAACAGGAGCTATGATCGCTTGCAAGTTGGCTGCCATTCTTGAAGTAGCCCAACAGAGTTCTATCTTTAGGATTGCTTAATGTGACTGGTGGAGGTTTTGAATGCTTCCCAAAAGATCTCTCATTGATTAGCTACAGGAGTCCTTTTCCTCGTGAAAATGACAAGTAATGTAGAGACATAGAACTTCACCTTGCTCCCATTACATTGCAGAGTTTCTTTCATCAGAGTAGAGCGGTGCCGGCTCCTGCAACATGACACTACTGAAAATAAAGGAATTTGACTGCGCAATGAGACTACAGAAGCATCAATACTGAGATAAGCCAACTTTTCAGGCAGATACCTCTAGGATAGGCAAAGAGGGAGACATATGTGAGAATTGAGAACCCCTTACTTTCAACACTGGAATGTATTTCATTGGAATATCACTACTGACTAGAAATCCTTTGTTCTCGATTTCTTTAATCAATCGACATGGTTTCTTAATATATTCAACGAAATTTTTTGAAGTTTATCTCATGTGGATAATGCTGCTCCACTTGTTTTTAAGTGCTCCTGATGACCTAGACCTTGAGTATATGCATGTGTATATGACTAATAACATGGAAGTGCTTGATTAATACTGATAGAAAAGTAGAAATTCCAAGTGAGTTCTCAAGTATTCTATAAAAAAAACATATTTCTTACAAGGATTTCGGGAAAATATTGCAATTGACACTGGATTTCTTCTTCATTGACTGTTGAAAATTGGAGTGACAATGCCATCTACCTATTTCTGCTTTTCTGGATAAAAGGTTGGACCGGTGATGGTCCATTGTTATTTAAGATCTCCAGACATAGGAGGTCCTAGATGACGGTTCGCGCCTTCCCTAAGACCCACCTTTAAATGGAGAAACTGATCTCTCTCAAGAATTGCATCTCATGAAACTTTATACCATCATAATGTTTTACAGCAACCTGATGTTGTAGAGAGAAGGATCCGAATGGAAGATTAAAGTGAGAATTACCTAGACAAGTTTTGAAACGAGTTGCTTTTATAAGCTGACATATCTCCTCAAGCTGAGATTATGTGCAGACATGAATTTCTGTTGTGGTCGAAACTATACAATGTCCAATAACTACATACATATATCATAGAAGGTAAAGAGGTAAAAGAAGGGGGGAAATATGGGGAGAAATGATTGATCCTTCATACACTGTTCACCTACAACTTGTCCCTGTTTCAACTCCTCGGTTCTGTCCTCAAATGTGTTATCCCATCGCAAGCTAAGGTTCCTTCAAGGTCCCCGATGAAACGGGCTGTTTGGACTTCTAAGTCTTTTTGGACTTCTTGAAACAGAGTCCTCACATTATCAGCAACACGTTTTACGTCAAAGCTGGAACACTTCGCAACCACACCAACACTGCAGTACAAGTGATATAACACCTGCTATAGAACGCCAAATCAATCTCTACCTTCTTTTCCTTCTTTGGTAGAGTCCCCGGGCCATCTCTACAAGGTGCAAAAGGAAACAAATATCAACTTAATTGCCTCATTTGACTTGCTTCTCACCAGCATTTAGCCAGCATCTATTTGTTGCACCCATTACACAGATAAACGCACCTCTTATTTTGCCTTAAAATCGAATCATAATGAAAACATTCAATAATTCTATGTAGTAGTCAATCTGACGCTGCAAGTCAAAGCTGCAAGTCATGGTGGTAGTTATAAAGAAAATGATGCTCGTGTCAACTTGATTCTCCAAAAGATTCAAGATAATTGGGGTGGTGGAAGTAACACAAACAACAAAATCAAGCAACCTGATGTGCCTGTTCCCCAATCATGTATTCCCATTTCCATGACTTCATTGAAGCAATATTAAGGATTTTACAATTGACCACATGTAAGTTTCTTCCTATAGGTTGATGGTCTCTACCAAGTTAACAAAATAGAATGGCTAACCCATTATATTATGTTCACTCACCATTCATATTATCCATGTTTCTTCCCTTACATGTCTAACATCACCAAGTAAGTGCCTTGGAATTGGAAGTTAGGAATTTCAAGTGACAAACCCAACGCGCAAGAAGCAGAGTTAGAAACATGTTATGAAGGCAGGATGCAGCATGTAAAGTTGCTAATTACTTCAAAAACAGAGAGGACATCTAAAAGTTAAGCAAATCTATTGCACGATGGCAAATGAATCTGTAAGTATATCCTAAACATAGCATGTAACAGATGAAAACCAGATCCCTGATGCATCTAAATATACGTATCACAAATGAAATGGATAAAAGGCGTATAAGAGGAAGGAATCTCACTGAAAGCTTCGTGTTTCCTCTGGGACATCTCGTGATAGGGATGGAAGGACATTAATTAGCAAAGTTGCAACAACTTAATAAGGCAAAACTAGTGCAGCAACAGACTAAACTCATCTTCAAGACCTTGACAATCGACTCGTCAATACATGCATCTCAACACCATCGACTTTCACCAACTCTTCCACCACCAAGCTGCGATTCCAACAAGTTGACTTAATGAAATCATGTAACAGTAAGAGCAGACAACTGAAGTACCCAAATTGAATTATGACTATCTTAAAAACCATGAAAGTAGCTCGAAAACAGAACGTGACAATAAAAGGACGAGAATCATGACTTGTTGCAAACTGGACTATCTTTAAAAACCATGAAACAATGTGACAATAAGAGCATGAACTTCTTGCAAACTGGACGGATCTCCTTGCTGAGTGTTGCAGAGAACGTCATGACTTGTTTATCATGTGGAGTCATCTTGAATATCTCCTGCACATCTCTCCTCGTGTCTGCAAAAAGCAAACAAATGAGTTAGCCAAAGAAAGGGCCGGGCAAAATACTATGTATACCAGTATACTAAGTTGGAGACATAAAAGGACGAGAATCACACCAAGCGATTCAAGCATTTTGTCGCACTCATCAAGTATGAAATGCCTGACATTTTTTTAAAAAAGGTCCTTACTCTTGCCAGAGCAAGTATACGGCCAGGAGTCCCAACAAGAATATGGGGGCACTCATTCTTGAAATCCAGCAAGCAATCTGGGGACTACTTAACTGAACCAACAAAACAGCCCCAGAAAACCATCTGTTGCTGTCAAAGCATGTGACAGGAAAACACACATTTACACATGGCAAAAAGAAATATATTCAGATAAAGAAGAAGACCGACAATGCGGCGCTCCCAATGGGTCTTCATGGATGGCTTGTCGTCGTTGAGGTCGCGGAGGTGGTGCTCGCTGAGGCCTTCATTCTGGATCTCGGCCTCCGAGAGGTCGCGGCACTCGAAGGCGAGCCAAGGCCGGTGCTCCTTGGGATTCTTCTCCTCCTCCGCCTTGAGGGCTATGAACCCATGGAATACGCTCTCTCCTCGTTACGCACCATATCTCCCCCTGTTTTCCCACGAAGAGCGCAAGGAATTGAAGGGGAGATCGAGATCGGAACGCCAGAGAAGCTACGAACGCCGAATGAATGGCCGCTTGACGAACTCGGAGCATATCTGAGAGCGAAAAATTTGAAAGCTTTTACGAAGAGAGTGCTTTTGTTATGGAGAGGAGCGAGGAAAAATTTGAAAGCCTTCGCCCGGGGGAGAGAGAGAGAGCGCTGGTTTTTTTTTTTTTTTGGGTCTCTAATCCTTTAATTGGCGCCCTCTAATCCCGGCCGTCCGATCTGATCCGACGGCTGAAATTAAAACAAAAGCACGCCTGCTGTGGTGTTCCACAGCAGGCGATCCAAATCCGTTGCCAGGCGCACCGGTGAGAGTGGTCACGACGATTCTGTGGCCGCAGGTGCAGTGGTGAGAGTCCAGTAACGGTGGTGACGGAGATACACGGGATTGTCATTCCTTAGAATCGAATTAAAACAAAGAAGAAACAACTACTCCGCACCTTCCTTATATCAAATTGATCTAAGCCTTTTGCACGGACGAGTATCGGGAACCATTGTTGCAATCCCGATTGGTGAAAAGAAGTTTAATTTTTGTAATATGATTGTAGGTTTTATAAAAATTACTCACTATCTAGATGATTAGATCGATTTTAATATTTCGATCACGGCGCACGTTATTTGCTTTCCTCTGGCGCTTATGGCTGCTGCAATAGTCTTCTGTCGGCCGCCGCACTAGGACACTTTTCTAGGAGCACGCACCAATGTAGTCGAAGGAGCGTCGGTGAGGACACGCGTCGTTTTGATCTTTTATCCGTACGGACGCGCGACGTCGCTTTGAGGAAAGCGAAGGAAGTGTCGGCCCGACGTCGTTCCGAAGGCTGCAAAGTCGGTGGGACGCCGATACGCGGTTCTAGGGAAGAGGCGATGGAGAGCGCGGTCCAGATTGGCGGGTGACGACGACTTAGCGTGGCTTCGACGGCTCCCCGTTTAATCCAATTTCGCGACGTTGATTGGTGGCCAATCAACCGCCGCCACCCCCTCGCACGCCACCCGTATTAAACGCGCCATCTCCCCCCACGCCCTCACCCCCCCGAAAGGAAAGCACAGAGGAAAGAGGAAAGGGAAGAAAGAGAAAATCGTCGGAGAGATCGAAGAAGAGGAAGGAAGGCGTCCGGAGACTTCGTCTTCACGCGAACGTGTTCACGCCATCGCTGACCTTCCTAGAAGGTTCTCCTCTTTCCTCTTTCTCTTCTTCCCCTCCTCTGCGTATTTATTCCGCCTCTCTCGTCGCTTTGGATGCGATTTCTTGGGCACGAAGCTCGGATCGATCGTGCGATTCGAGCGGGTTCCTTTTTTTCTTTCTCTCTTGCGCGTTTGCTCTTGACTCTCTGTACCTGGTACCGGATCGGCAGATCGAGAGAGAGAGAGAGAGGTTCGTTGACGACGATCGGTGATGGCGGAAGAGCATCGTTTCCAGGCCCCGCAGCTTTGCGCCAACAACTGCGGCTTCTTCGGCAGTCCGACTACGCAGAACCTCTGCTCTAAATGCTACCGCGACCTCCAGCTCAAGGAGCGGCAGTCGTCGGACGCGAAGCTCGCTCTCAACCAGACCCTGACCCCCGCCTCGGCCTCGGCATCGGCGCCCGCGGTCTCGACGGCTCCGCCCGCGGCCCCTTCGCCGCCTGCGGCGGACGGGTGCGAGGCCGCTCCGGCGGGGGGAGGGCCGAGCAGGTGCGGGTCGTGCAGGCGGCGCGTGGGGCTCACGGGGTTCAAGTGCCGGTGCGGCGTGACGTTCTGCGGGTCCCACAGGTACCCGGAGCAGCACGCGTGCGGCTTCGACTTCAAGGCGATGGGGAGGGAGCAGATCTCGAAGGCCAACCCAGTCGTGGTCGCCGAGAAGCTCGAGAAGATATGAAGCAGGAGCCGTCCGATTCCGATTATATATGACTTTCCCGGCGCTGCGCGTGGTTGGTCTACCGTCGCCGGACGGCGGCGTCGTGAGGCGCCGGTGGTTGTTGGGGGTGCGGGCGGGTTTGTTGACATTTGTATGTTTATGAGGATGTTCCAAGCTGTCTTCTTGAATCCCGATGAAACAAATTGGAACTAGCATTTGATTATTCTCTTTCGCTTTTCTTTAACGCATGATTAATACAGTTATAAGAAGATAAAAAATGTCGTTAAGATCAAATATTGAAATAAAATAAATTCGAGGACCACAGCTTTGATTTAAAACAAGACCACTAATCAACGTTTTTCGTAAAATTAGATATATGTGTATATTCTCCATTCTAACTTATATGAATATATAATAAAAAATTAAAATAAGACAATAAGCCTTTTTCTGAATTCAAAGATTCACATACTCGAAAATTATGTCAAACGTATAATGATTAAAGTATATGGTGATAATACTACTTGCGACCATATTTATATTAGAATATAAGGCTTTTCGTGATAAATTTATGGAGGACGAGGTTGAGTATGTGACCATCCAACCAAAAGAAGAAAAGTTCGAATAGCTTTGACATATTGTGCCGCACTTAAAATAGTATGGATTTGCTTTAAAGCTAAAAGGTCGAGCGTGACTAAGGTTGACGTGGACGTGTTTCTAACCAACGACAATAATAATAATTATTCTGTGGTCACTATTTTCTTCATCAATGAAGAAAATGAGTTGCTATATGTTGCATGATCAATACATCATATAACCACGCGTTAGTCTTCCAGCTGACGTGGAGATTATCGTACGCGTTTCTTCTTTTTTGGGTAGGAAAATATTGTTCACGTTCGATTGTTCATTTTTGTCAAAACCCGAAGGCCACCTCCACCGTGCCATGGGCACGTGCCCTCCAAATGGGCCAGTACTAAGGAAATCAACGATAGACCCAATTGATCGTCCAGTCAGGCCCAATTGATGTACTGTTTGGCCCAATCTTGTGGAGAAGTTTTTCTATGGCTTCTCTTATTTAATCCGGATTTTGACCACTAGCTCGCCCATGTGTGTATCGGCCCGGGCCTAGGCACAGCCAGCTTCATGCCGGCCATGGCCTTTTATTATTGTGTCGGGGTGGGGCTCATGCTCGTGCTAGGGCGGGCTCGACCTGACCCCTATTGTGGTGTAGCCAATAGCCGATGATCACATGGGCTCGACCCAGCCCATGGGCCTAACCCATAATGGGCTACTACGTGCCTCGGGATGTGTGGGCCCATATGGGTTAACCAATAGGGGTTTTTTTTTTTTGACAATGTGCAGTACTCTATAGCGGTCAGAACGCTATTAAGATTGGCTTTTTAATACGTGCAGCATTTTACAATGGTCAAATCTCTCAGAGGATCGATCAATGGTGGCACCGTGATTTTTTGCTTATCAAATAATAGCTAAGATGTATCTAATCTAATCCTCATGCCGTCGGAATAAATAAGTTTCCAGACGTAATAGTCTCGACATTGTCAATATCGTTATTTTATCATATGGAACTCTCTAATAATCTATTTAAAAATATTTTATTACTTGTGATATATGTAAGCATATAATTAAAATTCTGAGAATTGAAATTGTTATTTTATTATTATGTTTAGCAAGTTATCTAGAAAGCCATGAAAGGGAAAAAAAGATGCAAGGAAGGGAAAACAAGGCCGAGCTTTCGCAAAAGAGAACCTTCCTCTCTAACTTCCACATTAGGGGTGCGCTCTACGCACTCCCTACCTCCCTTCAGGGCGAAGAGAAAAAACAAAGAACCAATCTACAGTCTCAAACACACACCTCACGCGTTCGTGGAAACTCCACGTCTTCCGCCCGAGTTCCTTCTCCTCCGGTCAATCTCTCCATCTCGAGCAGCTGATCGATCACGAGGGATCGGCGAAGAATCAATCCCCATCGGTTCCGGTTCGATTCGATTGCATTTCCGATCGAATCCCGCCTCGAATTCTAGGGTTTGAGCCGATTCCTTCGCCTCCCGAAGCTAGATCGCTTGTCCCTGTATGCGACCCTTCACGAGCTGCCGGTAGCGATTACGATGTACAGCAACTTCAAGGAGCAGGCGATCGAGTACGTGAAGCAGGCCGTGCACGAGGACAATGCCGGGAACTACGCCAAGGCCTTCCCGCTCTACATGAACGCCCTCGAGTACTTCAAGACCCACCTCAAGTACGAGAAGAACCCCAAGATCAGGGAGGCCATCACCCAGAAGTTCACCGAGTACCTCCGCCGCGCAGAGGAGATCCGTGCGGTGCTCGACGAGGGCGGCCCCGGCCCGGCCTCGAACGGGGACGCCGCGGTCGCGACGCGGCCGAAGACCAAGCCCAAGGACGGCGGAGGGGACGGGGATGACGCGGAGAAGGAGAAGCTGAGGGCCGGGCTGAACTCCGCGATCATACGGGAGAAGCCCAACGTGAAGTGGAACGACGTGGCGGGCCTCGAAAGTGCCAAGCAGGCATTACAGGAGGCGGTTATATTGCCGGTTAAATTCCCTCAATTCTTCACTGGTTGGTTGATGTTCTATTTCCCCAAGTAATTTTGTGATTTATTCGATGCTTTTTTTCCTTGAAATTGGGCTTTGTCGAATTTGGTAGCGATGATTGAGTTTCTGGTGTAAATGATGAGCTGCTCTGCGTGGTAACGCTGGTGAATGAGTTTTATGGTTGTTCTGCGCCATTATTGGGACCAAGATAACTATCCAGAAGTATGGTTGAAAGCGTACCATTTCCCGTAGAAGTGTATGTTAATGCTGTGATTTATTGGTGGTTGGTAACAAAGGGTTGGTAACTGAGAGCAACATACTGCTGATGGTTACCAAAGTCTATGAGTGAGGTAAGAAAATGTGGAAGAACGTTATTTGTTTAGGATGTCATATTTGTAGGAAAGAGAAAGAAGAAGAAGAAGGGAGGGGGGTGTTTGGGAACATGCTCCAGACTTGATTATTTGCTTGCTGGCTGGTTTAGTAGGACAAGAAAGAATCAGCTGTTGAGCATTTCTGCCTGCCCCCATCTGCAAGTGGGTTTCTATGTCTCTCTTAGATGGGACATCTGTGGGGGTGTCAACGAGTTAATCTATTCGCGAGCTCATTTGAGGTTGGCTCACAATCTACTTGTACTTGGCTTGACAAGAGCTCGAGCTACTTGAATAGCTTTCCAGTTGAGGTTGAGCTCATGATACTTTACTAGGGAATTCTTGAGCCTAGTCGGGTATTTGAGTTATATATGCATTTTGGTGTTTGAGTTGAGGTATATAGAAGGAAACTTGCTCTTAGCTTAATGGCACTAGTCTTTTCTATCAGAATCCTAAAGTTAAACCTGTAATGCTCCGTTTCTTTTTCACTGAGCTGCCTCCCTCCCTCTCTCTCTCATTTTACATAGCAGCTTCCATTAGACTCTTCCCTTCTCCCCCTCACTCTGTTCATTTCCCCAAGAACCAGATGCCCCATACGGAGTGAAAGCTGAATACTCCAGTGTGAAAATATGTGTTTAACTTTAATCTACATTTGCAAATCTTCGAATCTGGTTTCTTGCATACTTATTTCAAGCTAATTTTTCTGTTAATTAAGTTGTATAGAAAGAAAATCAATGCATATGGGGGCTAGGGTTTGGTGATCCTCACAACAAACTCTGCAAGCTTTCTTGTCCAAGTATTTGCTGTCTTTAGAGTTTTTGCACAGCAATGTTTCTTTGAAGTTGAGTGAGGAGCAGCAGATCTACCAGATTTGAAGAGATTGGAGTAAAGTTATTCAAGAATTTTTTGGAAGAGCTTTCAAAATTGAGAAGAGAGCTTCGAAATTTTGTCATTATTATCTGGATTGTGTTCTATTATTTGTTTGGTTTGATGGCATTATTTTAAGTTTGAATTTTCTAAAGCATATCCAATTTTGCTTAAGATATTAGCGAGCTAAATATCAATCTCAGATTCAAGTTGAGCTTTGACACTTTTATCGAGCTCAGATGAGTTGAGGTTGAGTGTGTTGAAAATTTTTAATACTTGATTGAGCTCCAGTTGAGTTTTGAGCATCGAGATAACTCGAACATTGAGTTAGTGAGTCGATTCGAGTCGTGCTCAAGCCTAGTACTCTATTGGCTCGCCTGATTACACCCATAGACATGTGCACTCATGCATGGAGGGTTTTGCTTCAGAGAAGTAAGCTTAGAAGCATTTTCACTGGAAAGAATAATCTTCAGACTGAATTTTCTTACATTTGACAGAATCTTACCAGTAGTTCATGTATGGTGTTAAAAGGTCTTATCTGACTTCTCGATGTCATCCATAATCTCTAGTTATCTTCAAGTCAACTGAGTGATAACTTGAATACAGCAATGATATCATGTGAAGGAAAGTTCAGTTTATGCGTGGAGGGTTTTGCTTCAGAGAAGTAAGCTTAGAAGCATTTTCACTAGAAAGAATAATCTTCAAACTGAATTTTCTTACATTTGACAGAATCTTACCTGTAGTTCATGTATGGTGTTAAAAGGTCTTATCTGACTTCTCGATGTCATCCATAATCTCTAGTTATCTTCAAGTCAACTGAGTGATAACTTGAATACAGCAATGATATCATGTGAAGGACAGTTCAGTTTACGCGCCACGTCTGTTGTGATTCATCTGTGAGCATTACCATTTCTCTTCATTATGGTCAGTGCCCACAGAATCCTGCATTCTATGTTCTTTAATTGAGCTTTACGATAATGTTTTACAGGGGATAATGCTTTTCTTAATGTTTATCATGTGCAAAAACCAATTTGTTTACTTTCTATAGACCTGGGATTTGTATAAAATAGTTTGCATATGATTAATTTTTATGGGTTGAAAATGACCATATGTTTCATTCTGTGATACCTATGGCAGGCAAACGTCGTCCATGGAGGGCGTTTCTTTTATATGGTCCGCCTGGAACAGGAAAGTCATATTTAGCGAAAGCTGTTGCAACCGAAGCAGACTCTACATTTTTCAGGTGATCTATATATATCAAGCATCTGTTAAGTGGAATCTTGCTTTAGAGAAATCTTGATCTGTTTGATATGTTGTGATTGCCTCATGGATTGGAACTTTGAACTTTATAACTGTGTTTGTGGTGCATGTCTTCTGTGATTTTTGGATCACTTTCCAGTGATTCTCTAGACTGCATTCTCTCTGTTTTTACCTGCTTGCTCTTTAATTTCTTAAAGTAGCATTTTTTTGAAATTTTCTGTCAGTCCCTTGGCAGGCTATGCTTGCCCATTGGGCTTCCCCTTCTTTAATTTACTGACGTTGAATTAAAGAAAGAAATTAGATAGTTTAACGATCTGGTTATTGAACATATCTTTTTAAATGCGCTTCTGTTGTATTTTCTTTTCCTTCTATGCTGTCTTCCTTAGAGACTCTTGTATTGTCTTCTATTCTGAACAGTGTTTCTTCTTCGGACCTTGTATCAAAGTGGATGGGCGAAAGTGAGAAATTAGTTTCCAGTCTTTTCCAAATGGCTCGTGAAAGTGCTCCATCCATTATCTTCATTGACGAGATTGATTCTTTATGTGGTCAACGTGGGGAAGGCAATGAGAGTGAAGCTTCTAGACGTATCAAAACCGAACTTCTCGTCCAAATGCAGGTAAGAATGAATTGGCTGAAAGTGTGACACTCTTTCTTGTGTTTATGGAAAACCTAAAGCGTCCTTGTTGTCTCGTCTTGGTAGGGTGCACTTTTTTGAATTTTTGAATGGTTCCTAAGTACTTTAGATTGATGCGTAGATGCCACCTTTTGTCTTAGATAGGTTGGAATATTCAATTGGAGAGAAATAGAAAATGGAAGCCATCCTCTATATAGTCAATTAGAAGTATTCACTTCTTGCTTTCATAGATGAACTAGTTTAGAAGCTGGGAAGTGTTTGGAAATTTGGACAATCATGGAAATCAATTTGTGGAGATTTAGTTTGTTAATGGTGTACACTTCAATGTACATTTAGTAAGTCTCTTTCACTTTGCCTTGTTTGATGTTATCCAGTGATACTGATACAAAAGAAAAATGTTGTACAGTGATGAGAAGGTTTATCTAGTTAGGTAAGCCCTGGCCACATGAAATACTTCACCAACATTTTAGAGTAGGTAAAAGCAGCTTTTCCTTCTTCTACATCAAATCAACAGGTGATTTGATTTTGAAAGATGATTGTTTTGACTACAGTTATCTTTTATGTGGTCAATTCTTAAAATAATACGTTTTAAAAACTCAAAAGGAAGAATTACACGGGATAGGAAATAGAAAAGAGAACCAAGTGAAGAGTCAAATAGGAATGTCGGAACGGTACAAAGGAGTAAACATAGGGGCACGTGCTGCTTAGAGAAGAGTGTCCTTTTTCAAGTATTTTGTCCTAATCTTTTCGGAGCTCCAAAATTGTTGGAGTTATTGGACAATATGCCTCCTTAGAAAACAGAATGATGATATTATGGCTGTGATATTGTTTAGTGTAGTAGCCCAAATTTCATGGGTTTCTCTACTCTTTCTTCTCATCATGTAATTTACTGTCCAGAATTCTTGGAGGTTTTGTTGCTATCTTGCTATAGCTTTTTCCATTCAGTTCTTTTTTGAGAGCTAACTTCTAGCAAAATTTAAATAATGAGCTGATTGCTGCTATACTCAAATGGAGCTCTGTGATCTCTTTTCAATCTAAATATTTTTCTGAACACAATCTTATGCTGCTCCAGTGAGGCTGCACTGCGGATATCCCCAATTGTCTTTGTTATGTGCCCCAATCTTTGTATTGTAGACATGGGATTAGCCAATGAAGCTCTGAGATTAGTCTTACTATCTTCAATTAGATCTAATGCAAATGATCAAAGTAGAATTTACAGGTGGCAAGCGTTGCTTGATAATATTCAGTTATGTTTTCTACAGTCAACTAAGGACCCAGACCACTCTGGCTTGGAATCGGTTATTACATTGGATCCATAGGTGGTTAACTTACTATTTAATTTCACTTATGTTTTGTCAGAATCTGGGCTATAACTTTTTTCTGTGCCTCTTTACCCCAAAAAAAAAAGAAACTTTTTTTGTGCCTTCATATCTTTGGATATTAGCTGTGCCTGTTTATTGAGCTGAATTTGTTAATTGGTAATTGTGAAGCTTATTAGTGAGAATTCCATTATGCATCCTTTGATTTGTGTGTCTTGGAATGATAAATTGCTCTAGAAACAATCAAATTACTTGGTAATATAGGTGAGAACATTAAATATCTATTTGTAAAATGAATACGACTGATCAAGTCATTTTTGTTTTCTTTTTGGTCATAATTCTTTTTTCACCAGAGGGTTTTTCCCCAGGGATATGACCATAATAGTATGGATTGATTTTCTTATGGTTCAGGGTGTAGGACATAATGATGAGAAAGTTCTTGTTCTTGCAGCAACAAATACTCCATATGCTCTTGATCAGGTTCAAAGCTTTCTTTATAGTGTTCTTTTTGTTAATTATAATACTTGACAGCTATGGCTCATGGATTTTAACCCTTAGGCGATTCGACGGCGTTTTGATAAGCGTATATATATTCCTCTTCCTGACACGAAGGCTCGACAGCACATGTTTAAGGTACTGAAACTAGAAGTAACTGATATGATCATAGTCAGAGATTATTTTGGCCATAACATGATGATATATTTCATTGGCCCTTCATGTTGCAAGACGCCTAATGCTTTTTCTGTGGTTTGATTTATGGATAGGTTCATTTAGGGGATACTCCTCACAATCTAACTGAAAGTGATTTTGAAAGCTTAGCTCGCAGGACGGAGGGGTTTTCTGGTTCAGATATAGCTGTTTGTGTGAGTACAAGACGTCGGTGTGATTCTTTCTGTTACTGCCATGTTTTTCATTTCAGCAGTCATATCGTGCAGCATGCATTACTTATGCTCCAACAATATGACAGGTTAAGGATGTCCTTTTTGAACCAGTGCGCAAGACCCAGGATGCCATGTATTTTATAAAGACTTCCAATGGTATGTGGATGCCATGTGGACCAAAGCAACCTGGTGCTGTCCAAATCACCATGCAGGAGCTGGCAGCACAAGGACATGGTTCAACGGTATAGAGCAATTCTGTGTTACATCTAGAGTCAAAATTAGCACTTGCATCTCGATACTTGTTTCCCCTGCAATGTATAATCTCTATTATTTGTTTCTCCTGGGGAAGAGGTTCTTGATGGGTTCAGTAACTGTGCAGTCTTATTGACTATCACTTACTATTTGGGTGGCATACTTTTGATTCATATGATACAACTGACAGTTCAAAGGGGAACATTGCCAATGAATGTCCACTTCTCAACATTTTGAACTTTAAGCTTTCCTCTCCAAATGCAAGCGTAGCTGTTGAAATCTGAAGTCATAATCCTGAAAGCTGGAGATACTTTTGCTATCTTGTCTTATAAGTGGGCATATACGAGTGGAAGCTGATATCATCTTTTGAAAGTTAGCTGAAAGAGTTGTCTGGATTGTTTTCCTTGATATCTTGTGTACTTGATGTGGGAAATTAATAGCCAAGGTCGTAAATTTATTTTCGTTTTCTTCTTCGCAGTTTATCTGAAAAAAAGGGGAAAAAACAAAACGAAGTTCTTTGGAAAGTAGTTTTCCTTTTCCTCTTTGCTGTTAATTGTTCCTGAAAAAGTACATAAAAGATTCTGCTTAGCCGATCTTTTTTTTTTTTTCATGGTTCATTGTCATTTAGAAACTAGCTGTATGTTTTCTTAGTTGGCAGCTCTGTATTGCCTTTGTGGCCTTAAATATACTAAAAGAACTTGTGTGGACTTATAACGAGATTAAGTTAGGTGCACAATCACGCCATCATTTAATTTTAGTATTTGTCATACGCTAACAATTTGTTGATATTATATCGTACAGATCCTTCCGCCACCAATATCGAAGACAGATTTTGATAAAGTGCTTGCAAGACAGAGGCCGACGGTGAGCAAATCTGATCTAGAAGTTCATGAGAGATTCACAAAGGAGTTTGGCGAGGAAGGCTGATGGGTGCCAATTCATACTAGATGTGAGCCTGATCGCCTTGTTTTGTATTTTAAGTGTTTATTGCGCTGACACGATGAATTATATTTCTAGCTTCTTTAGCTTGGGAAGATGATTTCCCTTTTGAGCATAAAATACCTGGGGACGGACACTCTTCTTAATTTGCTTGTTGCAACCTGTATAAAGAATTGTTTTGAGTAGTGCTCGGAATACTCAGCATGGTGTGTCAGTATATATGTTTTCTCCCTTATGCTGGTTAGTTTGTTAGTTGGTCGCATCCAATCAAACCAAAAGAATATCCTGTCCCATTGAGTGGCTTTCAGGGACCAATTGATTGGGTATAAAGTGATCAGCGATCTGGTCCCATAGTTGTCTTATTTTTTAACCATTGGAAATAGAAGCCATGCTGTCTTTTTGGGTGGGTGTGACTTGTTAGGGGCATATAACATTTGATATCCAGCATATTCGGCTATTTGAGGATAAGGCATCCCTGGAAAATGTATGTATGGTTGCTCCATAGAGGTTGACTAGCTTTGAGGTATTAGCCTATACAAGGCAAATCATATGACCTTTGTTTACATATCTGTGTGGTGCAAAATGGCAAGTGCTCTTGAGATTCTTGTTGTGCAGCTGATAAGTGCTAATTGGTTTATGAGAATTTCTGTGAGTGATTTGTTTGGTCAGCCTTAAAGCAACTAAATCACGTGCTCCTCTTGCATTGCTTTTTGGCTACTTCGAGGTCAGTCTCGCCTGTCTGTCTGTCTGTCTGTCTCTTAAGAACTTTTGCAGAGGATGCCTAGTAAATCTGGCAGATGCCTAGAACTAGACCTTAATTGCAGGACAGCATTAGGAATCCCTGATGTTTCTTACGTGCCATTGTTGTTCCTGAGGCAGCATTTTTATTTTTTTAAGCTAATGCAGGGAGTGTTTGAAATACACGTGATGGTCATTGACCAGTAACTGCATGTCCTCAGCTATGCTCCTTGTTGCATTGGCTAGTCATTTTTCTTGTTTTGTCCACAAAGTAGTTTTGAAGGACATCACGGGTGATGTTCACTGACTTCTGAGTTGTACCCCGCCATCATTTTCTTGGCCCAGCTACCCATCATTTGTTAGAATCAATCACGAGAAAATAAGTGAGATTTTGAGAATGATGTAATGCTTTTATTAGTAGATGCAGTTTTAGCCAGTCTTTACGTGAAAGCGAGAGATAAGTTATTTTAAGCTTGCCCTCTTCATTGAAATGTCCATTTGTATAGAAATGAGGTTAAACATCATGTTTTCAGTCCACGATGATGCTGGCTTTCCATTGGACAAAGCACCATTTAAGCCAGGTTATGTGGAAGGCTCAATGCGGATGTTTTCAGCAAAATATGCAGAGTTGCAAGAATTGCAAGAACAAAGAAAGCTAAAATTACTATGTACGTCGGCTAGAGATTTCATGTGCAAAGACGAAGTCGGGAATGTTTTAAGTCTCTTTTTCTGATTTACATGTCTTATTCACATTATGCACAAGAGGGTGAATGTGAGTTTTAATATGGTTCTGGAATGGAGATTTTAAGAAATACTGCAACAAAAGATCTATGGCGGTGATCCAAATGGGGATCAAAAGCATCCACTGATGAACGAATGCCATTGTCTGTCATATATGGTTGTGCCTCATTTGAACAGGTCGACGTACGGAAGAACTGATCTAAGTTTCATTTGTTTTCTACTAGTAAGACCCAGAAAATTTTCTTGTAGGTACTACATTCGGTTCTGATCATTCCTTTTTTTTTTCTTCAAAAGAATATGCCTTTCCTTTTCGACATACCTCGGCTTGAAGCCTTTAATCTAATTAGACGAAGCTATCTTTCCATGAACACGGACCAGTCCACTTGATGAAGAGCTTAGTTCCAAGAGTTAGATACGAGCGGGCAATGGAAGTTTCACGGACAATCTCATGGGCAGCTTTCGCATCTTATATTGGTTTCCCTTCTGGGTAGCTCCAAAGGCTATAAGAAGCGCCACGTCATTCCAGAGTCGGAGAAACTCCAATTTCCCACCTTTTCCATCCGTCACAAGGAAGCTTAAGCTTTTATCATGAAGCTGGCCACATTTATCTCACTTCTCTTCTTAGTCAGGCTTGCTTCGGTGCACTCGGTCTCCACCAATGCCATGGTGTATATATATATATACGCACACACGCGCGCACACACAGATTACACACACACACAGAGATTACAAGTCAGGTCGATCAATCAAAAGAAACAGTCTTTACATGATATCCATGCCAACTAGGTTAGTAATGGCCGATAAAGTTGCACCGTTACTTGTTCGTTTAAACCATTTCTAATTGAATATGG
This sequence comes from Melaleuca alternifolia, assembly GCA_019926035.1. Classification (NCBI taxonomy): domain Eukaryota; kingdom Viridiplantae; phylum Streptophyta; class Magnoliopsida; order Myrtales; family Myrtaceae; genus Melaleuca; species Melaleuca alternifolia. The sequence goes on along the minus strand of JAGKPW010002568.1, from coordinate 1,422,996 downwards.
AAACATTTAGCTGAAGAAAATTGGCAACCTACATCGGTTATTCGTTAAAGCACATCAAATTGCGAATGATAATTACGGGTCTCATTACCTGGCCTAATGCATTCTTTCACTATACTTCTGCTAGGCAAGTAAAAGGAGAGGGATGTAGGATGGAAGCCAAGAACTTCTAGCATCATGTCCAAAGCAGATGAGTTACATAATCGTGGACTTTTATGAGGAGTACACTGGCAGTGTGAAAAAAATAAATCAACCAGCAAGATTTGGCGCTGGATCGTATGCGGTTTCTAAGAGTTTTCATTTCATGACCGCTCATCAAAAAGGTATTGGACCCTGGTATACCTTGTATAAATCCTGTTGTTTTTCTCCAATTGTGCAGCATTACATGATTTACATTGGGAGCCATTCCCATCCAAATCAAGAATCTGGACAGCCAGCCATGAGTTGCTTGCTTCAGTGTCTAGAAGGTATGCAACCGACTCAAACTTCAGAGAGACATTTAATAGCTGTAATCTAGGTGAAACTTACTAATAAGCCACTATATACATGTCAATCTTGACGAAGCACGGGACTCAATACTTCACCACTACAGCAATACCTTTAGAGGCTTCTCGGTCATGCTTCCGCCAGACCAAGCCCAGAAGCTAGCAGGTTAGAAAGAATGCATGTCCAGTTATCACTTTATATATCTACGTTTCCTTATTACGGTTTATCCCTCAAATTTTCAGATTCGCAAGGTTTCCGTGAGCTAGGTGAATGATCAAAAGTAGCCAATGGAGTTCCATTGGCTATAGCAGTACTGGATTTGTCTCTTCTGAACTTGTGTTGCAGAAATGGACTCTGCTGTCTCCGCGATTGAGAGCAAGATAAACGAAGTTCACATGACGCATTCATGGGACTTACTAGGAGTGAACTCACTTCACCAGTATGACCAACTGGGGAATAGATGCACTTTTTCAATGTCGTTGGTGGTGTCATTGACGTTGGTAATGCTACAAATCTTTGCCCTTACGTTTGGTTTCTTCATCATTAAAACAAAGAGAATGCTATAGTTGATACTCTTTGCAGGGACTTGGCCTGAATCGGAGAGCTTCAGTTACAAAGACTTGGGTCCTGTTCCTGAAAAGTTAAAGCGACAATGCATCCCTGGAGATAATTTCACATTGTCCAACTGCAACAGGTAGCCGCTAACGTGCTATAATATAAAACGGGAAATTAATTTAACGGTTGGCCCGTTTTACTAATTGACACACAGTTCGAGCTTCTCAAGTAACACAGTTGAGGTAAATTTTGCTGAAAAATCATCGGTGCACGGTTCTACTTCAAAGGGTTTGAAGCAGACGCTGGTCCTCTAGAGTCCTTAAGAATATTCTTCAGGTCAGCCCTCTACCATGATGGGCACGGGAACCACACCACCTCAACGATTTCAGTATCTATGGTTCCAACACTAACTTGTACTGGATGGCATCAGGCTCCCTTGGGGAGGGCCCCCCAACGCAAGACTAGCCATTTACAAGGGGAAAATTGCCGATTCAGTCCTAAATCTTTTGCTACTTTGCCGATTCAGTCATAAATCTTTTTTTTTTTATACCAAATAAGTCCTAAACCTTTTGCAACTTTGCCGATTAAATCTTTTCGGCGGATTTTGGCTGGAAAATGCCTACATGGTGCGACGGACCTCGTCGGTGATGACGTGGCGATGACCGAACCCCATATATATTTTTATATTTTTTCTCTTCTTTTTCTTAAAAAACTACTTGGCCGGTGAGCTTCGTCGGTTGTCGAAGCTCACCGGCCACTCTAGAGGGCGGCCCGGCCCTCGTTGGCAGTGGGCGAGGGCGGGGGAGGCCGCCGCCACCCTCCACCGTGGCCAGCAAGGGCCGGGCAAGGGCTGGGGAGGTCGCCGCCGCCCTTCCTCGTGGCCTACGAGGGCCGGCCTCGCCGAGATTTGTAGCAGATTTGGGCGAGCTCGCCCTGCCCAGATTTGGGCTAGGCGAGCCTCGCCGGCCGGGGACGAGGGTGGTGGCGGTCTCCCTCGCCCTCGCTCGTGGCCAACGAGGGCCAAGCCGCCCTCTAGAGTGGCTGGCGAGCTCTGGTGACCGGTGGAGCTCGCCTGCTAACTAGTTTTTTAAGAAAAAGAAGAGAAAAAAAATATGGGGTCCGATTATCGCCACATCGTCGCCACGTCATTGCCGGCGAGGTCCATCGCGCCACGTGGTCTCCACGTAGATATTTTTCGGCCAAAATCCGCCGGAAGGACTTAATTGACAAAGTTAAAAAAAGGTTTAAGACTCATTTCACATAAAAAAACATTTAGAACTGAATCGGTAAAGTAGCAAAATGTTTAGGACTGAATCGGTAATTATCCCTATTTACATGGCTTGTTGGTTCAATATGTGCAGTGATGCCGATGTTCTTGTTGCGATGGATGACGTGATGGTTGATGGCATGTGACGTCCTATCTCTTTTACTAGGGGAAATGGATCCTTAATACTAAGGCAGCGGTGACATGAAAAGATGACAGCCGTCTGGACGGCTGTGGTTTAAAAGAAAACAACAAAGGAAAACCCCCTATTAAAGGGGCTGTCCGATTTCAGATCGAACGTTCCCAATCAGTCTATTTCATCCATCTCTTTCACTGGGCCCATCCCCTCCGCAACCCAGTTTATTTCTAGAACACCATCGCCATCAACTATCCTGTCATCTATGGAACTAGCAGCTACAGTGAGTATCAACGAGCAGCATTTGTAGCAGTCCCCAGGAAGAATGCGTTTCCTGCGGATGCCGAAACAAAGACCCCTCTCCTAATGCATGGAATGCTCCGATCGTGAATTTAACTTGAACATATATCTATTGCTTTGCTGGCTAGAATTGATCAACAGAACTGGCTGTAATTTGGTACCGGAGATGGTCTGCAGTTTTTTCCTATCTCCTGACACTATGTTCTCTCTGCTTACCCTTTTCTTACTTCGAGAGACGTTATGCATATTAGGCAACTCTCATGGACAACACAGGAAACCCTATCAGACGTCATCCAAATATAATAGTTGTGGCCTTACCTTTTGACTACAGACCCGGGCACACAAACCCCGCCGCATCGGATCCTGGGCTCATCAACTATTCCGATTCCGATGATGTGATAAATTTCCTCTGCAGCACCGGGGCAAACCCTCCACAACTCGAATAACCTCACAGGAGAACCTCTTTATTGCCAGAACCCGCCAATACCATCCTACTAGTAATTACCCTTTGATTGGTGTATCCGACATGAGAGGTAACATGTCTGTTCATAGGACAGTGACTCGTTATGAAAAGGCCCGGCACATAACGCAGATATGGATTTTTTCCCCCAGTCGTTAGTTGCAGCTGATCCTGCTCAGCTCAGATTTACTAAGGCAGGGCAAAAAATGTCCTTCAGGATGGATTTTGCTTCTTATAAAAGCAGTAATGGGAGCTTTGTGTTCGGATCAATAACATGGAGCAATGGTGTTCACACTGTCAGGAGTCCTATCGGCCTTAATGTGAATTCTGTGTGGGAGCATCAATCCTTAATGTTGTCATCAAGCATCAATTAGCTATCTGGTTTGATATCCATGTTCCTACTGTATCCTACATTGTTCAAAATGTCAAACCCTTGATTGTGAATTTTACTTCAATTTCTCAGAAGAATGGTTGATTAATTCAATAATATATATCAATTACTGTGTTCTCCCGTATCGAGAATATTACTTAACAATTATTGTAATTGAACAAATTCCATCCGTTATTAATGGTCGGATTTACCACCACCGGAAGAAGCTTCTAGCCCATATCTGGAAAGAAAGAATATTCATTGGAAAAGTTCAAAAACGAGAAGAGAGAAGTCATTACCCACTATGTACAGTTCTGCCTCATGGGAACAGATACAGCAAAGGAAAGATCTGATACGCTCCACGCTTTGAATCGCTTGATTCACACCTTTTTGAGTTAAATGGACCCAAAATACTCCCTAAAGAGAAATTTCTATCAACACCCCCTCCCCCAATTCCTATTCCATGCCTTAAATGACTTACTTCGCAGCTTTTTTGACTTTAACTGACTGAAAAATACCCACTAAATTGAGAAATCTTTCCCAAATCCCCTCCCCAATTCCTTTTTTCTTTCCAATCAGTCATTCCTGACCCTCCTCCCTCAATCTCTTTTTTTCTTTCTAATCAATCAACCATGGCTTTTGGAAAAAAGACAAATGAATATCATCAGTCTCGTACTAATGTGACAAGAAAGGAATCTATCTTTACATCAAACGAAAAAGAAGATACATTCATATCGGCCATTAAGGGTGCGCATTTTAACGCTTCTTTTTCAGGGAGGAGTTTTTTTTTCAGAAATATTTTTTTTTCATTTCTATTTTTCGGAACAATTTCTAAGTAAAATAAAGTGTTTGATAATTATATAAAATTTCTACTTTTGGAATAGAAAAGAAGGAATACATTTGGTACGATTCGTAAATTTTTTACTTTATTTTTTTATTTTTTTAATGCTCAAGAACGATAGACGGCGACCGTCGGCTGTGGCGGGCGGCGACAACGGGGGTGAGTGAGCGGCGGCCGACAGCTACAAGAGAAAAAAAGAAAAAAGAAAAAAGAAAAATAGCTTATTTTAAAATTGTTCCTGGAAACAAGAAGCAAATTTTTTTTTATTTCTTGATCTATTCCCGAGAACAACTTTCTATTTCCGGTAACAAAAAAACAAGTTGGCGCTACTAAACAGATTTCTATTCTTTTTTTATTCTGGAGAACAAAAAAATAGAGATTTGGAGAAATTGAAACGTTACCATACATACCCTATATCCGGGAAATATATTTACTTGGATTCAAATATTTTTCCACTATACTTTTGCTTGAGCGGCTTGATAAGTGCATTTTTTTCGCCACGTTCTCCTTTTCTTTAAATTCTCTTTTCCCCTCAGCACAATCTTGCATAAATCTACTTTCACAGCCTCTTTAATTCTCAAATATTTAGTTGTTTCAAGTAAATAAATCCCATTTCCGGACGGCTGTTGTCCAGTATTTTAAGCATACCAAATGATGGTAACTTGTCGAGAGTATGGAAGAACTTGCAATTTGTAGTTAGTGATCAGATTTAACCCCCCCCCCCCCCCCCCCCCCCCCCCCCCCCCCCATCCGAAAGAATCCGTGCCCATAAAGAGGAAAAGGATACCATTGAAACGAGTACTTATGAAGAGAGGAAACGCATAAGATTAGGGAGAGTTCTATCATCTGAGATGCTCCGTTTTGGCTCATTGGACTGTTCGACAAACGAAAGAACCAATCAATCTTTCTAATGCATAAACTTGACTGGATCCACATTTCTTTTCTGGACAAATGGAGCTTCAGTGTCTTTCCCTCTTGAGGATTTGAATATGTCCTCCAGCTTTGAAACCTTCAACGCATTTGTAGGAAATGCACCCCACAGTACAGTCCAAACTAAGGAGGAGCACGGTTCCAAAGCACCAAAGATGGACCGGCACAAGAAGTTCCTTCAAGAATGTGATGAACACATCTTAATCATACAGAAGAATCTATCTGGCGCACATCAGTCCACAAGATAAGATGTCAAGGAAAGTGAACGTCAAGCCGGGCGTTCGTCTGCATTTTGGGTTGCTTTTTGGGCTATAAGAAGCAACGTTTCATTTGCAGCGGTGACCACCATCCTCCAATTTGTAACTTTTTCAATCCATCGTTTCGTAGCTTTCCCTGCTTATCATGAGACTTGCTACATTTATCTCACTCCTCTTCTTAGTCAGACTGGCTTTGGTGCACTCAGCCACCACCAATGCCAAGGTATACATTTCCTTTTTAACGCACGCACGCACGCACACAGAGGAGAGAGAGAGAGAGAGAGAGAGAGAGAGAGAGAGAGAGAGAGAGAGAGAGAGAGATTGGTCTTGTACATCTAAGTTCATAGTAATGAAAGGTCATGTTTCGGGTCGAATAATTGGACTGTGCTGTTCGTAACGTCCTCTACAAGCACGAGTAACTTTTTTTTTTCCAGGGGGGGTGCAAAAATTGGAGTTTTCTTTTATCACAATACTAATGTTTCCTTCTAGTTTAAGCATTTACTACTAAAAATGACAACATCACAACAGTCACTCGTTAAACCGCATCAATGATGAACTGTGATCCTCCTAACCTGTTCTAGTGACTAATTTCATCGTTTTCTTTTTGCTTGGTTGGTATGGGCTAAGGTAAGATAAAATCAGGAACCATCCTCCTCATAAAACTTAGCAAATCTCGTCATGTTCTTTATGCCTTTCTCATTGTTTTTAAACCTTGCAGCATTACATAGTTTACATGGGGCAGCACTCCTATCCTGATCCAGAATCTGTGATCACAGCCAACCATGAGTTACTTGCATCGGTGTCGCCAAGGTATGTAAATGGTCACGCACTTTGCACTTTGGGGAGTCTTGATCATAAACATGCAACTGATGAAAGTTAATAAGTTCTCACAAGTTATATTTGTGCAGTAGATCTCCATTCTATATGGTTGTTGATTGTGCCATTTATCCTATTCCTTGTTCTACTATATATGTCAGTCTTCATGAAGCACAGGAGGCGGCAATTCACCACTACAGCAAAAGCTTTAGAGGCTTCTCAGCCATGCTTACTGCTAAACAAGCCCAACAACTTTCCGGTAATAAAATGCATGTCCAATTATCCACGTGCATATTTTGGAGTTCACATGTTTTGTTTTGACCTCAAATTAATAACAATTGCATGTTTTGGGCACATTATGCAAGTTGTCAAAAGTAAGCCAACTGCCGTTCATTAGTAGTTGGGCTTAATATTCCTCTTGAACTTGTGTTGCAGAGATGGATTATGTCATCTCTGTGTTTGAGAGCAAGATGAACAAAGTCCACACAACACATTCATGGGATTTTCTAGGGGTAAACTCGCTTTACCAGTATAATAAACAGGGAAGAGAAGCTAGTTCTGATGTTATTGTTGGTGTCATTGACTCTGGTAATGCCCTAAAGCTTTTGCCTTTATCTCTAGTTTTTCGTCAGTATGAAAACAGAGGCTCAGTTGATAATTTTTGCAGGGATTTGGCCTGAATCAGAGAGCTTTAGGGATAAAGACTTGGGTCTTGTCTCTGAAAAGTTCAAGGGACAATGTATCCCTGGAGAAAATTTCACACTATCCAACTGCAACAGGTACTATTAGCAACTAAAACAGCTGTGACCAAAAAAGGAGCAATCAAATAGTCAGTCCATTGTTTAACTTATAGTTCTAGCCAAGGAGATTCTTCATTAACGTAATTGCAATGGACTTTGCAGAAAGATTGTAGGTGCCCGGTTTTACTTCAAAGGGTTTGAAGCGGAAAATGGCCCTCTAGAATCTTTCAACTCACCCTTCTTCAGGTCAGCCCGAGATGTAGATGGCCATGGGAGCCACACTGCGTCAACGATTGCCGGATCTGTGGTACCAAATGCCAGCTTATTCGGGATAGCCCAGGGTACTGCTCGGGGAGGGGCCCCAGGTGCTAGACTAGCCATTTACAAGGCATGTTGGTTTGGCGAATGCAACGAGGCTGATATCCTTGCTGCAATGGATGATGGGATAGATGATGGCGTTGATGTGCTATCTCTCTCATTGGGTCCAACCCCTCCCCAACCAAGCTATTTCGAGAATGCCATCTCAATAGGAGCATTCCATGCATTCAGAAGAGGGATCGTTGTTTCAGCATCCGCCGGAAACTCATTTTTCCCAGGGACTGCTACGAATGTGGCTCCTTGGATAATTACTGTAGCCGCTAGTTCCATTGATAGAGAACTTAACTCAAACATATACCTTGGAAACTCAAGGGTTTTGAAGGTAATGTGGTGAAAGCTGTATGTAATAACTACAAATTGTAGATTGAAGTGAGAGAATCACAGTGGCAAAGGTGCATATTGTACTAAAGAAGTTTCTTCTAACAGGGTTATTCTTTAAATCCTCTAAAGATGGACGCTTCATATGGGCTAATAGCCGGGAGTGAAGCAGCTGCTAGAGGAGTTCCAGCCAAAAATGCCAGGTTAATCTTTGTATTTAACCTCCAGCATCTTATTTCCACTTCCTTAAAAAAGAAATGAAGCATTCCAATTTCCATTCAAATGATGGTTTTGGATCATCCGGTTGGTGTCTTGGTTTCATTGAAAAGACCACTTGCTAAAATCACGAAACTGTCCTAGTAATGCAACAATCGTGGTTTACAGCTTCTGCAAGAACAACACTTTGGATCTGGCCTTAGTTAAGGGAAGGATTGTCCTGTGCATGGTTGAGGTGTTGGTTCGTGACAATCGTAGAGAGAAGGCCTTTTCTGTGAGAGATGCCGGTGGTGTGGGAATCATCCTTGTCGACCTAGTTGGGCAAGATGTTGGTTTTCAATTTGTAATCCCTGGTGCTGTAATTGGTCAGGCAGAAGCCGAAGAGCTTCAATCCTACATGGCCACAGAAAAGTAAGGCACGAGAAGAAGATCTGAATATTCACATTAGGAAGAAATTCATGCAAGAGTAAGAGTAGCTAATGCATATTGAACTGGAATGACAGGTATCCAACAGCTAAAATTGCACCAACAGTGACTACCTTGAACACCGAGCCGGCACCAGCAATGACAGTGTTTTCCTCCATGGGACCAAACGTTGTAACTCCTGACGTTATCAAAGTATAGTCCATTTACACTTTTATTCTTGTCTTAAGAAAATCCTAAGAGGACAGATGATTTGTAGTTTTCATTGCTTGCTCAAGTTTGTTCAATATCAAATGCAGCCGGATATTACGGCACCTGGTGCAAAGATTTTGGCTGCCTGGTCTCCGTTGGCAACTGAAGGCACATCGGGTCGCTCAGTCAACTACAATATAGTATCAGGGACCTCCATGTCTTGCCCCCACACAGCCGCGGTTGCTGCGATTCTGAAATCTTACTATCCTTCCTGGAGTCCAGCTGCTGTCCAGTCTGCCATCATGACTACAGGTTGTTATGCTTCTCTCAAAATTCTTTTAGATACTTTAATATGTTCTCACAGAATTTTTCTTTGCTAAACCTCGTCTTTGAAAACATTATTGAATCTCAGCTACTGTCATGGACAATAGCCGAAACCCAATCATACGGCATCCAAACAGCACACAGGCCTCACCTTTTGACTATGGATCCGGACACATAAACCCCGTTGCTGCATTGAACCCAGGACTTATCTATGATTTCAATTCCGACAACGTTATAAATTTCCTCTGCAGCAACGGGGCGAGCCCTGCACAACTCAAGAACCTAACAGGAGATCTAATTTCCTGCAAGAACCCACCGACACCGTCCTATGATTTCAATTACCCTTCAATCGGGGTATCCAACATGAAAGGGAGCATGTCTGTACACCGGACAGTCACCTATCATGGACAAGGCCCAACAGTTTATAGTGCAGTCATAAACTATCCGCCAGGTGTTAGAGTTGCAGTTTATCCTGCTCAGCTCAGGTTTACTAGGGCGGGGCAGAAAATGTCCTTCAGGATTGATTTCAGTCCTTATAAAAGCAGTAACGGAAGCTTCGTATTCGGATCACTGACATGGAGCAATGGGATTCACACTGTCAGGAGTCCTATTGGTCTTAATGTGATTACTGTCTAGAATTATCACTCCTGATATTATATCTGAGCGTCAACTAGCTATCTGGTTCAAAATCCATGTTGGTTTAGCTTCTAATATCGCTCAAAATGTTAAATCTCATTATCATGAGTTTTTCGCTTATGACCCCTCAGTTTCTAAGAAAGATGATTGATTAAGTTCACAGTCTACCAATTATTGTGTTCTCACATATCAAGAAAATCACGCTAACAATTTTATAGTTGTCAAACGTGGAGTTGTTATATGTTAATGAAGCCTCGCTCATTGTTTTACATCGCCCATTATGCTTAGTTCTGCCACATTTGAACAGATCAGCAGGGGAAAGAACTGATACACTCCGCTTGTTTCCAATAGATGAACTTGACAACTAATAAATGGGTGGCGCTAATCTCACAACTTAAATGGCTTAATTCACACCTTTCTGAATTTAATCGACTAAAATATCAATCAATCTGGAGTCTACTCTCCTCCATCTTCTTACACAAGAATTTTCTGAAGCAAGCTGTTCTTTTGTATTTGCATGTTGCTCCTCGTCATCCATTAAAAGGGCAAACATGAAAATGGCTCAACAAAAAGCAGATTTCCTATAGAAAAGTGTATACAATTGAGATATATCCAATCTTGGCTTTTGGGGAAATGTAAGGTGAGGATCATCCAATATCATACTAATGTGACAAGGAAGAATTTAATCTATGTACTAAAGGAAAAATAAATATATTTATGTCTACATAATTCCGGATAAAGTAATTATGCGGATTTAAACATCTATGCGCCATATGTTCACTTAGTTTGATCTTCTTTTTTTGCCATGTTCTCCTTTCGTTTAAGGTCTCTTTCTCATCAACATCCCCACCCAAAAAAGAGGAACAAAAATGTCATTGAAATGAATCAATATGAAAAGAGAAAACCCAGGATGTGGAATTTCTTCTTCTTTTATAAACAGTTTTGACTCATTTGAACTAATCATATTGCACTTGTTTTCTGACACATAAACTTGACAGGATCTACAACTTTTCTTGGACAAGCATACCTTCAGTTTCTTTTCCCTCTTGAGGATTCGAATATGTCATCCGGCTTTGAAACCTTCAACCCAGTTACTGGAAGATGAAACTTTCTTTCCAACTATTCCACGGAGACAATGCATTCCGCAGTACAGTAAAAGAAATGAGGAGCATGGTTCCAATGTACTACCAATGAGCCAGCAAAACAGATTTATTTAAAGACTCTGATAAACACATTTTAAATATGCACAACAAATAAGTCATCAAGGACAGTCGATGTCAAGCCGGCTTTTCTTATTTTCATATCCATTCCGCGTAGCTTTTTTGGCTATGAGAAGCAACATGTCATCTGCGCCCGTGAGCATCCAATGTTGTTGGAGTTGTCTTAGTGCTGCTGAGATGTTCTGTGTTGTTTATGTTAAGATGTCCTTGTGTTTGTGTTAAGTCATATAGGTTGTATTAGGCAGTTATTGTCTTAGCTATTTTTCAGCAAGTGGAGATGGTCAGTTTCTTAGTTGCTATTTTCTAGGGAAGTGGAACTAGGCAGTTAGCACATGTTGTAAGCAGTTCCACAATGTTATTTAATCTCTTGTACTTGACAGTTTATTTTTAAGTTGAATGAAGTTGATGTTTCTTCATTCGCTTTCTACAGCTTCTCTATCTCTCAGAATGTACTACCTTATTTTGACTCTCAGAATGTACACACTCAGAATGTTCTGCCTCAGAACGTATATGTCCTATATTGTTTGATTTGCTTTAACAATTGGTATCAGAGCTGTTGAAGGATTTTGAGAGACTCTGAAGTGAAGATAAGTGAAGTTTGTGAAGGATGGAAATAGGTTCGAGTTTCTCTTCTATGGCTACTCCAGTTTTTACTGGTGAAAGCTATCAGGCATGGGCTATTAAGATGACGGCATTTTTAGAGGGTCATGATCTGTGGGAGGCTGTGGAGGATGATTATGAAGTTACTCCACTTCCTGACAATCCTACCTTGAATCAGATTAAATTCCATAAAGAGAGAACTATGAGGAAGGCCAAGGCAAAGTCTTGCCTGTATGTTGCTGTTTCACCTTCTATTTTCACAAGGATCATGAGATGTGATTCTGCAAAGGCTATATGGGACTTTCTAAAGAAGGAATATGAGGGAGATGAGAAGATAAGGAACATGAAGGTGCTGAATCTCTTGAGGGAATTTGAGAGACAGCAGATGAAGGATTCAGAGTCAGTGAAGGAGTATTCTGATAGGCTGATTGATGTAGCCGAGAAGATTAGAGTTTTAGGGACTGACTTGAATGATGAAAGGCTGGTTTAGAAGATCCTAGTGTCTCTTCCAGAGAAGTTTGAAGCCACCATAGCTTCTCTGGAAAATACAAAAGATCTAGGTGATATAAAACTTGCAGAATTGTTGAGTTCTCTGCAGGCTCAGGAGCAAAGAAGGTTGATGAGAAAAGAAGTAAATGTAGAGGCTTTGCAAGCTAAAGTGAAGCACAATGATGGAGGCAAAGGAAAGAAATGGAATCAGTCCAAAGGAAGCGTAAGTGACTTCAAGTATGCTGCAAAAGAAGGAAGTTCTAGTGGATCGGGCAAACGGAAGAAAAACAAGAAGCCTTGTCAACACTGTGGAGGAACTAATCATCAGTCCTTTAGATGTTGGAGGAGGCCTGATGCTAAGTGTAGAAGATGCAACAAGCTTGGTCACATGGAAGCTATTTGCAAAGAGAACAACCATCAGCAAGCAGGAGAAGCACAGATAGCAGTGAATGAGATTGAGGAAGAATACTTATTTGTGGCTTCCAATTTTAGCTTTTCTCTTGAGGATAATGCGTGGCTGGTGGATAGTGGCTATACAAATCATATGACTAGCAATCTAAAGCTGTTTAGGAGTCTAGACAAGTCAGTCAAGTCCAAAGTTAGAATTTGTAATGGACTGAAACAGGCTCCAAGAGCTTGGTATGGAAAGATAGATCGATATTTGCAGGACTTTGGCTTTGTTAGAAGTTTGAGTGAGTTTACTCTTTATTTCAAGAAGGTAAATCACAGTGTTGTGATTCTGTCACTCTATGTAGATGATTTATTAGTGACAGGGAATGATGTGGAATTGATAGAGAAAGTAAAGCAAAGTCTGTTTGAAGTTTTTGAGATGTCAGACTTGGGAAAGATGGCTTACTTTCTAGGTTTGGAAGTACAACAAGTTTCACATGAGATCTTCATCTGCCAGAAGAAGTATACAAAGGAAATTTTGAAGAAGTTTCAGATGGAAGATTGTAGAAGTGTAAGCACTCCTATGGCTGTTAAGGGATGCTTCTATGTATAGAAGCTTGATTGGATGTTTAATGTATCTTACATCAACTAGGCCAGATATTCTATTTGCTGTGAGTGTTCTTTCCAGATTCATGAGCAGTCCTAGTCAGCTACATTTGGTTGCAGCAAAGAGGGTATTAAGATACCTCAAAGGAACATTGCATTTTGGTGTGAAGTTTAAGTAAAGTCAGAAGTTTATAATGCAAGGTTTCTCGGATAGTGATTGGGCTGGTTCAGTTGATGATATGAATGTTGGGACTTGGTCCCTTTTGTTGGGACTTGGTCCCTAGAGTAAAGTGAATAAGAAGTGTAGAAAGGAGTCCCACATAGAACAAATATGGGGGAAAGTGAGGGTATATTAGTGGGAGCCTTCCAAGTGAGGTTGGGCCCCAAGGGGTACCCCACTTTTGTGAAAGGGAGAGGACCTAAGCTTGCCGGTGAACACCACACACGCGCGCGTGCGCCGGCCGGCTCGGCTCGGATCGGATCGGACCGGGCCCGAGTCCTAATATTATAATATTTTTATTAATATTATTTTGTCCATTTTATTTATTTATTTATTCTTTTCTTTTGCTTCAGAAGCAATAGTGACTCTTCGGACTTGGTAACTGTTTACCAAGAGGCGCCATTTCATTGCATATCATTACATACGACATATTTGTTCGTGAAGAGGCGTTACTTCTTGACATACATATGTTCGGAAATTCCGACTCTGAAACCGTGCGTTCATAACATTCATTCATTTGTGCGATTAAGTCAGAATACAAGTTGCGTTCGACGAGTCTCTCCTTGAAGTACCGCGAGAGAGAGGCTTTGATTCGTTCTATCCTGGGAGGCGATTGTCCGGCGGCCTAGGTATGTATACAATCGGGCAAATTTGTCTCAAGGACACGACATTAAATTGTCGGGCTCGAATCAAATTTGCTTTTCCGATATTTTATCAATTTCCGAAGTCAGGTTCCATTATCTTCTTCCTTCTTAATTGTGTTGATTGTTGTTGATCTTCTCTTGATTGCGAGTGGTCATACTTTCTGTACATATAGAATTACTCTATCTGTGAACACTGTCCATTGCCTATAGTCTGTGTAATTTGGTCAACAATCTTAAGACAAATTTTTGTGTTTGTTGATAGTGTTCGTTAATTGAGTTTGCTGTTTTGTTTTCTATATGTCTACAGTCATGTCTGCAAGTGCTACCTCATCGGTGACGCCCATCGTTGCGTCGGCTCCGACTCATGGAGAGAAGCCGGAGAAGTTCAACGGTACTGATTTCAAGAGGTGGCAACATAAAATGTTGTTCTACCTCACCACGTTGAACTTGGCAAAGTTCCTCATGGAGGATGCTCCTAAGATGGAGGAAGGAGAGACAAACAAAGAAAATTCGCTGCGGTAGATGCTTGGAAGCACTCTGATTTCCTATGCCGCAATTACATTCTGAACGGTCTGGATAACTCCCTGTACAACGTCTACAGCCCGTTGAAGACGGCTAGAGAGTTGTGGGAAAATCTTGAAAGGAAATATAAGACGGAAGATGCCGGATTGAAGAAGTTCATCGTCGGCAAATTCCTAGACTTTAAGATGGTGGACCACAGATCAGTCCTAACCCAAGTCCAAGAACTCCAAGTAATTGTTCATGACATCCATGCTGAGGGGATGATCATAAGCGAATCTTTCCAAGTGGCTGCGTTTATAGAGAAGTTACCGCCCTTGTGGAAAGAATTCAAGAATTATTTGAAGCATAAGAGAAATGAGTTGTCATTGGAGGACTTGATTGTTCGTCTTAGGATAGAGGAAGACAACATCAATGCTGAAAAGAAGATAAGCAGAAATGTTGCGTTGTCTAAGGCCAATGTAATTGAGGCGCAAGGAACTAAAACCAACAAGAAGAGGAAGAGACAAGTGGAGGGTTTCATGCAAGGTCAGAAGAAGTTTACTGGCAAGTGTTTCAACTGTGGGAAAGCTGGACATAGAGCTAAGGAGTGCAGAGCCAAAAAGAAGCCGAAATCTCAAGCTCACGTGGTGGACCAGATTGCTGCCGGCGTTGACGATATCAATCTTGCTGCTGTAATATCGCAATGTAACTTGGTGGGGAACATCAAGGAGTGGTGGGTGGATATTGGAGCTACTCGTCACATTTGTGTGAGCAGACATATGTTTTCCACCTACACGCCCATGGCAAGCGATGAAGTACTATATATGGGAAACTCCTCCACATCAAAGGTTGAAGGCTTTGGGAAGATTATTCTGAAGATGACTTTGGGAAAGACCGTGACATTGGTTGATGTTCTCCATGTACCGGATATCCGCAAGAACTTAGTGTCCGGGTTTCTCCTCATCAAGAATGACTTTAAGCTAGTGTTTGTAGCTGACAAGTTTGTGTTCTCGAAGAACGATATGTATGTAGGCAAGGGGTATCTTAATGATGGCCTCTTTAAGCTTAATGTAATGACTGTTGTGCCCACAAAGGCTTCTAATAAAAGTGTAGTTGCTTATGTTGTTGAGTCTCCTTTTATTTGGCATGCAAGACTAGGACACGTTAATTACAAATCATTGAAGAAGTTGATGAAAATGGGGCTTGTACCAACGCTTGAATGCCCGAGTGAGAAATGTAAGATATGTGTTGAATTTAAATTTTCTAGGCTACATTTTAATTCAATAGATACAAGAAACACAGAACCTTTAGATTTAATTCATACGGACATTTGTGATTTGAAAACAATACCATCTAGAGGAGGGAAGAATTACTTTATCACTTTCATAAATGATAGCTCTAGGTATTGTTATATCTATTTACTAACTAGAAAGGACCAAGCAATTGATGCTTTTAGAGCTTATAAAGCCGAAGTAGAAAATCAATTGCAAAAGAAAATTAAAGCAATTAGAAGTGATCGAGGAGGTGAATATGAATTTCCTTTTGAGGAAATTTGTGCAGAATCGGGAATTATTCATCAAGTTACTCCTCCTTATGCGCCACAAGCTAATGGAGTGGCGGAAAGGAAGAACCGGTCCTTAAAAGAAACGATGAATGCATTGTTAATTAGTTCCGATTTACCACAAAATTTGTAGGGGGAAGCTGTCTTAACCACAAACTTTATCTTGAATAGAGTTCCCCACAAAAAGACACATCTAACTCCCTATGAGAAATGGAAAGGCAGAATGCCTAATTTGAAATATCTCAAAGTGTGGGGGTGTTTAGCTAAGGTTGCGATTCCTAAACCTAAAAAGGTTAAGATATGACCTAAAATTGTTGATTGTGTCTTCATTGGATATGCTCTCAATAGTAGTGCATATCGGTTTTTAGTTCATAAATCTGAGGTCTCGGATATACATGTTGGTACGATCATTGAATCGAAAGACGCCACGTTCTTTGAAGAGGTATTCCCATACAACAATTATATGATTCAATTGAAAGCAATAAAAGACCTTGAGATACTATATCTACAAATGATCCTATTGAAGATGAACCAAGATGTAGCAAAAGACAAAGGACCTCAGCATCTTTCGGTCCTAATTTTCTGACATATATGTTAGAAAATGAGCCTCGGACTTTTCAAGAGGCTGCGACGTCTCCTGAAGCCCCATTTTGGAAGGAAGCTATCAATAGTGTAGTCGAATCGATTTTGTCCAACCATACTTGGGAATTGGTTGACCTTCCTCTTGGCAGCAAACCACTACAATGTAAGTGGATTTTCAAGAGAAAGATGAAAGCCGATAATACTATCGATAAATATAAGGCGAGACTTGTGGTCAAAGGATATAAGCAACGAGAAGGCCTTGATTATTTCGATACGTATTCACCTGTCACTAGAATTACATCTATAAGGATGTTAATTGCATTAGCTACGGTGTATAAGTTTGAAATTCATCAAATGGATGTAAAAACGGCTTTCTTAAATGGGGACCTCGAGGAAGAAATTTACTTGGAACAACCTGAAGGGTTCATTGTCCCTGGTCAAGAAAGAAAGGTATGTCGCCTCATTAAGTCACTATATGGCTTGAAACAAGCACCGAAGCAATGGCATGCTAAATTCGACCAAGTAATGTTGTCGAATGGTTTTAAAATAAATGAGCGTGATAAATGTGTATACTTTAAGAATACTCGAGAAGGTACCACTATCCTTTGCTTGTACGTGGACGACATGCTAATAATGGGCAGCAACATTGAGGTTGTTAATTCGACCAAACGCATGCTCAAAAGACAGTTTGACATGAAAGACATGGGAGTCGCATATGTCATTCTGGGAATCAAAATCCTCACAACAGATGAGGGTTTAGCCCTGTCCCAATCTCATTATATTGAGAAAATTCTTGAAAAGGGCAAGAACTTGAACATTGTACCTAAGAAGACTCTAATAGATGTGAGTTTACATCTTTCCAAGAATACCGGTGCAAGTGAATCTCAGATTGAGTATGCCAGTTTACTAGGTAGCCTAATGTATGTCATGAACTGCACTAGGCCGGACATAGCTTGTGCTGTAAGTAAGCTAAGTCGTTTTACAGCCAATCCTGATAGAAGTCATTGGACAGCAGTGAAACGTGTACTAGGCTACTTGAAGCATACTCAAAATTATGCTTTGCACTATACAAGATATCCTGCAGTTCTAGAAGGATACTGTGACGCAAATTGGATAACCGGCATTAAAGACACTAAATCGACAAGTGGGTATGTATTTACACTTGGAGGAGGTGCAGTGTCCTGGAAATCATCCAAGCAAACTTGCATAGCAAGATCGACAATGGAAGCAGAATTTGTAGCTTTGGATAAGGCCTGTGAAGAAGCTGAATGGCTTCGAAGTTTCTTGGAAGACATCCCTAATTGGCCTAAACCTATGCCAGCTGTATGTATTCACTGTGATAGTCAAGCTGCGATTGGAAGGGCAAATAATGTTATGTACAATGGGAAGTCCCGACATATTCGTCGAAGACACGACACTGTGAGAAAACTACTCTCCAGTGGAATCATCACAATAGACTATGTGAAGTCTAAAGATAATATTGCTGATCCACTTACAAAAGGCCTAACTGGAGAGTTAGTTCACAAAACATCCAACGGAATGGGTCTAAGGCCTGTTAATTAAGTCTTCATAGTGGACACCCTACCTAAATGACTGGAGATCCCAAGAACTAGGTTCAAAGGGACAACTAAGTTATGTGGACAGGTTAGTGTACTGTCAATTATTACCCATTCCCGTAAAAGACAGTACTAAAAAGATGAGGCTAAGCGTAAGCTTTTAATGAATCTGAATTGGATATTAGATATATCATGAATTCAGAATTCACCTATGTGAGTGCAAAGTGAGGGCCGCTTCTATGAGAATTCGAAAGGCCGGTTCTCTAAAACACTCATGAGACCAGGCGGTGTTCATGGCCAAAACGGACACAACAGTGAGAACCAACTGTATAGGAGAGAAAGTTGTGTGTTTTCTATTGTCTAGGCTTGCATTAAAGGTCGGTGGTTCAAAGACATCTAGTCTATTGACTGACTGAGCAAGTCCGATAGATCACACTAGGGAAGGTTCAAAGTCTCAGACTACCTATCTTGATGCAACAATCTCTCATTGAATAATTGCACTTTGCATTTCATGTCATTCATTCATGCATCTACGAAGAGTCATGTAAGTTGAACTTCTCATTCATGTGGGGGATTGTTGGGACTTGGTCCCTTTTGTTGGGACTTGGTCCCTAGAGTAAAGTGAATGAGAAGTGTAGAAAGGAGTCCTACATAGAACAAATGTGGGGGAAAGTGAGGGTATATTAGTGGGAGCCTTCCAAGTGAGGTTGGGCCCCAAGGGGTACCCCACTTTTGTGGAAGGGAGAAGACCTAAGCTTGCCGGTGACCACCACACACGCGCGTACGCGCCGCCCGCCCGTCCATCCGGCCGGCTCGACTCGGATCGGATCGGGCCGGGCCCGAATATTATAATATTTTTATTAATATTATTTTATCCCTTTTATTTATTTATTTATTCTTTTCTTTTGCTTCATAAGCAATAGTGACTCTTCGGACTTGGTAACTGTTTAGGCGCCATTTCATTGCATATCATTACATACGACAACATATTTGTTCGTGAAGAGGCGCCATTTCTTGACATACATATGTTCGGAAATTCCGACTCCGAAACCGTGCGTTCATAACATTCATTCATTTGTGCGATTAAGTCAGAATACAAGTTGCGTTCGACGAGTCTCTTCTTGAAGTACCGCGAGAGAGAAGCTGTGATTCGTTCTATCCTGAGAGGCGATTGTCCGGCGGCCTAGGTACGTATATAGGCGGGCAAATTTGTCTTAAGGACACGGCATTAAATTGTCAGGCTCGAATCAAATTTGTTTTTCCGATCTTTTATCCATTTCCGAAGTCAGGTTCCATTATCTTCTTCCTTCTTAATTGTGTTGATTGTTGTTGATCTTCTCTTGATTGCGAGTGGTCATACTTTCTGTACATATAGAATTACTCTATCTGTGAACACTGTCCATTGCCTATAGTCTGTGTAATTTTGTCAACAATGAAGAGTACATATGGATATTGTTTTACTTTTGGTTATGCTTGTTTCTCTTGGTGTTCTAAGAAACAAGAGATTGTAGCTCAGTCCACTACTGAGGCTGAGTTCATAGCAACTACAGCAGCTGCAAATCAAGCCTTATGGCTGAAGAAGATACTGAATGATTTGTGGTTGAACTTAGGCGATTGTTTTGAAGTAAATGTAGAAAATCAAGCTGCATTGGCAATATCACGGAATCCAGTTTTTCATGGCAGAACCAAGCATTTCAAAGTTAAGTTCTTCTTTCTACGTGAAGTGCAACAAAGAGGTGAAGTTAAGTTGGTCTATTGCAAGTCTGAAGATCAGCTTGCAGACATATTTACAAAGCCACTTCAAGCCAGAAGATTTGAGATGTTAAGAGAAAGAGTAGGAGTATGCAGCAGCAACTAATCCAAGGAGGAGTTTGTTGGAGTTGTCTTAGTGCTGCTGAGATGTTCTGTGTTGTTTATGTTAAACTGTCCTTGTGTTTGTGTTAAGTCACGTAGGTTGTATTAGGCAGTTATTGTCTTAGCTATTTTTCAGCAAGTGGAGATGGTCAGTTTCTTAGTTGCTATTTTCTAGGGAAGTGGAACTAGGAAGTTAGCACATGCTATAAGCAGTTCCACAATATTATTTAATCTCTTGTACTTAACAATTTGTTTTAAAGTTGAATGAAGTTGATGTTTCTTCATTCGCTCTCTACAGCTTCTCTATTCATTCATGAATTCCCAAGTATGCTTTCCCACATGGCGAGCCATCACGCTCTAGCCTCAAGGGACCGCCTTTTAAGGAATGCGCATAATACAGAATCGAATAACCTCGTGCTCTGATACCATTCATGAATTCCCAAGTATGCTTTCCCACACTGCGAGCCACCACGCTCTAGCCTCAAGTATACAGAATCGAATAACCTCATGCTCAGTATTGAAAGAAGCTGCCGTTTCTAGAGGCTTTTACCAGGCTTAGAAAAAGAAATGAGAGAATTTAGAAAGACATGGATGAAGAGAGGAAATTTCTTTCGTCCGAGAGGAATTTCTCTTCGGAAACTCTTATTCTTCACGCCACATTACATGCCTTATATAGGCAAAAGTACACAACACAACCAATGTACATTGAAGACTTAACTTTTGACTTTCGGATACGTCTTATAGACATAAAGACCATTCGGAGCATTCGGACAGACAAAGAGACCATTATTACACTGTTCATAATCTAAAAGGCTAGGGCTACTGGACCTAGTCTAGCAAAGACTTCTAAGTCCAAAAGCAGTGTGAATACTCCAAAAATTACAAGAGACAAACTAAAGAAAGCAATTCTTCGGCCGAACAAACCTTCTAGGTAGTGTGAATGCGACCAAAGATTGCAAAAGCAGTGTGAACATGACCAAATATTACAAAAGTAGTGCGAACGTGGCCAAAGACTAGTCATAATTTTGACGATTAATGGGTTCTTTAGTGTATTCGTCTGAATTATTGGCAGAGTCTCCCGATTCTTCACCTCTTGTCGTTTCTGGGTCATGGTCAACAGTGGCTATGCTCAAGATACTTTCCCAATATGAGAGATATGCCGGTGAATCTTACGGTGGATCTTCAAGGTCTTCAGGAGAATTTGTCGTTTCTGGAGTTTGCAAATTTGTACTGATCTGAGAGAGAGAAATGTCAGCTTCATTAATTTGCGTCGAAATTTCACCATAGAAAGAGATTGGGCCATCTTTATGTCTTTTAAAATCTCGAATGAGAGCTTCAATTTCTTCTTCAACAAGATGAGGTTCACGTTTGGAGCTGGCATAAAAAGGATCAGAAAATGGTCCATATGCTGCCCATGGGTCCTGAGAGTCTTGAAAATATGTGGGAAGATATTCCTATTGAGTACTGGAAGATGAGGATAGAAAATCTACTGGATGTTCAAGTCGATAAATATCCATAGCTTCCCGAATGGATTCACGTGGAGAGATAAAATCCCATGAAACATTTTCTGAATGCGAGGGCCATGCTTCAGGAGGTATGGCTTGGTTTGCCTGACAGAGGATCCGTTGAAGTTCTCTATAGGACCGAGGATTTGATGAGATACATCTTGGAAATGTTCTGTATACACTATGCTTTTGCAGATGGGACTGAGGTTTATATGAGCTTGTACCGACAGGTGATGATGCTTGGAAGAATGAATGTCCACGGTCTATGAAAAAGGATGACAGTATGTCTTTCAGGTTCTGGGTGAACATTTCGATTTTCATTTTGGAAAAGTGTACGCCACGCACCAAGAGGTAAAAACCAGGTGAGAAGTGTAAACAAGTGTTTAAACCTATGGCTACGGTGATCCTGTGCTCGAAAGGTTTGAACAAGGGCGTGAAGTATTTGTTCAGTAGGAAACTGGATGGCTATGGTATATGAATTGAACAAATACCAGAATAACCATTTTAATTCCTCTGGAAATTCGTCATTTGGGTTCCAAGTGAGAGGATGAATGAATGGATATTCATGATGAAGTCCACTAGGTTTCAGAAGCAAACCTCCGTAATTGGCAAATATGTTGTATTCACAGGACTGGAGAAAATTTGGAAGGCTTTCTGATAACCTATTTTCTTGGATGGCAGCTTGAATTTCAGGAGGGTAGTCAAGACTGGGCCAATTCATCGGCATATTTTGGGTTTTGTATGTGTCTGACCGGGGGTTTTTCTTCACATACATGTTAATCTCTATGGGAGCTTTGGGTCTGGAAAGAAAATCTGCAAGAACATTTTTCTTTCCTGCAATGCGTTTGGTTTCAAAAGAGTATTTCGAAAACCATTCGGCCCACCTTAAGAGTTGTGGGTGTGGGACTTGCTTCTGTTTGAATTTCATCATTTGAGGAAAAGAAGCCATGTCTAATTCAACTAAGAAATGATATCCAATAAGATGAAATTCGAATTTCTTAATTCCATACTTAACTGCCAGTATTTCTTTGAATGTGGAGTGATAATGAAGTTCAGATGGAGAGAACTTACCACTCTTGTAAGCACAGATTTGTCGCTTACCATCAATTTCTTCAAAGAGGATTGCTGCCCAATATTCATCACTGGAATCTGTTTGAAAAATTCTCTTTCTTGCAGAAGGGATTTGGAGAAGGGGAAGGTCTTGCATAAGCTCTTTAAGCTTTGCAACTGCTTCTGTTTGTTCCTTACTCCTAGGGGGAGCATATTTTTTCAGCATTTTCTACAGAGGAATTAGGAACTTGGCAATGTTGGGAACAAAATCTCGGAGATAATTAATTATTCCAAGAAATGTTTGAATTTGCTTCACACTGAGTTCCTTTTCTGGGAACTTGAGCAATTCCTTCGCAATGTGTGAACTGGGCTGGTACGTTCCTTGGTCAAGATGCATGCCAAGAAATTCAATTGTTGTCTGGGCAATGACCATTTTCTTTTGTGAAAGCATGATGCCATGCTTTTGGACATTCTGCACAAAACTTTAGAGGGTTCAGGGCTGTATAGCAAAATATCATTAATATAAATAGCAGCGCTATCCATGATTGGACTAAAAATTTGGCACATGGTTTTTTGGAAAAGAGATGGGGCTGTTTTGAGTTCAAAAGGGAGGACTTTCCACTGGTAATACTGGTTTGGAATACATAATCCAGTTTTGGATCTGTCATCAGGATGGATGCCAAGTTTCCAAAAGCCTGCTTTGAGGTCAAATTTGGAATAGATTTTGGCTTTGGTCAGGCTAGAAAAGAGGGAGTTTTTAGAGGGCAAGGGAAATTTGTCATCTTTGAGAAAAATATTGAGGGGTTGGTAATTAATTATCGGACGCAGTTTTCCTCGTGTTTGCTGTGCTCGCTTGTTTACGTAAAAGGCTTCACAAGCCCACTGAGAATCAGACGGCTCAATGAGTCATTGCTGTAAAAGCTCAAGGCATTCCTTTTGGGCAAGAGCAAGATGGTCAAGATTCATTCCCGAATGGCTGGCTTTTGTCGGGTTGATATCCTCATTTTTCTTGAATGAAAGGTGAACAAAAAACTGAGAATTTTGCCACAGAGGGTGTTGGTATTTCTGAAGGAATTCGGAGTGCTTGTTCGCACAGGAGTTCAAAAGATTTTGCATGATGGGATCGAGTATGCTCATATCAATGGAAAAGAACCTTTGGATGCTTGTGAATTCTTGGAAGGTATCGTTGAATTTGAGGTCTTTACTACTAATGATTTTGAGTTTGGGAAGCTGGGATAAAATATCCCAACCTATGATGAAGTCCTTATTTGGAGCAGGACATCCAAGAATTTTCGTGGTGATAGAACACCGGGGAAAAAACTAGATGGAAATGGGTTTTGAACGAACACTGGCTAAAAAAGTGTCTCCAGATGCTGAAGTGAAATATCGAACATAGGGTGTCCAATATTTATCTGAAAGTATTTTTAGGTCTAGGAGAGAAGCATGAGCTCTACTGTCAATCATGGCTATCACAGAAATTGGTTTGGAATATTTAGACAGGAGGATTTTGACAGGAAAATATGGGGGGAGATGACATGAATCTTGGGCTAAGATTTGAGGAGTGAAGTGGAAAAGATCTTGCTCACCTTCACTGTCATTGGATGAAGGATAATATGGAATGAGACAAAGGGTCTCATCTGAAGGGTTTTCTTCAATAGAGAATAATGATTCAAGATCATCATCCTCGAGGGAAACACCAGTTTGCTGTTCAACTTGCTGGACAATGTTGATATTGTTTCGTTTCGCCTGTGGACAATTTTTGGCGAAATGTCCCTTTTTGTTGCAAATGAAGCAACGTTTGGATTTTTTCTGTCCAAAAGGTCCAGAAGGAGATTTTTTGTGTCGTCTTATCCGAAGGAATCTCTTTTTGTTGAAGCGTCGGAATTGGAGCTTATCATCATGAGGACGATATTTCTTAATGTACTTCTTCTTTTTGGACTATCGGCAGTCCTTGCAGTCACAGTTTTTTCTACCAAGGCACTTGATCTTCAAATAATTCTTGGAACAGACTTTATCTAGGTGACGGCTTTCCCGAAGAAATTCTTGGAAAGCATTTCTCCTAGAACACAAGTCATCAAGGCTATTGTGGATTTCTTACTGAAGTTGGCCAATACTGACATCTGTAATTTTGGTCTTTTTGTTGAGAAGGGATTTCTCAACCAACTGGTTAAGCTCTTTCGGTATGGAGTTTAAGAAGACTTGCTTCAAATTTAAATCTCCACCTAAAGCATAAAAAGGCTTGAGCATTTCCTGAAAGTGACAATTCAGGTCTTTTCGCCGGAGGGAACAACATTTTCTTTCAAAGAACTCTCGCTGCTAGAGTTCTAGAATATCTGCAGGATTTCCGCTGAAGAACAAGTGAATGGCATAAATGTTGTCCTTGAAATTTTTTGACAATAAGAACTTGACTTGATCTGCTTCAGGAATTGTTTGCCACCACCTTTTAAGGCTTCCAGTGAATTTGGAAACAAATTCCAAGAGGATGTCATAATTGCTATCCCTGGTGAACTTCTGAATAATCAACCATGCATGAAACTCTTGGAGTCTGTCAGGCCATTTGACATATGGAATGTCATTAAGAGTAAAAAACTTTGATCCAGAGCTGATAGAAGGTGAAGGAGTTGGATCATTATATCTGTAAATTCCTATGGCTCAGGGAATTTGAGTTGAGTGTTTCCTCTAGTATCTAGAGGAGGAAAATTTCCAGGGCTTGGATTAAACATGTAGCTACTAGGAAGGGACTGAGTAAGAGATTGGTCTTTTGTGACTTCAACAGAACAGGCAGTAGGAAGTACCAACGGGTATGAATTTTTTTTAACCCATTTTTGAATCGGCTTATAAAAAGGTGAAACAACAGGTTTGGAAGGTTTTTTGGAAGGTGGAGGTGTTGGTGGAGGTGATGTAAATGGTTCAGTGTGTGGTTGGGGTATAAATGAAGAGGAGGCATATGATGGTCTTTGTCAAAATACTTCTGGAAAAAAGGATCTTTCCTTTTGGGTTTCCGACAAGGCTTCGCTGGTGGATCAACTTCATCAGGAGAGTTGAGGCAGTACGAACACTGACACCATGGATCCCAAAAGCAATGACCGGAGGGATCTTTATAATGGTGGACTGGATGTCCATCTGATTTAAAAAAACTCAACGAGTTTCTTTGGATCAGGTTCTTTAGGAATTGGATCTGGAACACAAGGCTCGATCATGAAAAGAGTTGGGAAAATAGGAGAAGGGGCTTCTTCTTTTCCCTTGGCGAACTTTATTTGGACCGTGCCATCTTTTTTCCGAAGAAATTCGGAATCTGTGGAATGAATAGGCTTATTGCTTTGATGAAGCTGCTCATAGTTAGTTATCCAAGTTTCAGGTAGAAGCTTGGCTAACTTTTTTTTCGGGATTTGGCGAGGAACATGGATGCAAGAGGCTTGATCATTTTCAAGAGAGATAAACAAAGCATCTTCGTTGCCATGAAAGTTTAGATCAAGAGCATGTTTCTGAGCTCGGTAAACCATTTGGTAATGAAGTGTGGCTGCGACTGAGTCAGAAGTCTGGGGTGCTCTTATGAGCTGGAGTTGAACTTTCAAAAAGGAAAGCAACTGAGGATAAAAAAAAGCAACGTTAAAATTTGGATAGAGGGTTACAAAGACTGTCCCAGCATTTATGGTAGTTTGGACTGTCCCTATACAAGCATGCTGGTATTCTAAGAACCGTGTATCCAAAAGAGCCATACGAGCAACTACAGGAAGGCCTTTTCTGCCATGGAAAGTAAGGGCTAAATGGACTGCACCATAATGGATATGGGTATAACCCTGTTGAGTCCATTGGCACGGAAATTCATGAGGTATCTGAAGGGCAACAAAATATTCCTGATCAGTAGCAGGAATAGGGTGCTGGTCGAATGATGAGGACTGGACATATTCTTTAACTTGGGCTGGGGTATGACGGATAAGTTGCTTAATGGAGCAGATATGAGAAAATGATGTGGATGATTTGGCGAAAACAGAATAAGGGTTCATGAGAGGAAGATGAGTTTTAGAGATTTTGGTTTCCTCCGTCTGGGTAACTTCATAGAGGAAATCAATTTTGGAGACATTTGAAATTCGAAACTCAGAAAGAGATGAGGAAGAAGGCGATGGTGAAAGGGAAATGGGAGCATTGAGAACAACTGGAGAATCACTCATAGTTGAAATTTTCTGCTTCTTCGCACTGGACAGTTCCAACTAGGAACAACTGTTAGGCGCACGAATCAATCACATACTTAGCACAAGGCAACCGCTCTGATACCATTCATACCCGTTGGTACTTCCTATTGCCTGTTCTGTTGAAGCCATAAAAGACCAATCTCTTACTCAGTCCCTTCCTAGTATCTGCATGTTTAATCCAAGCCCTGAAGATTTTCCTCCTCTAGATACTAGAGGAAACACTCGACTCAAATTCCCTGAACCACAGGAATTTACAGATATAAACCGCAGATACCATCACATGCCCAAAATTGTCACACCTGTTGAAGTGGATGAGTATGGAAAACCAAGAAAAACTACTGCAGCTGAAGCAGTTTTGAACTGGCAGATTGAAGCTCTTTTGGCCCAAAATGAAGCCTTCAAGACCATAGATACTAAGATCAATAGTGTCCATCATGATCTTAGACTTCATCATGACGCCACTCAAAAGATTTTTCGTGACTTCAAGAAAAGGCTTTCTGATCTTGAAGAAGGAAGATACTTATCTTCCTATTTGGATGACCCAAGGCCAGAAATGGAGAAGCTCAAACGCCAGATTGCCTTTCTCCAAGAAGGAAGTATTTCTTCTGTCCTTCCAAAGTCAAGCTTTCTCTTTGATTTCTCTACTCGAGAAGCCTGTGAACCATCACAGCCACAAAACCTTTTTCCATCACCATTTTCAATGTCTTCTGAACCCGATCAATCTGATCCCATTAGACTTAGAAATATCATCCGTGATATGAAAAAACGCAGCAAAGAAAAGGGCAAAGCAAAATTAGGAGCATCCTTCGAAAATGGTAAGGATAATCTAGCTCCTTCCTTATCCAAACAAATGATGATTTCAAACCCTTTGGAGTCATTTCTAAAAGATTTGACCACAGAAACTTCTGTTTCTTCTTTCTCCATCCCATCCGTTTCTCCTACTCCGGTAATAGCAGCCTTTGATTCTCCTTCAGACAGTGTTGAATCTGAAAAAGATTTCACTATCGATGAATCTTCATCATCCTCTTCTTCCAGCCATTCTAGCTTTGCTCCTCTTCTTATGGCTGATCCTCCTGAGCCAATGCATGAAGAAACCCTTACATAACCCGAAGTTGTGCATCTTAATGATCCAACTCTTTCACCTTCTATCAGCTCTGGATCAAAGTTTTTTATTCTTGATGACATTCCATATGTCAAATGGCCTGACAGACTCCAAGAGTTTCATGCATGGTTGATTATTCAGAAGCTCACCAGGGATAGCAATTATGACATCCTCTTGGAATTTGTTTCCAAATTCATTGGAAGCCTTAAAAGGTGGTGGCAACCAATTCCTGAAGCAGATCAAGTCAAGTTCTTAATGTCAACAAATTTCAAGGACAACATTTATGCCATTCATTTGTTCTTCTGTGGAAATCCTACAGATATTCTAGAACTCCAGCGGCGAGAGTTCTTTGAAAGAAAATGTTGTTCCCTCTGGCGAAAAGACCTGAATCGTCACTTTCAAGAAATGCTCAAGCTTTTTTATGCTTTAGGTTGAGATTCAAACTTGAAGCAAGTCTTCTTGAACTCCATACCGAAAGACCAGTTGGTTGAGAAATCCCTTCTCAACAAAAAGACCAAAATTACAGATGTAAGTATTGGCCAACTTCAGCAAGAAATCCACATGAGCCTTGATGACTTGTGTTCTAGGAAAAATGCTTTCCAAGAATTTCTTCGGGAAAGCCGTCACCTAGATAAAGTCTATTCCAATAATTATTTGAAGATCAAGTGCCTTGGTGGAAAAGACTGTGACTGCAAGGACTGCCGATTGTCCAAAAAGAAGAAGCATATTAAGAAATATCGTCCTCATGATGATAAGCTCCAATTCCGACGCTTCAACAAAAGGAGATTCCTTCGGAGAAGACGACACAAAAAATCTCCTTCTAGAACTTTTGGACAGAAAAAATTCAAACGTTGCTTCATTTGCAACAAAGAGAGACATTTCGCCAAAAATTGCCACAGGCGAAACGGAACAATATCAACATTGTCCAGCAAGTTGAACAGCAAACTGGTGTTTCCCTCGAGGATGATGATCTTGAATCATTATTCTCTATTGAAGAAAACCCTTCATATGAGACCATTTGTCTCATTCCATATTATCCTTCATCCAGTGACAGTGAAGGTGAGAAAGACCTTTTCCACTTCACTCCTTAAATCTTAGCCCAAGATTCATGTCATCTCCCCCCATATTTTCTTGTCAAAATCCTCATGTCTAAATATTCCAAACCAATTTTTGTGATAGCCATGATTGACACTGGAGCTCATGCTTCTTTCCTAGACCCAAAAATACTTCCAAATAAATATTGGACACCCTATGTTCGATATTTCACTTTAGCATCTGGAGATACTTTTTCAGCCAGTGTTCGTTCAAAACCCATTTCCATCCAGTTTTTTCCCCGGTGTTCTATCACCACGAAAATTCTTGGATGTCCTGCTCCAAATAAGGACCTCATCATAGGTTGGGATATTTTATCCCAGCTTCCCAAACTCAAAATCATTAGTGGTAAAGGCCTCAAATTCAAAGATACCTTCCAAGAATTCACAAGCATCCAAATGTTCTTTTCCATTGAAATGAGCATACTCGATCCCATCATGCAAAATCTTTTGAACTTTAGTGCGAACAAGCACTCCGAATTCCTTCAGAAATGCCAACACCCTATGCGGCAAAATTCACAGTTTTTTGTTCGCCTTCCATTCAAGAAAAATGAGGATATCAACCCGACAAAAGCCAGTCATTCGGGAATGAATCCTGACCATCTTGCTCTTACCCAAAATGAATGCCTTGAGCTTTTACAGCAAGGACTCATTGAGCCGTCTGATTCTTAGTGGGCTTGTGAAGCCTTTTACGTAAACAAGCGAGCACAGCAAACACGAGGAAAACTGCGTCCGATAATTAATTACCAACCCCTCAATATTTTTCTCAAAGATGACAAATTTCCCTTGCCCTCTAAAAACTCCCTCTTTTCTAGCCTGACCAAAGCCAAAATCTATTCCAAATTTGACCTCAAAGCAGGCTTTTGGCAACTTGGCATCCATCCTGATGACAGATCCAAAACTGGATTCTGTATTCCAAACCAGCATTACCAGTGGAAAGTCCTCCCTTTTGGACTCAAAACAGCCCCATCTCTTTTCCAAAAAACCATGTGCCAAATTTTTAATCCAATCATGGATAGCGCTGCTATCTATATTGATCATATTTTGCTTTACAGCCCTAACGAGCACTCACATGGTGAACTCCTCCAGAAGTTTGTGCAGATTGTCCAAAAGCATGGCATCGTGCTTTCACAAAAGAAAATGGTCATTGCCCAGACAATAATTGAATTTCTTGGCATGCATCTTGACCAAGGAACGTACCAGCCCAGTCCACACATTGCGAAGAAATTGCTCAAGTTCCCAGAAAAGGAACTCAGTGTGAAGCAAATTCAAACATTTTCTTGGAATAATCAATTATCTCTGAGATTTTGTTCCCAACATTGCCAAGTTCCTAATTTCTCTGCAGAAAATGTTGAAAAAATATACTCCTCCTTGGAGTAAGGAACAAACAGAAGCAGTTGCAAAGCTTAAAGAGCTTATGCAAGACCTTCCTCCTCTCCAAATCCCTTCTGCAGGAAAGAGAATTCTTCAAACAGATGTCAGTGATGAATATTGGGCAGCAATCCTCTTTGAAGAAATTGATGGTAAGCGACAAATCTGTGCTTACAAGAGTGGTAAGTTCTCTACATCTGAACTTCATTATCACTCCACATTCAAAGAAATACCGGCAGTTAAGTATGGAATTAAGAAATTCGAATTCCATCTTATTGGCCATCATTTCTTAGTTGAATTGGACATGGCTTCTTTTTCCCAAATGATGAAATTCAAACAGAAGCAAGTCCCACACCCACAACTCCTAAGGTGGGCAGAATGGTTTTCGAAATACTCTTTTCAAACCAAACACATTGCAGGAAAGAAAAATGTTCTTGCAGATTTTCTTTCCAGACCCAAAACTCCCATAGAGATTAACATGTATGTGAAGAAAAACCCCCGGTTAGACACATACAGAACCCAAAACATGCCGATGAATTGGCCCAGTCTTGACTACCCTCCTGAAATTCAAGCTGCCATCCAAGAAGATAGGTTATCAAAAAGCCTTCCAGATTTTCTTCAGTCCTATGAATACAACATATTTTCCAATTACGGAAGTTTGCTTCTGAAACCTAGTGGACTTCATCATGAATATCCATTCATTCATCCTCTCACTTGGAACCCAAATGACGAATTTCCTGAGGAATTAAAATGGTTATTCTGGTATTTGTTCAATTCATATACCATAGCCACCCAGTTTCCTACTGAACAAATACTTCACACCCTTGTTCAAACCCTTCGAGCACAGGATCACCATAGCCATAGGTTTAAACACTTGTTTACACTTTTCACATGATTTTTACCTCTTGGTGCGTGGCGTACACTTTTCCAAAATGAAAATCGAAATGTTCGCCCAGAACCTGAAAGACATATTGTCATCCTTTTTCATAGACCGTGGACATTCATTCTTCCAAGCATCCATCACCTGTCGATACAAGCTCATATAAACCTCAGTCCCATCTGCAAAAGCATAGTGTGTACAGAACATTTCCAAGATGTATCTCATCAGATCCTCAGTCCTATAGAGAACTTCAACGGATCCTCTGTCAGGCAAACCAAGCCATACCTCCTGAAGCATGGCCCTCGCATTCAGAAAATATTTCATGGGATTTTATCTCTCCACGTGAATCCATCCAGGAAGCTATGAATATTTATCGACTTGAACATCTAGTAGATTTTCTATCCTCATCTTCCAGTACTCAACAGGAATATCTTCCCACATATTTTCAAGACTCTCAGGACCCATGGGTAGCATATGGACCATTTTCTGATCCTTTTTATGCTAGTGTCACGCCCCGAGGTCGGCGCGCGTGCACAGTCCTGTCTTTTTCCGTGAATCCTTGATCCAAGTCAATCACGGTCCTCAATGTAATTCAGAGTAAGCACACGAAAGCGAATAATATATAAACATTCCCAAAAGTTTACGTCCGCCAAGGCATATACATAACCGAAACCCTATAATATACAATTTTAAAAAAATCGGTCGGGTTGACCAACCTCGATCACTAACCTAAGGGTCTATAACCGTGCCGTCGGGTTGGTCGCCGTAACGCTGAGCGGGATTCCAGATATCATAAACTCCAGTCGCTACCTCATGCTGACTTTGATAGCGAACTAGTGGACCTCCGATCTTCCTATCATAGCGTTCCCAATACTGATGGCCCACCCACCTCCTGAGTAGGGGGTTCCACTCACGTATAGTTGTCTCATGTCTTTCCTTTACTCTTCCAGAGGGGGTTTCGATCCTGTCTATTATCCAACCCTCATCTGCTGGTTTGGGTGTGGGATCTTGCAGTTGTAATTGTTGGTCAAATTGCTGGTACCAACCCATAATCATGTTATGCGCATCTTGCAGGGGTCCGTCGTCTAGCTCCTCCTTCAGATCTTCCAATGCTAGATTGTCCTCTTCGCCTAGCTCCGCTTCTTCGGGTTCCTCTTCTCCGGGCTCCTCTTCTTCCGGTTCATAATCCTCTTCCGGTTCTTCTTCTTCAACCTCCTCTACTGGTAAATTGTCCTCATCAGTACCATATGCAAACTCCTCTTGTATCTCCTCCCAGAGTAGGTTGTCCTTAACAATGTCCTCTTCCCATTCATCATTATCATTATTAGGGTCCATCTCTGTTACCTGGGGAAGTTGGGGTGGTGGGGTGAGATACTGGGTATCTCAGCGAGTTAACTCCCTATCCCGCGATTAGGTCTACCCCGGCCCTAGGATCCCTAATTTGTCACCACGCCGCCTACTAAGCTCACACCAAATCCAAGAATCACTAGTCCGTCACTCAAGTCCAGTCTAATCCCGAGTCCCGTCGATCTAGACTAATCACGTAGTCTAAATAAACACTCAATTGCATAATATAATAATAATGGACTTTAAATAAATAAACACGGTATTAAATAAATAAATTGCTATAATAAAATAAATAAAATGCTTGTAAATAAATAATTAAACTGCATAATTGAAGAAACTAACTAAAGCCGTCTAATTTGGCTTATAGTTCGCTACGTTCCTCAAATTCTCCATCTTACTTCCATGGACCAATTACTCGGCTAAATCATTCTAATTTAACCATCTCACAACGCCAATACTAATAATGCTAAATTAATATAATAATAACTAATAATTATCTAATATACTCACCACACTAATAATAATAATTTTTATAGATATTAATAATAACTTATTAACAATATTAATAATACTAAAAGCATTAATAATAAAACAATGCACGTAAGTAACTAGCGCAAAGGCATGCCTAAGGGCGATTTAGAAAGTTCCCTCACCTTGGCTAATTTTCCAAAATCACGCAGTGATACGCGAATTAATTTTTCCCTTTTTCCTTTTCCCTTTTTCTTTTCTTCATTCTTCTTTTTCCTTTCTCCTTTTCTTCTTTTCTTTTCTTCTTTCTCTTCTTCGGGCTGAATTGCTTCTGCCGTGGACTTGGACTGCGCGAGGCCCACGAAATTCGGTCCACACCACACGTGAACAGCCCACCTGCAGACCCGCATCAACCAATTCGGGTCAGAAGCCGGGTCGAGCGACCTTCGCTCGATTTTGCCTTCAATTCGTCGCGCACACGCAAAACCGAGACTCCAAACCATAGGGGTTTTGTAGAGAACTTCAATACGAGTCTAAGGACACCAAGAACGTAGGTTGAGGTGGTCGGAGGAGGAAGAAATCGAATTTCAAAGGAGAGGGGCGGCGGTTCGTCAAAGGGGGAAGGAAGAGACCGAGATTTGGCTTCAATTCGTCCACCCAAGACCGAATCGAACCAAATTTCTTCCTAAACTACACTCACAACACTCACACGAGCCTATTGGAAGTATCAATTGAGAGTGGGTAGCCGTGGTTCGTCGGATTGAAGAGCTAGGGCTCGGTTTTGATAAAATTGGGGCAAACCGAGTTCAAACTCCAAATCAGCCAATTTTAAACCAAATCGAATGAAATCAGAGGCTAACCCAAGGTTTAATCATATCTACAAATCCATTGGAACGCTCCATTTGAGCTAAATATCGAAGAAAACGGACGAAATCACCATTTGCAGCTCAAAACGTTTACCGGAAAAACAGGGGAGGGAGCTGCGAGTGGCTGACTTCGGCGGCTCACCGGTGACGGCGTGGCTTGAGTCGGCGGCGACGGTTGACGGCTGCTTGAAGAGGACTTCACCGTGATTCTAAGGGTACAAACCACAGCCCAAACGGAGATTCGAGGTGAAAGATATGCACATTCAAAGCGAGCTGGTCGGGCGGTGCAAAAACAGGGTATGTCGCGTGTCTAAGAAGTTTGGCCGCCGTTTGCGACCCGGAACGAGCTCCCCATTGGCCGAGGGTCACGTCCGCCGCTCCCCCTAGGCTGCTGCAGTAGGTCTAGGGCAAATGGCCGACGTTCCTCCGGCGTGGGACCCGCACGGCGGGGTTCCCGAGCTGTGCGTGCAGAGCAAGGAAAAACAGGGAAAAACAGAGGAAGAAGAAGAAGAGAGGGGGATGGGCTGCGGGCTGGCTGTGGCCCGGCTGGGCCTGGGAGCTGGGCCTGGCGCGGGTTGTTACAGCTAGCTCCAGACGTAAACCTCATCTTGTTAAAGAAGAAATTGAAGCTCTCATTCAAGATTTTAAAAGACAGAAAGATGGCCCAATCTCTTTCTATGGTGAAACTTCGACGCAAATTAATGAAGCTGACCTTTCTCTCTCTCAGATCAGTACAGATTTGCAAACTCCAGAAACGACAAATTCTCCTGAAGACCTTGAAGATCCACCGCAAGATTCACCGGCACATCTCTCATATTGGGAACGTATCTTGAGCACAGCCACTATTGACAATGACCCAGAAACGACAAGACGTGAAAAATCAGGAGACTTTGCTAATAATTCAGACGATAACACTGAAGAACCCATCAATTGTCAGAATTATGACTAGTCTTTGGCCATGTTCGCACTACTTTTGTAATATTTGGTCATGTTCACACTGCTTTTGTAATCTTTGGTCGCGTTCACACTGCCTAGAAGGTTTGCTCGGCTGAAGAATTGCTTTCTTTAGTTTGTCTCTTGTAATTTTTGGAGTATTCACACTGCTTTTGGACTTAGAAGTCTTTGCTAGACTAGGTCCAGTAGCCCTAGCCTTTTAGACTACGAACATTGCAATAATGGTCTCTTTGTCTGTCCGAATGCTCCGAATGGTCTTTATGTCTATAAGACGTGTCCGAAAGTCAAAAGTTAAGTCTTCAATGTACATTGGTTGTGTTGTGTACTTTTGCCTATATAAGGCATGTAATGTGGCGTGAAGAATAAGAGTTTTCGAAGAGAAGTTCCTCTCAGACGAAAGAAATTTCCTCTCTTCATCTATGTCTTTCTAAATTCTCTCCTTTCTTCTTCTAAGCCTAGTAAAAGGCTTTAGGAACGGTAGCTTCTTTCAATACTGAGCACGAGATTATTCGATTCTGTATTATGTGCATTCCCTAAAAGGCGGTCCCTTGAGGCTAGAGCGTGGTGGCTCGCCGTGTGGGAAAGCATACTTGGGAATTCATGAATGGTATACTCTCAGAATGTACTACCTCAGAATGTTGTGACTGTCAAAATGTACACACTCAGAATGTTCTGCCTCAGAACGTATATGTCCTATATTGTTTGATTTGCTTTAACAAGTGTCCGCCCTTTTCAATCCATCGTATAGTACTTTCCCTGTTTCTCATGAAACTTGCTACATTTATCTCACTCCTCTTAACAGTCAAACTTACTTTTGTGCGCTCAGCCCCCACCATTGCCAAGTTAAAGATCTCGAGAGAGAGAGAGAGAGAGAGAGAGAGAGAGAGAGAGTGGTGTTGGACATCTAAGTTCATTGTCACAAAGATTATGTTTTGGGCTGAATAATCGAACCGTGCTGTTGGTAATGTCCATTGTCCACTACATGAAAGATTATTATTATTTTTGGGGGGTGCAAAAATTGGAGTTTTCATTTGGCAACACTACTATTTCCATTTGACCTTAGAAAGTTACCAAAGAATGACAACATCACACCATTCACTTACTAAACTGCATCAACGTATGAACTATGATTTTCATAACCTGGTCTACTGACTAATTTCATTGTTTTCTTTCGCTAAGCAAGTATGAGCGAAACTAAAACTAAACTAAGAACCATGTTCTTCATCAAACTTATCAAAGCTCATCATATTCTTTCTATCTTTTCTCATTGTCCTTTAAAATCTGCAGCATTACGTAGTTTACATGGGGAGGCACTCATATCCTGATTTAGATTCTGTGATCACAGACGAGCACAAGTTACTTGCATCAGTGTCGCGAAAATATGCAAATGGATATACACTAGGTCATAGAAGAGACTTGATGATAAACATTCAAGCTATGAAAGTAAATCAGTTTTCATAAGTTACATTTGTCCTGCTGTATATGACAGTCTTGATGAAACAGGGGATGCGGTAATTCACCACTACAGCAAAAGCTTTAGGGTTCCCAGCCATGATTACAGCAGAACAAACCCAAAAAATTTCCGGTAATAAAATGCATGTCCAACTATTTATATGCATAAGTTCAATAAACAAAAATGATAAAAGTTCAATCTATGACATTAAGAAGTCAAATCTTTGTATGATAAATGTCCTTATTATTAAACCTTGTCCTTCGACTACTTTATATCTAATCTCAATCTCGATGAAGCCCTGGAGGTGGTATTTCACCTCTACAGCAAAAGCTTTAGAGGCCAAGCCATGCTTACAACGGAAGAAACCCAAAAATTTCTGGCTAGAAAATGCATGTCCAATTATCACTTGCATATATTCATGTTTGCATATCTTGGTTTCTACCCTCAAATTCTAATAACATGACTTGCGCACGTAATAAAAAGCATTCAAAAGTAAGTCAATTGAAATTCAATAGGCATCACTGCAGTTAATATTTCTTCTGAACTTGTGTGACAGAGTTGGACCCTGACATCTCCGTGTTCAAGAGCAAAGTCAATGAAGTCCATATGGCACATGGATGGGAGTTTTTCAGGGTAAAGCTGCCTAACCAATATGACCAACAGGGTATAGATGCCAGTTCAAACATAATAGGTGTTGTTGACTCCGCTAATTTGATAAACCTTTGCCCTTGGCTCTTCATCATAGCAACAAATAGAAGCTCATAAATGTATCCTCTTTGAAGGGTTTTGGCAAGAATAAGAAAGATTTGGCGTCAAAGGCTTAGGTCTTGTGCTTGAAAAGTTCAAGGGACAATGCATTCCTGGAGATAATTCCACATTATCCAACTGCAAGAGGTACTATTAGTGACTAAGATGCATCATAACATGATAAAGGAAGAAATCGAACATTGTTACTAAGTTGTGCATTGTGCCATAACAACAATCAAACAGTTGTCCTGGTTTCTAAATCGACAGATTCTTCTCTTTGCTAGGTCTACATGAAGATATAGTCAAAGCCTCTGGGAGCTTGTTTATTGACGTCCTTGAATTTGACTTTTCGGAAAAATTAATAGGTACCAGATTCTACTTCAAGGGTTTTGAAGCGGAGATTGACCCTCTAGAATTGTTGAATATCACCTTCTCCAGGTCGGCTCAAGAAAATGATGGGCAAGGGAGCCACACTGCTTCAACGTTAACAGGATCTCTTGTTCCGAATGCCAGCTGTGGATGTTGGTTGGGGACCCTGGTGATAGATTGGCCATCTACAAGGCCTGTTTGATAGGCTTTAATTCAGCATCCGCTGGAAACTTGCTCTTCCCAAGGATGACTGTGAATGTTTCTCCCTGTATACTAACTATAACTGCTATTTCCCTGGATAGAGAACTGAATTATATCTGGGAACTCGAAGATTGTGAGGGTAATGCAGCAAGAGCTGTTGAAATAGGTGCAGATTGTGATCGAGAACGTGAGAACAGTAGTGACAAAGATGTATAATCTTGAGGTATGACTAAGTTATACTGAGGTTCAAGCTTTGACCTCACAGGGCTACTGCTCAAACACTCTCAAAATGGAACGTTCATAAGCATTGCAGCTGCTCCAGGAGTTCTGACGAAAAATGCCAGGTAATCTTTGTATTTTCCATGTCTCACATCGATTCACTTCAATATTGGACCGTTTGTCAAATCACGTAACTGTCCTAGTGTCTGGCAATGATCCTAGTTTGCAGCTCCTCCGAGAGCAACATTTTGGATTCTACCTTAGTCAAGGGAAGAATTGTCAAGTGCATGCGTGAGTCCTCTATCGATAACTGTACCGAGCTGTGGGAGATGCCAGTGGTGTTGGAATAATCCTTGTTGACCCACTTGGGCAAGCTGTTGGTTTTCATTTTGAATCCCAGGCACTACTATTGGACAAGCAGGAGCAGAAGAGCTTCAATCCTACAGGGCAACAAAGAAGTAATTGCCAAAACCTTTGTTCTCGAGAGAAGATTCTCATAAAGCTCCAACTACGAACACTGGAAGAGTTTCATAATGGAACAGTTAATATATAGATTAATCACAAAAAATAGGTATTAAACGGCTAAAACTGCACTGGCAGTAACTGTCTTGAACACAAGCTATCACTGGCAATGACTATGTTTTCTTCCATGAACTGAATGTCATATCTCCGGATATTATCAAAGTAGAGTCCATTTGAATTTTTTTATCTACTGGCTTGGACGATAGTTATAAACTGATCGGATGGCATTGAAAGGGGCCTTTCCTTTTGACTATGGATCCTGACACATAAACCCGTTGACACGCTGAATCCTGGGCTAACCTATGATTTTGACTTGGGCAACCGGATAAATTTCCTCCGCAGCACCAGTGCAAGCCCTGCACTACTCGAGGACCCAA
This sequence comes from Melaleuca alternifolia, assembly GCA_019926035.1. Taxonomy (NCBI): domain Eukaryota; kingdom Viridiplantae; phylum Streptophyta; class Magnoliopsida; order Myrtales; family Myrtaceae; genus Melaleuca; species Melaleuca alternifolia. The sequence continues at coordinate 1,384,419 of JAGKPW010002568.1, read as the reverse complement.
AGGAGATCTAGCTCATTGCAAGAACCTATCGACACTGTCCTATGATTTCAATTACCCTTCAATTGGTGGATCCAACATGAAGGGGAAGATGTATGTTTGGGCTGTCACTTACTTCAGACAAAACCCGAAAGTTTATAATGTGGTCATAAATTATACACAGGGAGTGAAAGCTAAACTTATCCCGCTCAGGTCAGGTTTTATCAGGCAGGGAGAAGGATGCCCTTCAGGATCGATTTCAGTCCTTACATAAGCAGCAATAGGATCTTTGTGTATGCTCACCGACATGGAAGAATGGTGTCCGCAATGTCAGGAATTCTGCTGGTGTAAATGTGATTTCTGTGCAGAAGGTATCAGTTGCTCCGTACTGGAATCAAGCGTCACCCAGTATCACCCTAGTTGGACTCGCTTGTCTGTTGATGTTGGAGGAATTCACAGAAGATTGACTCATTGCTACTTCAACGGGAGGTGATTTTCCACTAGAATAATGGCAGGGACAGTACTACTACGCAAATAATCTCATTTTCTCTAAGATTGCTCAAAAGGTTAACCCGTGATCATGTTCATAATGTGACATCTAAAGAACATCTTTTATTATTGGAAAGCGAAGATAACGGAGTAGCAATTCTATTCATATGCTGCAAAAGTTAAAAAAAATAAAAATAAATTCTAGCTATTCTGTTTATGTTATTTATTTATGTGATCTCTGAGCTAATCTTGATCTCCTGCCCGCCTCCAAGAATGTACGCTCAATTATCATCCCATGTGAATCAAATTTGACCATATTTGTCAAGGAGGCTTGTGCTTATTCATTTGTCTTTTCTTTCCTTTTTGCTTTTGTTTCTGCAACATTAAAGGTCGGAGATCTTGGTGACCTAATAAAGTGATCTTTTGCCCTTGAAAGCTGTTGCAACTTCTTACTCCAGGAACTCGGCACAAGTTTTAAGACTCGGGCCGAGAGTTCCGGCTTCATTTTGTCGAGGTTTTGTTGGTCGAGTGTCAGACAATTATCAGTTTAATATGACGGGAGAGAGCCACATTGGACACGAAAAGTGACATTAGCCAGCTAAGTCTACTGTGGTCTTCCCTAACTCTGCAGAAAGTGCTTGTTCTGACGACAACAAGTCATTTCATTTATATCAACTTTGTTGCTCAAATTAAATTCTTCTCTTTTCTTCCTTCGCTTGCCCCTTTTCTTCGGGAACATGGTAGCGCGAGGATCTTGACTATCTTGATTCGCAATCTTAGGGACAAATCTCTATGGAAAGATTTCCTCCAATCGTGCTTCTGATTATTAAATCACGCTGTTACGACCTTTCTCAACAAAGAATGGAAGATTATATAAGTGAAACAGTATTGTTAAACTACAAGATTACTAACTCAAAACCCTGCACAGGTGAAGTTGATGGTACGTTAAGAAAAATGAGCCGACTGCATGTTCACTGCCTGAATCTCTGGTCTCATCTGAAGTGAGCTTCTTTGTCATGATCTCATCTTTACTATTCGGTACTTGAAGAATCGGGTCAATCGTAATCGTCGGTGATCTTGCTATTTGACTATATATGTTGATGAAATAATTCATATAGACCAAAAAGAGAAGAAACACAATTATTTGGCGCAAAATATCTCACACCCGTTTAGATTGGCTCCAGAATTTAATCGCCTATGTCAGAGAGGGCAGGAGGTACCCCCACTTAAGAGGGACCCTTGCGATTTACTCTTGACGGTGGGGAAACGCGAGACATTGTTTGAGCCAACCACCTCATCAGATATAACCATGAACAGTCAATTTGCTCAGCTCCAACTGCACAAAACACCTTTCCAATTGATTATTTGTAAGTCGCTGACTGGGTCATGTCCGGATTTTGTCCCGCCCGTGCATTGTACTGACCTAAGAAACTAAGACCAGACACCTAATGCAGCTTCTTGCAGCTTCATGAGGACTTGAATATGCTAATATATAATATGCTCTCTTCTCGCCAAAGTTACCCGCAAAACACAAACAGACAAGAGAGATATTGAAAAAGAATATGAAAGGAGTTTGCTTATCTCATCCTTTGATGTACTTCTCATTACAAGAGATTGACTCTGATTGGCTCTTTTTGGAGGTTTCGCCAGATTAGGAACAAAGAATTGTTGCTTGTCTAACCCAACAAGATCTCTGAAGAGTTCACGGCAGATTTTGATCTACTAGTATGATATTGGTGAGAGCAGACATGAAATGACTCCCATTAAAAAGGGTCACGATTGAAGTATGGACCGTAATCACATGGGGCGCAACTGTCGTCCATTCAGAAGACCGTAATAGGGACTGCTCACCCATTGTCACTTCTGAACAGGATTCTGAATTAATGCTTCCTCTTTCTTGTTTATCTATCTCCTTCTTGAGAAGATAAATGCAAGGCTGTCCAATAGGGACGGAACTCTTGGTGTGGCGATGCCGCCCTATCTTTTTCGGTCCGTGACATTAGCACCTGAACTTCTTCCTTCGTCCGTTTCAAGAACTCGAAATGAAGCCCCCCCGACAGAAGAAGCCGACCCTTGGTCGTGATCTTTCCGTTCAATGACAGACCAAGTACTGCCTGAATGGGACGTTGACAACGCCAAGCGCGCTTGCGGACTTTCCGCTACTCAAAACATATTCAACCACCACCATCCTGTGTGCATTAATTCTCTCCGAAGGGGTCTCGGCTATCACCATGCGCGCCTAAGTTTTAGTTTCTATTTACCGATTGGATATGTTCTCGAAGGATTTTCCATGAATAGGGGCGAGTAATAAGAGAGTGGAGACCTTAATTATTGTGAGAACGGTGATTTTAGGCTTGGGAGAGACCGAGAACTCCCAATGCACATGCCTAAACTCGCCATCCCTTGTGAATCATGGGGAGCGGACTGCTTTTGCCATCCTATGTTTAAGGGGTTGACCTAATATTTCCAATTCATTATCAGAGAAAACTTCCTCCAACTGAATTTTTGATTGGTAGCGACATCGTTAAGTCAAATTTTAACGGTGAAGTTTATATCTAAAACCCACCAATTAAATATTTGAATTTCTAGAAATGGTAAATCCGAATTTAAAATTTAGAACCTTCATTAAAGGGTGTAAAGGAAATTTAATTTGGATGTAGTGAGTATTCGTTAAATTTTGCTAAATTCCAAGGATTTTTATGAAAGTTTCCCTAAAAGTAAGCTCGGAAGTATCAAATGGCACGCTAATTGATTTTTGTGAACATAAAAAGAAAATCTAAGGAAGAATGATGCAAATTGTCCCGAAACTTTAGTTCAATATACGCCATCTTTTGATTTTTAATTTACTCAATATGCTCCTTGATTCATTTGCTCAAACGAAAAATTAGACGTTATTTAAGGCACGAATTACAAGACTAATAAGTGAACATGTCCATTTTTTGTATTTATCCACTTTAGGAAAGGAAAACAAAATTAGGGTGTTAAAATGTCCATCCTTGTAGGATGAGGCACATTACTATATATCAATTTGAGATGAAGATATTTTTTATACAATCCATATGAATTTTTTTTCTATTTTGACTGATTGGGAAGTCATATAAACATCTTTCATTAACTTGAATTAAAGGAAAGCTAATATTAAACATTTCAATATAATTTAGGGAATATATTGAATTTTTACTAATAATTTAGAGAATATTAATTAAATTAAAATTTTAAATATGACATTATACATTAGACTAGAGTAGGGATAGCATTGACTCGACGAGAAGTGGGGATTTGTTGCCACCACTTACCATGTGGAAAAACACTATTACACTTTAAGTTTATTATTATATTTTAACATTATGCCCCCATCATCTAACAAAGTTAATTCAAGAAAACCTTAATAATGTTTTAGTTGAGTCACTCCACATAAAGTAGATTTACGAAACATGTATTCATTTGTCTAAGTGAAAGTACGTGAAAACATCAGTTCACCACTTCGTAGCGATTAATTAAGCCAATTAGGTTTATGAAAAATTATCAATCTTAAAACTGACATGATAAACTCTTGTCTTATTTAATTTTAAGTATGACATACTCACTTAACCGCTCGTATATACAGAGTTTTCACATCATGTTAAGCTGATCATATGATGAATAGAAAAAAAAAATTGTTTAAAAAGTCTTACACCTGTTACATTTTTATTAATTTAGTTTGAACATTTTGATTATGCCAATTGAATTCTAAATCTTTTCAAATTTTGTCAATTGAGTTTGTACGGTTAATTTTGACTAGAAATTACTAATGTGAATGTTGACTATCCTATTGTGATATGACGATTAATGATGTGAATAATTTCTAAAAATAATTTCAAATTTTTTTAATTTATATTCTTCTTTTTCTTCTCTTCTCTTTTTCTTCTTGACTTTTTCCTTTCTTTCCCTTCTCTCTCTCTTTTTCCATTTTGCCTTTTCTCTCACCCAGCTATCGTCGGGCCTTGTTGATGGCCAGATGGGTGGGCCACCTGTGCTTGGCCTAGTGAGGGCCACCCTCGCTTGAGACCGACGAAGGTCGACAGCTGTCGACGAGGCTCAGCAATGGTGAGCCTCGTTGATGAATTATTTTTTATATTCTTGACATTATTTTTTTGAAATCCCATGCTAAAATGTATGCATATCACAATCTAGCTAATGATAGCGTTATTGCAGGTTTTAGATTGGGTAAGATATTTATTTTATCCTAAAAATGTTCCATAGCTGCATTTGATCATTTGAATTTGGATTAAGATAGGATATAATAAATTAGGATTACAAATCCTCCGAATAATTTATTCTAGATTGTAAAATCTCTCATTGCATATTTTGTGCAACATAAAATAAATTTGAGAATCCTCAAAAATCCCATGTCATGTCTAGTTGCTTCAGCCCCCCACTGCCACTTTTGGCACTCCTCGTAGTGTCTTGAGTCTACCGTCCCGTCCATCGCCCTCTCGTTCGGCTTCTTCATCGTCGCTGTTGTCCATGGAAACCTTACACGAGGACCCCCTATTTACGTCATAGAGACGAAGAGGTAGAGTCGAAAGGATTGATTACGATTACCTTTGGTTGGAACCTTGATCTTCCACTTGGATCTTCACTGAATTGCTGACTCGAGGACCTACGAAAGAGCCTCTTTCCCTCATTACATGTAAATTGACACCAAAACAGGTACGAAAAGATCAGTGAAACAGTGCTACCCTTTTGTATGTGTCGTCCAGGTGAAAAGACCTCTCTCAAGATCTTCATCCACTCGAAAGTAGTCTCTACTTTGGAGAGCCTTTAATGGAACTCCATGCGATCAAGTCAATCGGAACGTCTCGTAGAAGCAATACTGCTGAAAAGCAATTAGCAAAAACCAATCTGGACCGCCCAAGTGGAGAGCACAGCCCCAATGGTAATACTTCTCTCCCATTAATAAATTGTGGCTTCAGCAAGAAGCTCGTTGGTGAACAACCAGAACAAAGCCATTGTTTAGGAACTTCAAATCTAGCAGCTTGCAGATCAGCCCCGTGGTTGGAGGTGACGATGATCGTCTTCAGACTCCTTTTCACCCTCATTGAAACACAATTGGTTAGCCTGCGATGGCAATCACTAGAGGTTGAAAGTGACAACGATCGTGCGATAGTCGGGAGTGATGCTAATCGGCTATCATGGTGGTGGTCTTCGTGCAATGGCTGACGAAGTAATACCCAAATGCCTTACTCTGTCACTCCATAATCGAAAGATAACAAGTTTTGCTAATTTATATTTCACACCATCATTCGTGGTGCTTATGCACTATATTTTCTTTATAGAAAAATAATTATTGGAAAAAAATAGTATTAGGAATTTATAACATAACACATTCGACAAAAAAATATGGTTAAACGATTAAATACACGTTTACCTCTAATGACAACATGATTCTAAGACGAGAAGAACATGGAATGTGAATAAAAAAAAGAAATAGAACAGTAGTTACCCATACTAGAGAGAGAGAGAGAGAGAGAGAGAGAGAGAGAGGGGGGGGGGGGGGGGTTGGAGAACTTGCCTCATGTAAATGCTGCTTCCTGTACAGCAGAGGACTTGCCTCGGTCAGCGCCAACTGCTAACCAGTTTTGCAGCTGTTGTAAAAAAACAGGTCATCTTCTTCGTGTGAATCGGTTGAAAAATAAGGTGAAGACCCAATCTCCCCATCAAGGACAGGGCAGTTTCCCATCTCACTCAAAACAAAGTTCTCGAAGCGAATATTGATGATGTTCGGCCGCAAATGAAACGGCAACAACTAGATCAAGAGCACAAGTTGCTGTCTTTCCTGCCTGATTATTGGAAATCTATCTCTCCCGCAGCTCGCGAGAGTTCGGATTATCCAAGTCTTTCGGCACGTTCAATTCCCCTAGTGGATCCGCATGGATGTGCGGAGACGGTCTCATCCACAATTGTCAAGTAAGACTCCACTCCCAAGTGATGCGCATGACCACAAAGTTACTCTAGTTGATTGAAGACGTGCGAGTCATATATAGAATTTGCTGCATCCAAACGAGTGCTCAACTACTTGGCCAACCCTTTAGGTGTTATCGATGTATATGAATTCTAATTTGCATGCTGTTTGTGTCAGATGCGTGCCATGCATGTTGATTCCTGCGGACTATGTTAAAATCCCGAAATTCAAGATATCGAAATTAGAACAAGCGCTCAATTGATTTATTAAAAATATCTGTAAATGTCGTATTTCTAAAGCATAAACATAAATAAACTCCTATGAGTGTGCGAAGAAAAGTTATACCTAATTAGCCGATTTGATTGGTTTTAATTGTAAAGTCATCCGTATCCAGGCCTAGGACATCTTTGTAAATCGAAGTTCACGAGGTGCGTATAATACTGTAAATGTATAACCACGTGTAACGTGGCGAATACACATGACAAAGGCTGCTTCCTCCAGTGCTCCACTTCTTTGGAGATGAATTAGATCTATAATGATGGGGGGACAATCTCTCTAATCAATTCTAACAGCGATTTTGAAAATATTCTAAACCTCACTTGGTTTGGCAATGATATTTCTTACCTTTTTTATATATACAGTCTTCTTCCACTTTTAAATTTAAATTTTCAAATTGGACTTATGATATGATATTAGAATCAGGGTCTGCCCTTTCGTAGGTGCACTCATCCATATTTGAATTTCACGCTCACTCTTAATCTTGGCTCAAAAATAATCTCACATTAACTATGGGGTTTATATGCTCTTTACTTGGACATTCTAACAAGGTATGCAAGAAGTACATCATTACACGGTGCCTGGCTCAATCTTTATGAACAATGTCTATAATTAAGCGAAGAAAATTACCAAAAAAAAAATCCTGAATCTATTGTAATCATGCTAATTTAGTCATACATCTTTTTTTTTGTCTATTTAGTCCTAAACCTTTTGCATTTGTACTACTTTAGTCCATTTGGCCAATTTTGATAGGCCGGCGCTGGCATGGTATAGCCAATACTAACGTTGACAATTTTAAATAATATTTTAATATATTTTAAATTTTTCATTTTTTTTCCTTTCCTTTTTTTTCCTTTCCTTTTTTTTCTTCTTCCTCCTTTTTTTTGTTCACCATTGTGGCCACGAAGGATCATTAGAGCTCTCCAGGCCACTAGGCAAGGGAGCCTCTCTCGAATCTAGATGAGAGCAGCTTTGCTATGGCCTTGTCAACCATAGGTGAAGGCCAGCTTGCCTAGATCTGGGTGAGGGGGGCCTCGCTCGCGACCTTGCATTGTGAGCGAAGGTGACCATGTGAAGGTCTATTTCGTAAGCTTGACATGATATGACGGCCAATGGTTACATATTGATGGGCCTAATTCTCTAAAAAAACACTAAATTTTAGATCTAGTGCCAATTATACTCCGGACTTTTTTTTATCTCATAAAAAAACTTCAACTTTGGTTTAGTTCTAAATCTGCTCCAAACTTTTTTTTTTGTTTTAAACAAAGACCCCAACCTTTATGTTTAGTCCCAAATCTACCATGAATTTTATTTTGTTTAAAATATATCGACTTTCAATCTATTCTCAAATCTACTTTATAATTTAGTCCCAACTCTTGATGTGATATTTCTACATTGATAACAAATTTTATATCAGTATGGGAGCATGGAAAATTTTCTCTAAAATGAAACCGTTTTAGGATATAAAAGTGAGTAAGTGACTAACAACGATTTTTTGAATGAAGGGATAATGTGGATAAAATTGGGACTGAAGTACAAACTGATGATTTTAGACAAAAAAAAAGTTGGATATATTTGAAATTGAACCTAAAGTTTGTCTATGATAAGAGTGAGGTATTCCTTTCGGGTGGAGGAGAGGAACTAAGGGCATCTATTATTGACTTGCTTGGCTTCAGGATTGGCTCTTTACCTTTTCGCTACTTGGGAGTCCCAGTTGTGTCCAAACGACTGGGAAAAGCAGATTGTGTATCCCTAGTTGACAGAATCACGAAGAGAGCCCAAGGCTGGACACAGCGATTCCTATCCTTTGCCGGAAGGCTGCAATTAGTCAGATCAGTTCTTCATGCCATCCAGGTCTACTGGTCGAGTCTATTTATATTGCCTAGCTCTGTTATAGACAAGATTGAGCGAATATGCCGGCAATTTCTATGGAAAGGCCCGGGATTAGGATCAGGTGGTGCCAAGGTATCCTGGACAGATGTTTGCCTCCCTAAAGAGGAAGGAGGTCTAGGAATTCGGAGACTTCGAGAAAGCAACAAAGCGGCCATGCTGAAGCACATTTGGAACCTATTTACGGATAAGGAATCCTTATGGTGTAGATGGATACATTCTACTTTTCTGCATGGACAGATATTCTGGGTGGCCAAATGCCCAACTTCTTGTTCATGGACGTGGAGGAAAATCCTGCAGCTTGGGAAGGAGTATCGACACCTATTCCGTTGGCATGTTGGCGACGGTAAATCTATTTCGCTATGGTTTGATCACTGGCATACTAGGGGCCCCCTAGCCTCGTCGTTTTCCAATAGAGATATATACATATCGGGATTTTCTAGGGATGCCAAGGTGGAGGATCTCTTCGAAAACCCGGGTCAGCCTTCTATTCTTCTTCACAAATTGGAGGATTGGGGAGATATCCTTCCCATACTAAGTAGTGAGCCGGACTCCTTTCTTTGGACGGGTGACCCTTCTGGTACGTTCACCGTGGCTTCGGCATGGCGAGCTTTACGGCCTTCTGGTCAAGCAGTCCCATGGTTTTCTTTTGTCTGGAACAAGATGATTACTCCCCGGCATCAATTTCACTTGTGGATTATGATGAAAAATCGACTACCTACCCAGGTGCTTCTACTATCCTATGGTAGAATTGAGTATTCTAATTATGTATTCTGCAACATTAGACCAGATTCTTTGGATCACCTATATTTTGGATGTTCTGTCACATCACGACTACTTTCTTTTTGGGTGGGGAATTGTATCCTATCCTGGAGGAGTTCTTCATGGGCTGAGATGACTGTATGGGCAACTCAGCATATTTCTGGTAAGAGCTTTTATCAATGCATAGCCAGATTTGCATTGGGAGCATTATGCCATATTATTTGGAAGTCGCGGAATGACGCATTGTTCCGCAATACTGCTATTTTCATTCCTGCCATCAAGCTGAAGCTGACTAGAATGGTCAAGGATAAAGCAAGGACATTCCAGCACGTATTGGACTCTCCTAGAAATAGGAGGATACAACAGAATTGGGGTATTGATGCCGCCATTTTCTCTTGAAATTTTACTTTTTGAGTAGGACTTGTCTTTCATTTTTCGGCCTTCAATGGCCATTGTTTAGGCCTGATACTTAGGCCTATCTTGTGTCGATAGTTACACCTCGGTTCCTTTACACTTACGTTACCAAATGATAAGTGTAAGTTTTGTGGAACCGAGAACTGATGCCTTGTACATATTGCTTGGTTAGAAGATCAATACAAGTACTTACCTTACCAAAAAAAAAGAACCTAAAGTTTGTGATGTTTTTTGAGACAAAAAATGGTACGGGGTAAATTTGAGATTAGAACTAAAGTTTGAAGTTTTTTCTGAGATTAAAAAAAAGGGATATAATTGGGACTAAATCTAAAGTTTTATACATTTTTAGGAAATTAGGCCCATATCGGATCACGTTCGCATGATTTGGACAAATTCTTCAGCTGTGGTGGGCTCGGTCTTGTTAGAAACATGGAGCAGCGAAGTACATTATCTTCGACTTGATTTCTAAGAAACACCACCAGCAAGGTTGTACTTCCTTGCTTTAAACGCAGACATTGACGTCCCTCTAACTTGGGTCAGTAAAGGTCGACACTGATTGTCATCGCATATGCCGTTCAAAATAAACAAACGATCTGTATTTTGTACTCCCGGGTGTTTAAAACTCTCGCAGGTTGGTGTAGAAATAGTATCAATGACGGTAGGAGAACCCCTAAACGTGACTAAAGTTGTTTCTGATGGGTACGAGTTGTGAGAGCAACTGAGCATAGAATCATCGACTGATCGGGAAGGGATTGTTGGGTTCGTCCCTAATTCAGGTTAATTAAATGCACTGATTTTTTTTTTCTATTATCACAACAGCGGAACGCGAATTAGCCTAGTTTGAAACATAATGAAGTAAAACCATCGATAAGTGATGGTGGCTAAATCTCCGGGTGTTCAATTAAATTTACTTGATCTGCATAATTTTTCACTTTTTTTTTCCGACATTCCTCGAAATAACCTTCATACTTTTTAAACTATAATGAGCGATGTGGAAATGGAACTATCACCATTTAGACTTTATAACTCAAAGATAGTTGGTTGCATGATATTTTTCATGAACCATTAAGTCTGAGTTTTTATTTGGGCTCGGAACCAATTTGCTTTCGAGACCCTTGTTGTTGGATATCCTAAAAAGTATTCCGCCTCAAGATTGTCCAATTTTTTCTCAGGGTTTCTCTGAATGTGAAAATTACAACTTGGCTGATGTTAAATTTGAAGAGGGGGCAACGAAATTGAAAATTTTACCTCAAACGCACGCTGGAAGTGAACTTCGTTTATAAGGTTTTTACTTCCCATTTTAGAAACATATGAGATAAAATTTACTTATAAGCAATTTTCGGAGGGCGGCACAATTTGCTCATCGAAAATCTTTAACAATTTTACCCTACAAGTGTTTGGACTTATCATCGTTATATAGGAAATATATATACAAGATAGGGCCAATCCCACCTGTTGTTACGGTGTCCTCGCATCCTGGATCTCGAGCAAAGAAAGCAAACGCGCTTATCATTCAAATTTCTAGATTTTCTTTAGTATTTGTTTCTATTGAGGTGTGGTTCATACTCTCCTACGACGGGAAAGCACATGGGTCCTGCTCCACGATGTGCAGGCGAGGGTCTCAAGGGGACAGTGCCTTCTACGACTTTTACGATTTAAGTCAGTAATTTTTCATCAGTAGTTTGGGTTTTGACTCATAAATTAGATAACGAGAGTTGTGAAGTGTTGATATAGTAGAATCATCTGCTAGATGTAATCCTAATTTAAAGGTGAACCAGGATAAAGCATCGTATCTCGTGTCTCAATTTTCTCTTTCTAGCTTATTTTACTTTACTGTAATTGTGCACCGACCCTAACAGTTTCATCAGTCATGTCTGTCAATAACTCTTACAAGATCATACCCATGTATCCACCGAACCTTAAATGACAGATCTAGAAGGTCGGCTGGAGCCCTGAACGCCATGAAACTCACCTCTCTCACCCTCCCTCCCAACTAATACGCTGCGCGGTCGGGTCGCGTGTGCGGGTAACATGTGCTCAAACATCGATCTGCGAGCATTATCTATAAAACAAATGGGGCTGTGATAGGTGTACCAGAGAGTGGGATTTGCATGTTTTTAGGTGAACAGCGAGCTCCTAACTGAGATTTAGGTTTGACAATAATTTAAGAGTCGCGAGCCACAAGGCTGGAGACCAGTCAAATGACATTCCAACCGAGGAGTGATAGCGAAGGTCGCATTAATCACGATCAGCAGAAGGAGACGCAGATTGACAATACTTATTGCCCGGTAAGTGCATGTACGTGGAGGCCAAGTGTGCACAGGACTTCTACAACACGTAGGAGTCAGATTATGTGCAGTGGGTAGGTTTTTGAACCATATAGGTGTAGGTTTAGGTGAGTATACTCACCAGAAATAAATAAACAAACAGAGCAATATCTAGCAAATGTCAATAGTTAAAAGCGCATGTTGATTATTACGATAATTACCTTAGCACCGCTCGACAAACAAACGATTAATTTCTCATAAAACATGTAAAGTAGATTAGTCCTGCACGATATAATAATGATGAGAGTGTAGGGTCGTTGGATGCATGGCCGAGTCGAGAAAATGCGCATATGTGATGATATGAAGTTAGATCACAAGCGAAATATGGGATTAGATTGTCGTTTGGACAACGCAAAATAAGTGCTGTTTTTTTCAGGGGTTTAAGACCATAAGAAAAAGAGAATTAAAGAAAAAAAAGGGAGAAAAAAAATCACTAACAAGTTGCGTACACTCCACCGATTTGTGAAGGCATATAAGATCTAGGTTGCTGCATCAAAAATTGCAGAAGAGAGATTCTTGGGGTCCTTCATAAAGACCGTCCTTTTGAGTTCACTCTTACTCATTCAAAGGGTACTCCTCGTCTCTCCATTTGCATCATTGCGCAAACGCACAAACCCTCTCTCTCCCCCTCTCTCCCAAAGAGAGAACGAAAACGATCTCTCTCTCTCTCTCTCTCTCTCTCTCTCTTTGAAATGGAGATAGGAAGTGTGATCCAGTTTCTGGAGAACAAGACCATTTTAGTCACTGGTGCAACTGGGTTTCTTGCCAAGAGTAATAGCTCTCTCTCTCTCTCTCTCTCTCTGTGTGCTCATCTTATCTCATTCAACTTTTGTGCGTGCGTGACTGCGAGTGCAGTCTTTCTGGAGAAGATCTTGAGGGTTCAACCAAATGTGAAGAAGCTTTTTCTTCTGTTGAGAGCTGCAGATGCTAAAGCAGCTGCTCACCGTTTCCATGATGAGGTATGCACAATCAACGCGCGTCCTTTCGTAAGAAAAAACTCTCCGGCAGGACCCAAAATTCCAGAAAGACAAAAAATTAAGAAAAATAAATAAATAAAACAATAAAGTTGCAGGGATTTCTTCCTTTCTTGCCCTGTGAAGGAAATTCAAAAAATGTCGATGATTGGGCTAAGCTTTAGCAGATGTTTGGTTTATGTGTTCTAGTGAGGGAAACTAGTTCATCGTGCCCTAGAAAAGAAACTTCAGAGAATGTTGCATGGCAAAAGTATTAAAGGCAGTCCCTTTTTGGCAAATTTACTTGCTGTGGGTGTTGAAAGCATTCTTCCCCTTTTTCTGCATGGAATGTGCAAATTTGGTGAGCATCTCATGCATGGTTTGATTCATTCTTTTCATCTGCTTTTATGGTGTCATTTTCGAGGTCATTGGTAAGGATTTATTCAAAGTGCTGAAGGAAAACTGCGGGTCGGAATTTAGTGCGCTCATCTCAGAGAAGGTGATCCTTGTCCCTGGGGACATCACCTATGATGATTTGGGCGTCAAAGACTCCAACCTCAGACGGGAGATGTTAGATCAAATCGATGCGATCGTCAATCTGGCCGCCACCACCAAGTTCGATGACAGGTCAAATTTCCCCGTACTTAGTCAGCGACATGCACCATAGGAACTTGGCATGTTGGTCCAATCATATAAGTTATCTAGCCTTTAAGGTTACAATTCGTGTAGGTATGATGTTGCTTTGGGCATCAACGCATTGGGGGCTAAGCATGTGATCAACTTTGCTAAGGAATGTGGCAAAGTACAGGTGCTGGTCCACGTGTCAACTGGTTAGTTCTCAACTGCACCAAACAACCTCCTACATAGTTTAATAATTAGATCTGATAAGAACGGTTACTTTAAATATGAATTCCGTGCTTTAATTGAATGACTTTGTCTCTCCTGACTTTCCAAAAAGACATCGTAATATCTTGTAATAATAACTCCTCAATTAATGCTTACCATCCTCCTGCTCATCTTTTTTTTTTCACTTTCTCTATCATCTTTATTGCCCGGCTTGGATTTAATCAACTTGGTTGCCAGCTTCCAATGTCAAAACCATTTATACAATGAATTTTTACTTCGTTCCGTACTTATAGTTTTTCATAGAACTTTGCTATAAAAAAAAATGCACTCGGGGAACTGATTGAGTAATCAAATAAGAAATCATTGCAATTTCCTTTCTCACAAACCCAAATTTCAACTGAAAATTTCAGACGATCTTACTCTGAATTCTTGTCTTTTTTCCTGTCTTTCCTTCATTTTAGCCGATCTTTCTTGCAATGATAGAGTAGCGATTTTGATTTTACGTAATCTTAGTTTTGTGATTACATTGCTCAGCCTATGTATGTGGAGAAAAGGGGGGTCTCATACAAGAGAACCCATATCAGATGGGAGAGACCCTGAACGGCGTTGCCGGACTCGACGTCAACGCGGAGAAGAAAGTGGTGGAAGAGAAACTAAATGAACTCCGAGCAGACGGAGCCACGGAAGAAGCAATTACTTTGGCCATGAGGGACTTGGGCATTCAAAGGTAAGCTACAATCGTTAATTCATTTTACTTTGTATTCAACTAAGTTTTTGGTAGATCGACATAATATAAACAAAATATAAGGATTTGTTTACTATGTTTAATTCGTGGAAAATGAACGATTGAAAAATTATTTTTCTGAAAATGATTTTTTGGCATAATTAGTTTATTGAAAATGTTATGTTATCGACAACAAAATCAATAAATTTTCCATGGATGATGAAAATTCTTTTCGCTCATTCACTTTTGTAGTTAGTAATTTTTTGAAAAATATTTTCTTAATCATTAAAGCACTATTGATTGTGTCATGCACGGAATGTGCAAGGTAAGTCGACTATAGTCATCAAATGTTTGTACATGTTCATATGATGTCAAATAATTTCTTCACGATGAATATGGACTTAATACTAATCTTTCTTGTGGTACAAAATGAAGAAAAATATCCCAACTTTATTCTACCCATCAAAAAATATATAGCCCGCGCAATTTTTGGAAAGGAAGAGTCTGTGACAACATTAAATTCCGGACTCTACTTTTACCAAATTCAGACAGGCTTACGTTTCATATTAAATGACAAATTTATGAAGGCATGAACTTTGTTATGATGGCGCTAGAGAGAACCTTCGCTCAAGTCAGTCTGGGGCAAATGGGGACATTGACATTGTGGGCCTCGCAGTGCAATGAACCGAGACCCGATTCGAGACGACATCGAACTTTGGAAGGGAAAGATATGATCTCTTCCGGTCGTAAGTGTTAAGAGGTTGCCATTTATGAATTTATATGATTATTAAGATGGGACTTTCTCACCTCGCCATAAAAATATTTTTGAAAGGTTGCGTGGAAGTCACTAATGAGAGAGCATACGTGCAACCAAATGTTATGGCATATTGAATGTATTAATTGTCGTGTGAGTCGAGTACATGCATGAGGCTTTGGCTCGCGATGAAATGGTCGGACTGTCATGGCCCGCGACCTATGTTCCCCCGATTAATGTTCGTGGTTTTGAGTCATGTCTGATTGAAAGCATCCTAGTACAATTCGAAAGGGTACTCGTAGAAAACAACCAAGAAAATGGCCTTGCTAGAGTTGGCCACTCCAATTTTAAGATTGGTGGGGGGAGGGGGGAGGGACCAGAGTTAGCCATGCGAAGAGGAGGACGTGCTTTGATTGCTCTTAGGTACATGAATATGACCTTGAGTCCGATAGCCATCGGACCGTCCACATGATTTCTTCTTCGTCCGGTAGTCTAATGATATCAAAGAGGGACCCCATCCCGCCTGACTCCCAATTCTCGTCACACGGGACCTATGTGATGAGCATGACCAAGCCACATTGATAAAAATTCACATGGTATTGTCAGGCATACTCAGAGATGCACGTCCTTGCGTAGGTTAGGTTCATTGTTTGGGTACTCTAATTTCATGTATGTGGCCCGTGAGGGGGAGAAAACTTGTATATGTCCACCACATAATTGACTAGTGTAATCGACCAATCATGTCTCCTGTGATATACAACTCATCATATACGGCCACTGTAACTTCTGGGATCATTTGCTTTTTGTTGGCCTATTATACCACACAATACTACCGTGAGGTGTAGTACAGTGTGGTCCTTAGTTCCGTGTTCATATATGTTGTGTAGATCCTCAGGAGTTGGGTTACTTCTTCAATGATCTCGTGACCTCAAGTTGTTGGCTAGAGTTGGTCTCCATTCTCTTGATTTGGTGAATCAGACACGTACCCAAGTGCGATTCACACGCGAACATTGATTATCAAAAGAACAATCCTCGATCAGAGATTGGGGATTCAGTGCACGATGCCTGTGTGAACCACGATCACATAGGTTTGACCTTTGACTTAAACTAGGCCCCGGCTACCCTAATCTTGACTGAGCATGGTGATAGACCAGATCGAAGAATTAATCTCTCGGGTATGAATTTCATT
Organism: Melaleuca alternifolia; assembly: GCA_019926035.1. Lineage (NCBI taxonomy): Eukaryota > Viridiplantae > Streptophyta > Magnoliopsida > Myrtales > Myrtaceae > Melaleuca > Melaleuca alternifolia. The sequence continues at coordinate 1,367,875 of JAGKPW010002568.1, read as the reverse complement.
GCTTATGATCATGATCGATTCTTCAGGGCAACGTCGTACGGATGGCCAAACACATACGTGTTCACGAAGGCAATGGGGGAGATGCTGGTCGGGCAGTTGAGAGAGGATTTGCCTCTGGTCATCTTGCGTCCCACTATCATCACCAGCACTTACAAAGAGCCTTTCCCTGGCTGGGTCGAAGGTGTGAGGTAAGGAGCAATGCACACCCCAAGCTTCCATCTATTCACTCCCAAACATATCAGTAAACATGATTTTTGAACTTTTTGCTTGGATTTTCTTTTGGTGTTCAATGTGGCAGAACGATCGATAGCATTGCCGTCGGCTATGGCAAAGGGAAGCTAACGTGCTTTCTCGTCGATGTGAAGGGAGTTGTCGACGTTGTAAGTTGTTCTTTGCTTGATTCCAGCATATAAATTCTGATTCTCCCTGGCGACTCTCTCATTAGTCAAGAGGCGATGCTTTATTTTTATTTTTTCCTTCAGTAACTTCAGCATCTTCATTTCCAATGTTTGGCCGTGAAGAAAATGACTAATGAGAATGGGAATGACTTTCCGTAGATACCGGCCGACATGGTGGTGAACTCCATCATAGTGGCCATGGCGGCGCACGTGAATCAACCCGGCGAGGTGATTTATCAGATGGGATCGTCAGTGAGAAACCCTCTGAAATACGGTGATATTAAAGATTACGGGCTACACTACTTCACCGAGCACCCATGGATTAACAAGGATGGGAACCCCGTGAAAGTCGGTCCAATCAAAGTGTTGGGTAGCATGGCCAGCTTCCGCCGGTATATGGCCGTTCGATACTTGCTTTTGCTCAAGGTTCGTCCAATCTATTTTCCTTTTGACTCTTTAGAAACAATAGAACCTCCGGTAGTGAAGTTGTGACGTCTTGGCTATGTTCCGTGATGAATCCCATCTCTGCAAACAGGGACTCGAATTCGCCAATGCAGCATTCTGCCATTATTTCCAGGGGACTTATCTGGATCTGAATAGGAAGATCAAGTTCGTGATGCGGCTAATCGAACTCTACAGACCATATTTGTTCTTCAAGGGCGTGTAAGTATGCTGAACTCAGTGCATTGAAAGCAACTACCCGTAGAAAAAGAGACATGACGTATTCAATGGCTTCGCCTATAATGCACAGCTTCGACGACATGAACACAGAGAAGTTGCGAATAAAAGCAAGAGAGAGCGGCGCAGAATCGGATGTCTTCTACTTCGACCCCAAATGCATCAACTGGGAGGACTACTTCACAAACATTCACATTCCCGGTGTCGTCAAATATGTCTTCAAGTGAACCGACTTTAATTATAATTGGCACGATCATGATTTTTTTTATATCCTTTTTGAATATTGTCGTTACAGCAAAATTGTCGTGTATTTTAAGGCCGTGATAATACATTGTCTACACCAAGAACAATGAACAATGTACCAGTGTTCTCTAATTCTTTATTGCTATATTCATGAGCTGATCATGATCATGATTTGTAAGAGTGCTAAATAAATCTCTTTTCAATTCTACTTCCAGAGACCATTTAAGAGGACCCCTGGACTGCCCAAATATGATAATAAGCAGAAAGTGGAGCCTCTTTAGTTCCACATGTATGTTTCGGCTCAAACAAGAATCGATGAAATGTTAATAATCTCTGTCACTAGACAATTGGATGCTTTCAGGATTACTTTTTGGCAGTACGAGAAAACTAATATTATACCCTTCAAAGCATGAACATCTAAGTTTCACAGTATTTTTTTAGAATCACAAATAGATATTCTCCTGAAATGATTGGCAAGTGCAACCTAAGTTGATGAACAAGGAACATAAATAGACCTTGGAATAACCTTCAATTCGCTTCCATGCAAGTTTTCAACACGGACTAAAAAAATGGTACTACCAGGATCTAGAAACTGGAAAATACGCACCCCAGTAATGATCTGGTGATTCAACAATAAAATAATTCACAGAGAACTATCGCATACAAATTGATTATTCAGATTACAAAGATATCTTTGCAAAATTCATTCCCAAACAAAACATCTCAATCATCAACTTACAACATCAAATTCAATTATTTTCTCTGCTCATTTGCTATTAAGGAAACTGTGCCTAAGAGGAAGGTGCCACTGGCGAAGGAGATGCAGACCTCTCTTTTCTTTTACGTGTCATGGAGCTCATGTTATTCATGCAATCCTGAGAAAAACTGATGATGCCTAGTGTACTGCTGTCCTTCATAGTAGTTTCTGGTTTGCATGAGTTCAATAGTTCATAATTGTTATGGAAGTCATTGCTACCTTCAGGAGATTCTTTACTTGCTAAAACTCCATTGGAACTCTCACAGACGCTTGGTCTGGTGATGCATACCCAGGTTCTCACAATTTCCTCACTGCTGTCATCCTTGACAGGTACATGCCAAGATCCTTTCTCAGATTCCTAAAACAGAGAACATCATCTTCAGAATCCAAATTTAAAAAGCAGTGTATAACTCCAAACTGGGTCACTATTACCTGGATGACTGGAGAAAACGAGAGTGGCATTATAAGCACTGGACTACCTTTTACAAATGTGTATCGAACCTGTTGACACAAAATAAGTAGGAAGCCAGGTTATTAAAGAATGGGGTTTTTTGTCTAGTGCATATGGAAAGCCACATCACAAAAATGTATTAATATCAAACGCACGCTGATTATAGTATCTCTTCGGGCTCTTAAGAGAAAATTATAAGGACCAAGGCGTTCCCATTTGCTACAGCCAAAATAGTTCATTAAAAAATCTGTCCTTTAAAGTTTACCGTTTTGACCCAATTCCTGAGAGACTGACCAAAGACTCGTGAAAGTTTTCTTTTCGTTTTCTGGTCAAATGAAATCTTTCTTACCCTAACCATTTTGACTGCCCATTCAGCAACTACTACTCGTTATACGTTCAAAAGCACCCAGAAATTCAAAGATCTGTAATCCAGCTTGTGAGTCTTCATGTTATTGATAAATCTAATTTATTAGAAAATTCCATTACTCCTAAACATCAGCATCCTAGGTAGGATGGTCTTCAGTAAGATTTAAAAAGGGACGTAGATGCTTAGGCAATTGTGAGAACTTAAGGAAATACCTGATGTCTCTCTTTCCACTTGGAAAAAAATTTGCTTCCTAGGAGTTCAAAAATGTGATCTCGCATTTCATCATTCGTCACAAGAAGACACCTGAGCCACACAGCAGCATAAAGCCAATACCTAAATTCACAGAAATTCAAACCAAGTGTTAAAAGATAATTTGCAAGATAATTTCTTACTAATGGGGCATAAAGTGGCCTGTGATTATTGTTCTAATTTAAATGGCATTGCAGTATTGCTATGCACAATTCCCTGCATAAGGAGAAGCGAAATGGACACCCCACAAATGTTGAAACTGAAAGAAACGGAAAAGGAGAAAAAAAGTAAACCACCACAAAACTGTATACTTCGCTTAAAATCATAAATGAAGTCGCCCAATGAAAAAAATATCCCCAAAGTCATGGTTAAAGAAAAATACCAATCATCATTAGATCCGCTAGGTGTTGTGTACAAAACACCCTTATCCATCCACTCCTGAAGCAGCTCTTTGTGGGGAGAACTTTCCATAAGACCTTTAAGGCGCTTATTGTGCAAGACGACAAGTGGCCATTTGCCTTTACTCTTACCATACAATTCTTTCACAACGGCATCAAGCTGCTCTATTGCAATACCGGATGTGGAACATAATGAGATATACAGTCAGATATCATGAGAATCTACATACAAGTACAAGAACATGACAAACCACATAATGCTGATGAACAACCTGAGGAACACTGAAGCCACCATCTGCAAAATTCTGTTGAAAAAGACCAATATTTGCTCCATCGACTATGGCCTCGTAGTCAGCATGCTTTCCGAGCCAATCCTGCATGTGTCAAATCAGTGAGCAAAGAGAATCAAACAAGGAGACAAATCCACAGGTTGCGATTGCATCGTGGTTGTCGCAGAAGGGGGTGTAAAAGACATTGGGCAGTGGTTATGGGCACTGTGGCACTAATTATTTTGATGCTCCCATGTCACGTGTAGAATGTATAAAATTGATTGTTTTATTTTTAAAATGCAAAATTTTAACAATATAGCATTATTTTTAACAAATATTTGTTTGTAAGTACCCACAAAAGTCAATTACTTACATGCACTTATATATACCTTCTCTGTTGATAAATTGAATGCTAGATACAAAATGTTGCATTAGAATTTAATTCACGCACGAATATAAAATCTTTACCAGAGTAAACTTCATTTAGGTAAAAATATAAAATTCAAAATAATAACAAGTCCAACTGCTTCTCTCTCCTCTCTATCTTTTTCTCTTCCCTGCTCCACGAGCCAATGAGGATAACAATGCATAAAACAGAGCCAAACCGAGACCAAGATCCCACCGATCAAACCAAAACCCACAAATCCTTCAAAATTAGACGAAGACTGAGACCAATATCAGACCAGAAACCCCCAAAATTTTATCGACTTTACTTCAATAGGCATATTGAGAGAAGTCAGCTCAAGTTTGAATAAAAAAGGAGCTCTGTGGCAGTCATGACACTGCCGCGTATCACCAACAGCAGTGTGTCACCAACAGCAGTGTTGTGACGGTGAACTAAATTTAAAGTTTTTTAATCCCCTGAAGTGTCAATCAAAGCCATGATTACAATTCCAAATGACCAAAATAAACAGCAATCTGCGGAACTAAAAGATAACAGTAAGACAACGAGTACTAACCTGAAACTCACTAAAATTTGCCTTTGTCTCTCTTTCCAAGGCCAATGCTGCAATAGAACTAGCAAAGTTCTCAGTTTCCATATCATCTATATCGACACACGCCAGTTGCTCTCCACAGCAACTACAAACCCCATTTTCATCCGCATTTCCTCTTCTCACTAACCAGTTTCCCTTCCCAATCCACCCAAGACCATGAAATCCTCCTCCATTCCTCAAAACCACATCTTTGACACGACTTTGATCGTAATTTACTTCACCAATATCAACAGCCTTCTCTCCGCAAAACCAACTCTCGATTAACTTGGCAGTCTCTTCGCTCACGCACCTAACACAATCCCTCAACTTATGCATATACTCATAAACCCGCTCCTCTCTACCTGTCTCGGCGCTAACCCTCAACAGAGCCGAGAGCTCTGGCTCCTCCAAACTCAGCCCCACACTTCGTATGTTCTCCTCCACCTCGTAGGCCTTGTGAGCCTCCAACATCCCGCAAAAGCAATACAATGCCGGATCGTACGTGCGCAACCGAGGCGCGATTCCGCGCTTCCCCATCTTCCTAACCAACCCGAAAGCATAATCACCGTCCCCCCTCGCCGCGGCGAGCCTCGCGACCGCGGTGACCGTGGCCTCATTGGGGGCTACGTTGCAGGACTCCATGTGCTCGTAAATCCGAAATCCGTCACGCAAAGCCGACTCCTTGAGCGAAGGGTCGGCCACGGAGTTGGAGCAGATGTAGAGGAGGGCATTGAAATGGTGCTGATTGAAGCGGACGCCCTGCGATCTCGCGGCTTCCTCGTACAAGGCGATCGCGCCCGGCAAATCTTTGCTTTTGGACAACGAATTTAGGTTTATCTGGAAATTGATTTCGGGGGTTTGATTCTTTCTGCTCTTTTTACTGGACTTGTGGTGGCTTGATCGATGGGGAGCGTCCATGGATGCGGAGGCGATTCAAGAAAGGGAATGGGCAAAAACCCTAAACCCTCGTCGTCGAAGGATGTCCCAACGTCTGAGGAACAGCGGGAAGAGGACATGGGTCATGGGTCATGGGTCATGGGTCATGGGTCATGGGCCGGGCCACGGAGAACTTGTCGGAGGCCCAAAGACAACGTGCGAATATAACGGTCCGGTGGGCGTTTTGTCCCTAAGTTCTCCGAAGGGCTAGTCTAGCACACTGCATGTAGTCACTTCAATCTAGATCTTTTACTTGAAAATTTCATATAAACCCAATGCATTTTTCGAATCTGAATCCAATATACGCATTTCCAGCAGTCAAGACTATTAATAAGTAATCGATGTTTCTTGACATTCTAAATTTGAATAACGAATAATTATCTAGCATCTTATAAATTCATTGTCTCTAAAAATGTTAATGATTCGGTTGGGATTTTCATGTGACCCGAATAGAAAAATGGCTACATGGTTCTTGACCCAAACCAGGACTTGAACCCCAAGTGGCCCACATCAGTCCGCATGGAGTTTTCGGGTCCCCTTTTTGTGTGTGTGTGGGAATCTTTAGCAAATGGGAGCGCAACAACAACTTTTTTTCAGTCGAACTCTCGAAGAAGAAGAAGAAGAAGAAGCACGATGAATGTATAGGGGAAGAAATGACAGATTTTTCTTTTCCTTTTGAGAAGAAATTGGCATTTTTTTTAATCCCAGGATGATGCTGAGTTTGCATTCCTAGAAGGAGGTCGGCAACTCACACATGTTTCCACGCTTCATAATTTGGATTCTATTGATGGTCCGACAGAGACAATTTTGGACTGGAGCTTCTTTTTCATAGTCACTCGTCAAGGACAGACAAGGGCTGAGCCATTGGGTAATTGCATGGCCCAGCGCCCCCACGAGCAACAGCTAAAGACCCTGCCAAACCATGCGGTCCCGGGCCGATGCGCCGTCCGCCACCGCAACACGACATCTTATCGGATAATCGCTCCGATCTCGACGTGGCCGGTGAATACACATGCATTGTCGAACATGTGCGCTATCCTGAAATCACCTCCAGAAACACTCGTGATCAAATCTATGAGAGAGCCGGATCAGACAGCGAGAGCAAATATCATGGAACCTACCCTTGTCTGTGTCGTAAAAATGTTAAGACTCGAGCGGCCTCATTGGGTAGGCCTAGTGCAAGAAGGGAGCAATTTGTCCATGGCGGTCGCTCATGATTCGGGTAGTTGATGAATTTTCATGTTTATGGTTAGGTTTGTTCCTTTGAAAGTTTTACAAGAAAATGAACATATCATCGCCCTCTGTCCTTGCATCATCTCCACCATGATCATCTCCAGAGGACTTCTGGCTGGGGAACCGGAGATTGTACATTTCGAACCTTGCCAATCGTGCGCAAACCTTCTTGGGCCTCGGACGATCAAAGATTCAGACTTAACTGATTCACGTCAATGCACTTTTGGATAGTCTGATCTCCGTCGCAAGAGGTTATCATGTATCTATTTGCCCCTGTCGCTCCGTCACCGCCGGGCCGAGGAGACAAAAACACAACTAGGAGATGACCCTCGCCTTTAATAATTTCCTTCTCTGAACCCTTTCTTTCCGGGGGTCAAAAGTGAAAAGGACACCAAGCTCCACTCAGTGTTGCTGCCATGGCGATGTCGACCGCTGCCCACCAGCTTGGGATCGGAAGCCCTTGTGGATGACATCCGATCCTCGGTCAAGCCCGCGCGTCGTGCGTTCTCACTAGCTTTTAGCTGTACTTGTGCTTTTGTGGTGCACAGTGCCACCTCGTGCCCATATGGAAAACGTGATTCACGCGACCTACTCGCTGTCGCCTCGACCTCTTTTTCCGCACTCTTTCGTGAATCGGCCGTTCGATGTGACCGCTGGAAAATCCGACCCTCAACATTCGAATCCCCAACACTTCCATCGCTTTCGGGTCTATCTCTAAGTGTTCCTTATCATAAGTGAGCAATTTAGATCTTTCGAATCGAAATTCCGTCTAAATCAGATTGAAAGTATCGGTCCAATCCCCGATTCTCAAAAGTGAAATCGATGTCCGGACTATCCAGTATCGGATCGGACAGAACATAATCGATAAAAAATTTATATTTTAATAAAATAAAGATATAGAAAAAATAAAATAACTCAATTTAAATTTCTAAATTTTTTATCTTTACGGAGTAAAGAAACTCGATTTTTTTAAAAAAAATTCATGATTCTCAACTAGTCCTGTTATATTTCATTGAGGACTGATCTCATCGGTCCAATTCCCGATTCCGATAAGGAACTGGATAAGGTCCAAATATTTTCACGTGTATCGTATACGAGGTAATTTATGTACGATGTTTTAAACAATTGAACCCTAGTGAGCCCCGAATTGTCATCTTCCTTCCAGCCTCTTGTCCTTCTTTACAATAAGGGGAACCGCGCACGTCGTTTGTTTTCGATTCCTCGGGTGGTTGGTGCTCAGTTTCTTCCTTGCTGTCGTGTTCTCCGCATGCTCGTGTTCTTGCAATATCCCCACGAGGGAGACGCCCCATTTTCTTATGCTCCCAAAATTAGGTTAACCACTCCTCTTTTTTCAGCAACCCATGTGCCAAATCCTCTCTCATTCTGCGAGTTGGGACTCGCCATATACGATCCGACATGCCAAACACGTCATTCGGGCACGATCCCTTGTCGAATTTCCTCGAGTTCGAAACACTACGGTCTGCGCCCGCGAAAATTAGGTTAGCTGTTCCTTTTCTTCATCCGCCCATTCGAAAATCCTCATCCATTCTCTGAGCCGGGCTTGCCATATACACCCATGATCCTTGTCGACTTTTTCTAAATTCAAATCATCGACGGATCGCGAAAAGCTCAATCGACGAATCATGGGTATCATCTAGACGTATGAAAGCTAGGTCAAGAGGTGGACCATTGCTCTCCTCGCCCACTTTAGGTATGCGATATCATATCTCTTTCCCTCGATCTCTCGAAACCAGAACCAATCTTTGACGAAGTCAGAACACCAATCCAACCATCAAAGTCCACAATTCTTTATTCTGTCACGGGTCCCATAGCGATCATCCGCATCTTATCTTTCTAATGTGTCGAGAGATTTCTAGGTGTTTGCCCTTGTGGGGGGAAACGTGTACAAATAGAATTTCTGTAGGGGCACTTGTGAGGATAATGCGTCGGCAGTTAGAAGGGGCATAGGTATTCAATTTTTTCGACTAACTAACCTATGATTCTAGAAAAATGAATTGGACCGGAGGTGCCCAAAATGATTTTAGTTGGTTCATTACTATATTTCATTTACCTTGGGTATTAAATTGATGCCAAGTGTACGGCGATTCTCTCGAGTTCCAACTCAACTTGTCGAGATAATGGACAAGTCAATTTTATTATGCTCCATATCCATACAAATATTATCATATCAATCCCTCATTTGCTTTTAAATCTTTTGATTTGAACAACTTAATCATAACCATTTATGAAAAATTTAAATATACTCATTTTAATAAAAGTTTTGTCTGGAATTGTTGACGTGCCGATCTAATTATTATTGGCCATCTTACATGGCACATTACCGCATTAGTTGTTTTTAATTAAAATTGATCAGAATGGCTATTCTGAAATTTCATGCAAATGGGCAAATTGAAAAAATAATAATTGAACTGAATTGGTGTTCGTACAATAGATTAAAAGCTAGTTGGATGATTTTTCCCTTTGTGATGATCAATTTTGTTTTCTTTGCTAAATAAAGCAATCAATGAGTACAAATTTGAATCCAAAGCTCCTCATGCCAAATGGGTTACGTGCGACATTTTATTCTGCACGTTCTATAATTGTCCTTTTCGACCATTTGTTAGTTTTGCTAAGCACGCAAGTCATCATATTCAACCGATGAATATCCCTTTTGACAAATTATCATCAATTGCGGCGTATGTTTGTCCTGGCTACTTACTACCAACTTTACATCCACAGAATAAATGATCAAGTAAATGACCCTTCGATAGCCCACATGATAAACAAGATTCAAATCTAATGTAGTCGAAATCAGTCATATAGCAGGTGTTAGAATATTTAAATGTTTGACCATGCCTTTATCCATCAACTTAAATTTTAAAAAAAAATTAATAATGATCTCACAAAATCTCATATGATATCATAGTCATATGAGATCATAGTAAGAGATCATAACTTTAAATCTTTCCAAACGTCTATTTACCTCCTCAATTACATATTTCACGTTTTAAAACAATTTATTGTGATCCACAAGGGACATTTATATCTCGATCACTTATCCTTTAATTTTCAATAGAATGTCGGCGTGCGATCGATTGCTGGTCAATTCTCATTTACTTAATTAATAAAGAGGATCTCAATTCATTATCCTACTTCACTAAATGACAATTGGAGCCTCAATTTCAGAAAAAAAAAAGCATGGTTTGTAATTATCGGAGGGTCATGATGATGTTTAAGGACATGAAGAGATCTCTCAGCATCACCTGCATATCGAGAAATAAGAAGATGCCGTGAAGAGAAAACCAACGGCGGTTGCACATAAAAAGGCAGAAACTAGTAGGTGAACTTTGTCCCCACCTAAGAATGGAAACCCATCTTGATTAATCTTTCGTCTAAGTTTATCTTTTGCTAGAAGCGCATGCCATCACTTTCGCGAGGAAATAGGCGGCGCGGGCTGAAAAGATGATTCGACCTATAGCTAAAGGATTTTCAGCTGATGCACGATATCCGTAGGTCCGTAGTCATCAGTAATATGCATAACCGCACCGTGACATGATCAGACTCGACAAAGATCGCGAGCAATACCCCGGACCAGAAGCTCCGAATAAGGTTCATTTGATATCTAAGACGGTGCAATGAACAATCAAATCGATTATATTGCGTATCAAACATCATAAGATAGATTTTACACATAAAATAAGAGAATCAATTCAAATAAATCGGATGTCGAAACTCGATAAAAAAATTATCTAAACATGAATTAGAATTAATAGAGGAACAAATCATTCTCAAGTATGATTATCAAAATTAAAATATCAAAAAGTTTGAATAGAATGTCTCTCAAAACAGTAAAACACTATTATATTTGGTGTTAAAATAAGAAACCTAATTACAATAAGAAATAAAATTATGAGAAGAAATCTAAATAGGATAGAAAACCTAATTAGAATATGAAACATATAATTACAATATGAAATCTAATTATAATGGGAAATTAAATTTCAACTTATTTGAAGTATGTTAATCTTGACTTAGGTGATTTTTTTTAACTCGACATGGTTTCTAGATACTTTTTTATCAGCAAGTTCATGGAAAATAAAAGGTCAATCTCTCCTAAAGTATGTGCTTTGACAAATAAGAATCAGTTTGTCGTTATCTTCCACTTGAACACACAAGATAGTTTTTAATCTCTAAAACTGAGCCGACATAAGAGATAGAACTTGAGGAAACGAGAGGAAAGTTGTCGCGAGCCAAGTTGTCGCGTGCCAAGTTGTGATATTGCAGCGCCATCCACTTGGAGTCGACTTAAGGAATGAGGAGCGCTTGAGAGGATCCGGAGACCACCTCGGCGATTTTACAAATGTGTCGATAATTCAAGCACGTGTTGTTCGTTCTCGTTCCCCAGGATGTCTGTCCTGTCGTTAATCTGGCCCCGCCGTTCATAAAGCTCACGAAAACCACAAAAAGACCACAGAAAGAGTCGAAAGCGACCGCTCCAGTGCCGATCACACAATTTCCAATCGCTGTATAAATCCCTCAGTTTCCTCTTTCTTTCCTCGCTCATGCTCTCCCAGTTTCCTCTCTCTTTCTATCTCTCTCACCGAGAATTTTCAGTTCGAGAAAGGAAGGCGACAAAAGATGGAGTCTGAGTCTTCGTCTTCTCGCCTTTTCCAGTCCATCCAGATCGCCTTCTTCCTCCTCTTCCTCTCCTTCACTCTCCTCTTCTCTGTCTTCTCGTTCTTGATCTACATCTTTAGGCTAGAGCCGCTCTGCGACTGCAACGTGTGCGCGGCCTACTTGAGCTCCAGCTGGACCAAAGAGTTCGACAACCTCTGCGACTGGTACACCCACCTCCTCCAAAAGTCCCCCTCCGGTACCATCCACGTCCACGTCCTTCGCAATGTCGTCACCGCGAACGCCGACAACGTCGAGCACATGCTCCGCACGAGGTTCGACAACTACCCCAAGGGCAAGCCCTTCTCCGTCGTCCTTGGGGACCTCCTGGGCAGAGGAATCTTCAACGTCGATGGCGATTCATGGAAGTTTCAGAGGAAGATGGCGAGCTTGGAGCTCGGGAGCGTGTCCATACGCGCGTACGCGTTCGAGGTCGTAGCGTCAGAGATAAAGAACCGTCTCGTCCCGCTGCTGTCGTCGGTCTGCGGGAAAAACGACGGCGTTTTGGATTTGCAGGATGTGTTTAGACGCTTTTCTTTCGACAGCATTTGTAAGTTCTCGTTCGGATTGGACCCAGGCTGCCTGAAGCTGTCGCTGCCTGTGTCGGAGTTCGCGGAGGCATTCGATGCGGCGTCCAGGCTGTCGGCCGAGCGGGCGTTGAGCCCATCGCCACTGGTCTGGAGAATCAAGCGGCTGCTCAACGTCGGCAGCGAGAGGAGTCTCAGGGAGGCCATCAAGATGGTCAAGGCCCTCGCTGACGAGGTGATCAAGCAAAAGCGAGAAATGGGTCCTTCAAAAAATCAAAACGATCTTCTATCGAGATTCATGACTACCATCGACGACGACACGTACTTGAGGGACATCGTGGTCAGCTTCCTTTTGGCGGGGCGTGACACGGTGGCGTCGGCGTTGACCAGTTTCTTCTGGCTGCTGTCGCAGAACCCAGAGGTCAGAGACGCCATAAGGGAGGAATCGGACCGGGTCATGGGTCCTACCAGCGAAGGCCTCGCGAGCTTCGACCAGATGCGCAAGATGCACTACCTGCAAGCGGCTCTTTACGAGTGCATGAGGCTGTACCCGCCGGTCCAGTTCGACTCGAAGTTCGCGCAGGAGGACGACGTGTTGCCGGACAGGACATGGGTTAAGAAGGGGACGAGGGTCACGTACCACCCCTACGCCATGGGCCGGATGGAGCGGTCGTGGGGCCGTGACTGCCTTGAGTTCAGGCCAGGGCGATGGCTGACGAGGGATGGGGTCTTCTCACCCCAGAGCCCGTACAAGTACCCAGTGTTCCAGGCCGGGGTTCGGGTCTGCCTGGGCAAGGAGATGGCCCTGGTGGAGATGAAGAGCGTCGCGCTCGCTCTGGTCCGGCGGTTCGATGTCCACGTCACAGACGGTCATCGTGGGCCCCGGTTCGCGCCAGGGCTCACCGCCACCATCAGAGGGGGATTGCCTGTGGTGATTGAAGAGAGATCAGTCGCCTCAGCATGATGAGGAGAGACTTCTTTTGAAGTACCCTCAATGAGGATGCTAACTAATAGTTTGTATATAAATGTCACTAACCCAACCCCCCTTTGACTCCGCCATATGGCTATGGGAATTGTGCACCGCCTGAGGAAGATGGTGTACATGATTAAGCGGAAATGAATTGGACCTGTGGTTTGTATTCACTCGTCCCGAGAATAGATAAACACAAAATGCGCATTCTCTATCGAAGAGTTTTATTAGGAGAAATGAACAGACACATTAACGGAAGCTGGCCAGAGAGGGCATCTTTCACCCCCACCATATTTCTCGACTCTGGACCTTATTGTATCAAATTAACATCAGAAGGTGCACATAACTTTGCACATGAACGAGACTGAGAGATCGAGGAATGATTTTAAGCATATTTATCTCTTGCAGACAACTCCAAGGCCCTCTGCTCCGCCACCGCACTCGAGATCCGCGTACTCAAAACTCTCGGTCGAGTTCCTCGGCGCCAACTGCCCGATAAACCGGGATGCTGCGCAGTCGGTGGTGAAAAGGCCTGACGATGCGAACTCCCTCTCGCCTCCCAGCACCGGCATCGCCACACCCATCTTGGCCCTGCTCACGTAGTTCCTCGCGTAGGTCCTCCCCAAGACGCCACTAACGTCGCCGCTCAATGCGTAGAACTTGAAGCTCAAGTCCAAGTGAGCGAAGCAATCTTCGTCGGTTATTCCATAGTTGTGGATCAATGAGTCCTTCCGGGTGATCGGCACGGCCACGGCCTTGATCTTGAAGTTCTTCTCCACTTCGATTTCAATGGCGTTTGTGTCGCGGTACCTTGTGAATGAGATGCGTGGGGTGATCTCGGAGCGCCACGAGGCACCCTCATGTTGAGGGAGGGTGATGGGGGCGCCGTCGAGGTAGAGGGAGAGGCGGTCGATAGCATCGTCCCAAGCTGAGGTCTTGAGTGCACCGATGAAGAGGCTGTGGGAGCCAAAGAGGATACCAAGGGACTGGACCCAGGTGAAGTCGCGGCCCATGCCGGCATTGCGACGGCCAATGAAGTGCGCGTTGATGTGGAGGTTGGAGTCAGAGACGAGGCAGAAGTCACGGTTCTTCTTGCCGTGGAAGTAGAAGGTGATGCCATCGCCGCCGATGAAGCGTGGGTCCTGGCACACCGCGCCGGGATGGTCGCAGCCTGCTCACATTTGACAATAAATTTTTTTAGCATCCTTGGAGAGACTATTCGTAATAATTCCGATTGAGATCCTCTGATCATAGGACCGTAATTAATACTGTCTAGGTAAGGATACATGAACTGAAAGAGTCATCAATTATGGAAACTACTTGGAGCAATGGCTTGAATCGAAGCTCGACTTTCTAATAAATGTGCGGGCCAATGATCTGATCAGGTGATGAATAAATTTATCCCGAGCGACTGTCGAAGTCCCAAGAGTGTCAACGGCCACAATCCTAATCTAATCAATTAAAACAATCATCCTATCCCATTTTCAGGATATGTATCCTTGTTTGGTTCGATTTGACGCTCCACTAAGATATGTTGAGCTAGATCTAAGGAGATTAACCTTCATCCAAGTCCGTGTACAGTGAATGAAGGGCAAATTGCATTACTCTAATTGCAAGCTTAGAACAAGCAAAAATGGAGAAAATAGCGAAAAATCACCTAATCGGTTCTAAACCTATTGTATGAATGTCAATTCAGCTATAAAAATGTTCTAATTTTGTCAATTAAAGTCCCAGCCCATAAGCAAAATTCCAAATTAGTCATTAGGTGAAATTACAATTTAGTCATTTCGGCTAGATTTCATAGGTCATTTTTGACATGTTTGTGTGCCACATAGGATAAATGCAATGACTAGACCGCTGCGTTAGCAATGCCAGCAAACATAGACCAGATTGACAATATTGAAATTTTATGCAAATGTTTATGATTTAATTGAAAAAAATTTAAAAAGTTTAGGATTTGATCGGCATCTAAACAATAGGTTGAGGAGTGATTAGATAATTTTCCCGAGGAAAATATGGATGAGAAAATTGGATATAGTGACGACTTACTGCATACTGGTTTGCAAGTCACACAATCAACCTCACATGTAGATGGACAGCCACTGGGGCAGCTTTGCTCCAGTAGATAGCACTGAGAATAACTCCTATTCTTGCACCTCACTCTCTTCACTCCCGATACTTCGCTTGATGGAGGCGGAGGAGGATACTGCGTGGAAGGAGGTGTGGCGGTCGGAGGGCCATTAGGTGGGGAGGAACCACCACTTGGAGGAGGCACGGTGGTTGGCGGGGCATTTATAGGCGGTGGAGGAGGTGTGGCGGTTGGAGGGGCATTAGGAGGGATGGAGCCACTGTTGCTTGGTGGCGGCGGAGTGGTGGTGGTCGGCGGGGTGGAGCCACTGCTAGTAGCTGGTGGAGGAGGAGAAGTGACACTAACGGGTGAAGGAGGTGTTGGAGGAGGGGGGTTGGTGGCGGGGGGAGACGAGGATGGTGGGGGGAGTACAGGTACCGGAGTAGATGGAGGCGGCGGGGAGGGATACGTCACCGGTGGTGGAGGGGGTGTAGGGGTTTCATCGCCGGTGTCGCCACTGGTACAAACAGGTTGGCAGGAAGCACAATCCACGTCACAAGTCCTGAGACAAGCAGCAGGACAATGAAGCTTCACATGATAACAAAGTGGGTAGTTCTTGTCTTGGCACTTCACTTGCTTGGGCCCTGGATCTGCCTGGGGCATTGCCATAGCTAGGAAGAGGACTAACAAGGACATCCCCAAGCTTGCCATTGCCTTAGCCATATTTGGTTTTCGAGACAACTAACAGAGCTCTTTCGATGATCTCTGTTTGGTTTGATCCCGTTCTTTATATAGAGATGGAAAAAGGTGCAAGGGAAGTGGAGCTTCTAAAGCTACTTGACCTAAAATTCAGGAGTCTGCATGCATGCCTCCCCTTGCCAGTGAGTTCAGGTTCCATCATTCAGGTTTCTTGAAGAGGCATTCAACGCGTAAGAAAAAGAGGGTATATTCAAGGCGAAGTCATAGTCAACCTGAAAACAACGTTACCCGTCCCCTTTTACTAAACTTTGATCTGCAGCATCCACATGCATGGGGAGTTGTCAGGATTGCTACTTTTCGTTTCCTTGGGAGGGTTTGCCTTGGAGCATCAAAAGATGTTGGAGGGGCATTATAGGCCTCATACAAGACTGATTAATGACCTGCCATTGTATGTTAGAATTAATGATGCCGTCAACAGCTTCTCACTGAGGAGAGTTCCACTTTGCATCATGTCGCTTTTCGAACGGTAAAATACGTTGACAGATGAGCATTACCCGTGAATAACTTTCAATGGGATATGATGAAGAAAGAGTTAGGATATATCCAAATTGGATGCGCATTTATATGCCAGATGAATAAGCGTGTGCTTTCTATTTTTATCAGGTTCTTTGAACAGTGTTTTAGTTATCGACAGGGCTTGATACAACCTGCACAAGATTGTTCAATGAAAGCTAATATAAACAGGTGGCTGCACAACGAAGGCTAGGAATGAAAATGGACCACAATAGGAGTCATCAATTTGATGGCGATCATAGAAGAGAGTTGGGAACCAAACTTTTCGCTTAACCTAAGAAGCGAAAATTAAATTATATGAAGTATTTCATGGGCTAGAAGTATAGTCGTGAAAATTAACACAAAATGCAAACATTATTTAAGAAACTTGTTATTTAGCAAGCACAAAGAGAGCCAACTTCTGGAGTACGTACTAGACTGTTAAGATGAACACATGAAATTGTGTTACACTAGTCCCACATCGGATAAATGATATGGTTTAAATTAGTCAATATATTGAAAAATAGTACAAATAATTTATGAACTTTTACCAACTATGCAAAATTATCTCTAAATTTTAAATTTGTTCAATGCGATATCTAAAATTTTGGTGCATGTTCAATTTAATCGTCGGACAGTATGAAATTCTTCAAATTTTCCTTCTGCTGATTCAAGTTAATGGAATTCACTAATTTAGTTTTCAATTTGGTTAGTTTGAACAATTTTCCAAATTGAACAAACTAAAATGATTATCATTTTTTTTATCTGGCTTGAAAATCTTATGAGGATAATCCAAATAATAGGGTTTTTTGTCCACCGTTTGCACGTATTAGATTGAAAGCCAGATTGGTAAATTTTATTAATTTAAATTTATGAAATGATAACACTAAATTACAAACTAATATATTTGAGAGACTAGTTTAAATATTTATTAAAATTTCAGAGATCATATTAAACAAATCAAAGATTCATGAATGACCTTTCACATAGGGCCAAAGTTCAATAACCATTTACTTAATTGTTTGTTAATATAACATAATTGGCTCATGGCGTGTTAGTTTACACTTTTGAGTGAATGTACATCCAACTGAGTATGTCGGCAGATTCAGACACGGCCTCTCCCTCGGAAATATATTGTGCTTCTGCTGCGCTCTTGTAACATGGACTTTCAGGTGCGAATTGAATAGGGGAGACCACAAGCAAAGGGCGAATACAGTGATCTGGCGCTTATTCCGGCAAAACGATGGTCATCTTGTGGGAGCATTTTTCTGACATTGATGATTCCTAGCTTGATTGGCAATCCATGGGAATTTTATTAATTGCAGATATAGAATGATTGCCAATGGTTCAATGATCTCGGATCTGGTCAAAGGATTAAGTATGGAGTATTGAGTAAGCATTACCGCTCGGAGAAGGCCCCTTTTCGTGCAGAGCCAGAGAACCATCTACTTAAGAAAAAAAAATCATGTTCTTGAGTATCTTAAATACGAAAAAAATGCTGAGCATCTTATTATTGTAATCGATGTGATAGACAGAGTCGGTCGCCACGAGAAAATGGTATCAAGACTTAAATTAGACTTGCAAAGAAAGCATTTGAGATTGTGAGCAAAAACGAAAGATATAGTTTGTCGAGGAAAGAGAAATGACGAGCTCAAGTTATTCCTGAAAATAAATATAAATGCATTTGTGCATTGTAAAAAAAATACCAGAGATATTTACATTGTGTTCATCTTGAAAAAGCATTTTATTCACGATTTGATTATGCACAAATCGTTATTTGTCTTACAATGAATATGAGTATATATCATCTAACATTCGAGTGAAATGGTGCAAATTGCCTAAAACATTCAAGTTATTCCTGAGAATATAAAGGGCTCCACGAGTCCAATTTCAAGGCTTCTTTAGGGGTTGGGCTTGGAATGACTTTGTGATCCAATTATCATTAGTCATCTCATTTGGCACTCCGTCCAATCAATGATTTTTAATGAAAATTGACCAGAATGACTGGGTTGGAATTTCGTACAAAGTCTTATGACTAAATTGGTAAAATCGAATTATTTTTTGGTTGAACATACACTAAATGTAAGATTAATTGTACAATTTTTCTCTTTTTGAAATTCCATTTTCTTTGCTAAATAGCTAATCAATGAATACAAATATGAATCCATAGCTCCTTGTACCAAATCGGTTATATGCTACATTTTTTTTTGCACGCCCTATAGTCCATCCTTTCTGACAATCTGTTAGTTTTGCCAAGCACGTAATCAAATATAATCAACCGATGAACATTTAGGGGAGCTAATCCCTGTTGACAAATTATCATTCATAGCCGTGTGTTCATGTCTAGAATCCTTGCTTGCAACTTTACGTTCACGAAGAAATGATCAATTAAATCGCCCTTCATAATAAGCCCACATGATGAACCAATTGAGTTCTTACTATAATTGATCTTGTGAGGTTTACAGCTTTTCTTTCAAAAGATCGTTCATTCAATCGCCTTACTTTTATAAAAACAAGGATATGTCGCCAAGAATTTAGAGTCTAGTGTAGTTTACCCTTTTAATTGCATTAGCGTGTCACTACCTTAGAAAGCACGAGGTATGATGGACCGAATTCGTGATGCGATTGTGACAATCTATGTGCTCGGGAATTATAATATCGGTAAATGATTTGCATCTCGGTCATCTAGTCTTATAGTATATGCATCGTCATAATCTTAGGAGGCGTGGTTGCGGGTCTATTCCTTGTTCTTTAATTGAGAGGATCTCAATTCATAATCATGTTGCAGTGATGACATAGGATCTTAATTTAAAAAATTATGGAGTGATGATGATGTTTGGTGACATGAAGAGATCTTAGCATCTCTTGAACATCAAGAAAAGAAGATGTGCAAAGAAAACCGACGATGGTTGCACATTGAAGGCAGAAACTAGCGAGTGAATCGGTTTAGCTATGAATTCAATTCATCTCGATTCATCTTTCGTCTAATTTTTCAAAAAGACGTGTCATCACTTTACGCAAAGAAAATTGAAAATATGATTTAACATATTGTTAAAGAATTTTAAGATATACGCAGTATCCATATATTTGCAATTGTTGAATTTCATTTACACCGTAATTCAATCACATTGGATGAAGATCAAGAATGATAACTCAGATAAAAGGTTATGGATAAAGTTTATTCGAGATTTAGAATTGCGAAATGAATTATGATTCATCATCGATCAGATTATGAATCGAAATGTCGTAAGATTGTCGTTATGAGTCAGGTGCTTTGGAAAATAACAATTAGTTTCATATATTCCTTTTGATTACACGAGATGGGTTTTCTCCCAAGGGTTCAGCCGACATAAGAGATGGAAACGAGAGGAAAGTCGTAACCAAGTTGTCTTAGTTTGTACCCGAGTTGTCGCCTACCAAGTGCCAAGTTGTCATCTTGCAGAGGCCCCCACTTGGAGTCGACTACGGAATGAGAGGAGCACGAGAGAGGATACCACCTCGGCGATTTCACAAATGTGTCGATAATTCAAGCACGTGTTGCTCGTTCTCGCTCCCCAGGATGTCTGTCCTGTCGTCAATCTGGCCCCGCCGTTCATAAAACTCACGAAAACCAAAACAACCACAGAAAGGGTCGAAACCGACCGCTTCAGTGGTGATCATGTAATTTCCAATCGCTGTATAAGTCCCTCAGTTTCCTCTTGCTTTCCTCGCTAATATATACAAGCCCAAAATCTAAGTTTATTTGAATCACTTTGATCTCACAACAAACGAACCTACTTGAATATAAGTCTAAACCCGACAAACGAGTCCTTTTGACCCGCGAGAGTCGTTGCCGTCGTTGCTGCTGCCGATGCAAACGGGTTGGCAGGAAGCACAATCCACCTTGTGAGTCCTGAGACAAGTAGTAGGACAATGGAGCTTCACGTGGTAACAACGTAGGTAGTTCTTGTCTTGGCATACTTCACTTGCTTGGGCCCAGGGTCCACCCGAGCCATTGCCAGAGCTAGCAAGAGGACCAACAAGGACATGCCCAAGATTGCCCTTGCCTTAGCCACGTTCGGTCTTCGAATAACTAACAAGGCACAAATCCTTCTTCCGTGATCTCTTCTTGTAATCAGTATGATCCTTAATGGCGCAGCACTGTTCAATATATAGAGCTGAAAAGGTGAAAAAGAAGGGGTGAGCTCCCGAAGCTACTTGACCTCATATATACCCGTGCCTCTCTCCCTTTGCAAAGTAAGTTCAGGTTCCTCAGCGAAGGGTTCCTGAAAAGGGCATTCGGCCCAGAAGAAAAGGACGAGAGGGTATATCCAAAGGGAAGCCAAAGTGAACCCCAGAACAATGTTATCTTGTCCCTTTCTGTTGATTTCCATTTTGCAGCATCCACATGCGTGGTGAGTTGCCGCCATTGCTGTTTCATGTTGTCTTCGGGAGAGTTGCCTTGGAGCATCAAGCATGTTGTTGGGCCATCAGACGTAATGAGACTGTTCATCAACAGAGCTTAATAAAACCTGCGCATGATTGTTAATATAAGACGATATAAACACGGCCGCGTATCATTAGAACCTCATCTCGACTTTATGTCGGGTTGATTTTTGTTTTTTAATAATAAATTTTTTCATGAGGCAATCTAAGAATTATATATTTATCCATAGATACTTACACTTATATTAATCTACGACAATTTTACTAATTTTTTAGCCTTTGTTCATTTTACGGAAATTAACTTTTAGGAAAATATTTTTCGAATTTTTTTGCATTTGTTTAACATAAAAGAAATAGTTAAGAAAAATATTTTTCATCAATGGAAAAAATATCTTCAAAAGTGGAGAAAATGTTTTTTTTTTTAGAAAGTGGAAAACATTTCCCATTTTCTTTCTTCACCTTTAGATCAAGCACTTTTAGTTTTTTAATTTTTTTCTCTTTCTTCTTCTTCGATCGAATGCTAGCCACAAGTGAGCTCGAGCCTCGCCGTCGCAGATTAGTGACACCTGACCATTGCTCGTGAGGTCACTTGAGTGTTGCCGATGGTGGCAAGGGTCGAGCCTCATCGGACAAGCTTGCGACTGCTAACGGCGAGCCTTAAGCTGGCAACATGTGTTGACCTCACGCAAGGCTGGCTTGCTCGAGTTTTGCCTTGGGTTGACAAGTCCATGACCTCTGGCAGCGAGTTGGGAGCTTGCCAGGGCTGGCGAGCTTTTTGTATTTCGTATGTTTAACTAAATTTAGTTAAATATGTGAATGGGGGAATTAAAACAATATGAATGACAATTGGGCACAATTCTAAATGAGGTTATATTTTGATTACAATGGAGAACATAATCCAAGGCAAACTTAAATGGAGCTATTACCACATTATCAAGACGAAAAAGTATTAAAAAATAGGTTATAAAATGGATTGAAAGAAGCAAAATATTCTAAAATCCAAGCAATAGAGTACCTATGAACATTTGTACATGATGCCTAAATGATTATATTAAATAAGTCAAAAATTTAGGAATGAATTCAACATTTCGAAATAATTTAAGAAAATTTGTAAATGGTATCGAATAAATATGTTGAATAAATCAAAATTTTATTAACTAAATTGAATATATTGAAATAATTTAAAGACCATACTAAACGACTAAAAAGTCTAAATATGGCATTAGATATGGAGCTAAATTCTAAAGATTATTGTCATGGGAGCGCTCACGTGGGCATAGCCGTCATTTCGCGTCTACCGCCCGTTGCACCTTATCCTCAGCCTCCGCTTACACGCAGATGCCTTCATAGAGTACGATGGCCGTGACCGTACACAATCCGCGCTTCTTCAACCTCACCGCCCTCGAATCTACCAAACCCACCCGCAGCCACGCCGCGGCTCGCGCCGGAACGCGCCGGGTCGGCTCCAGCTCGGTGGTCAGGTGCTACCAGGGCCAAGCGAGCGAGCTGGATAGCCGGCGGGTCACGCTGAAGAACGGCGGCGACTCGCTCGACATATGCAGGGTCCTCAACGGCATGTGGCAGACCGGCGGCGGGTGGGGCCGGATCGACCGGGACGATGCCGCCGACGCCATGCTCCGCCACGCCGACGCCGGGCTCTCCACCTTCGACATGGCCGATCACTGTATGTGAAAATGCCTCTACCACAAGAAGATTTCCAGTGTTTTTGCTCGAAAACGCTGCGTTTTCCTTAGGGTTTAATGTTGACGTGTGGAGCCATGTCATTCTTGTCTTTTGCTGAAATTAAAAGGCCCCCTCTTTTATGCCTTTTTTCTATGCCGAGTCCCTGTGCTTTTAGGATCTCCAACTGCAAGTCTGCAATACTCTAAACTGGGACCTGGATAAGAAAGAATAGACTATGGGGTCTGAAATGCTTAAAAGAGAAAAGCTTCAGGACTATCTAGCGAATAAAGTGGATTCTAACTAACGGTTGGGAGAAGAGCAGTGGAAGCTGATAGGATAAAACATAAAGACCCTCCACTCTTTGTTTAGGAGACATTACCCGGAGATCATCAGTTACTGATTCTGGAAGTCTCAATCTTGTAGTTGTATTTTGTTAGGAAGCCATTTCATCTATCAATGGCAGAGTTGTTGCAGCACCCATGTAGCAAATTCGTCTTCAGTTCAATCAAAATCGACTGGAATGCCAAAAGAGAAACCAGGGCGAGAAGCTCTTACCCAAGATCGAGAAACTTCATGTGTGTGCTAACTGATGATAAGCATCGAACCGTGGTTAGAAAAGGGAATGATTCGATAGATATTTGCCGGGTTGTCAATGGGATGTGGCAGACGAGTGGTGGATGGGGTAGAATGGACAGAGATGATGCAGTCGATGCCATGCTTCGATATGCTGATGCCGGATTTAACACCTTTGACATGGCTGATATATGTAAAGCCCTTTGCCTTTTTTTTCTATAGGGCACTACCTTTTTTTTCTATAGGGCACTATTTGCAACGGTTCTGTGTGAGTTATTATAGTGTTCTTGATGTTTCCAGAAGGTTAGGAAGATATGTACTTCTATAATATCAGGTAGCTGATCTCATTGGATTTATGACAGAACCGAGCCAATAAATTTCTTAGTTTGTATTTCAGCACATCGTGTTGTCAGCTTTTGCCTGTCAATTGGAGTCCAAAGAACTTTAATGGTCTAATTTCTTTCTTGTTTCAGATGGACCTGCTGAAGATTTGTATGGCATCTTCATCAATCGAGTTCGAAGGGAACGTCCACCAGAATTCTTGGACAAGATCAGAGGGTAAGTAATTAGTATATGTCATAAGTGATGGATTTCATTCTGTTTAAGTTCCTCAATTCAATTTTGGAATTGTAATCCTTGGCATGAAATTATTTTCCAATCATGATTACCACTTTACCCATTTGTGCAGGCTTACTAAATGGGTACCGCCGCCGGTTAAGATGACCAGTGGTTTTGTTACAGAGGCTGTCAACGTTTCAAGGAAGAGAATGGATGTAGCTTCATTGGACATGCTTCAGTTTCATTGGTAATGATTTTTATCTGACTTAGTCTCTATCTGGGGTCAACTTCATCTATGTTAATCTGGAAACTAGAAGAATTTTTTCTGGGGTCGACTTCATCTATGTGGATCTGGAAACTAGAAGAATTTGTTTATAAGCATTCAGATGGCATTACTTGTGAAAGATAAAATATATACATCCCTGAGGTAATGCAAAATTAGTACTGCAATGAGGTGCATCTCATTGCTTAGAAATGTTTTCAAGCTGCAGGCTACTTAAAAATTTTGTTTCCTCCCACAAAAGCTTTTCTTTTTTCCTTTTGAATAGAAGATTGACTGCTCTCTAATTGCTTCTGCCTACTGGACTGTTAGATGGATCAATCTCTTTTAGGTAAATCTCACTCTGTTGTGGATTCTGATGATATGTTGATCTTCACTTTACGATGATTGACCTATTCGACTCTTTATATTTTTCAGTTTTATTAAGAATATCTGCTGTAAGCGACATCCAGCAGATCCTCATGTTGAATCTATTATTCCTAATAAAGGAATGCTATTGCCAGCTCATCTTATTTAAGCGTTGTTTTCCTCTTTGTTCTAATTATTTATAGCAGTAATTAGTATCTCCCCATGTTCCCAGTGCATCTTATATCTTCTGATGGAGTTGACTTCTCTAAAGAGTACCTGAAGATTACAAATTTAACAAGGGCATACTTCCTGTCTTTCACTTGGAACAGGTGGGACTATTCCAATCCTGGTTACCTTGATGCATTAAAGCACCTGACGGATCTGAAAGAAGAAGGTTACTATATGTTCGTTACTTTGTTCAATGATAGAGTAAAAGCATATAATCATTGATACAAATGATTTGCAGGTAAGATAAAGACCATTGCTTTGACTAATTTTGATACAGAGAGATTACAAATTATCCTTGACCATGAAATTCCGGTTGTTAGCAATCAGGTACAGACCTATACAGGAAATTTTGCTCTTAAATACTCTGAATCAGATGAATTGTGTTTTAATGAAGCAACATTTTCAAGTCAGGTCCAACATTCAATCATTGACATGCGCCCTCAACAGAAGATGGCAGAGCTTTGTCAACTCACTGGGGTGAAACTGATAACGTCTCTCTCTTTCTCTCTCTCTCGGGTTGAGTGGGTGTGTCGTGCTTGGGGTGCATCAACTCCCTTTTTTACTGATTTAGTGTGATTGATCATTTGCAGATATGGCACAGTAATGGGTGGTCTCTTATCTGAGAAATTCCTTGATACCAACTTGGCGATCCCTTTTGCGGGTCCTCCATTAAACACTCCTTCCCTGCAGAAGTACAAAAGGGCATGTACCTAATAAAATTAATTTTGTGGAGTTTTAACTAAATTTTCACTCCATGTCTATTTTGGGATATGTTCTGTGAGAACATCATGCTTGAGAAGTAGAGTTTGCATTAATATTCAGTTGAGCTACTAAAAAAATGAATAATGATAAGGTATTGATCTGGTTTGGTATTTAACCAAGTCTTGTTTTGACATTGACATGGATTGGCAGATGGTTGATGCATGGGGAGGGTGGAGTCAGTTCCAAGCTGTGCTTCAGACACTGAAGAAAGTAGCTTCTAAACATGGAGTCAAAATTCCCACTGTAGCTGTGAAATACATACTGGATCAAGTAATCTTAGGAGTTTTCTGCTAAATTCGTTACTTAGCAGTCTGTAATTATCCATGGCTTTACTGCATCTTTTGATCATCTTTCTGGTCTCTGTGAATTGCAGCCTGCGGTAGCAGGATCCATGGTAGGTGTTAGACTCGGTCTTTCCGAACATATTAAAGATTCAAATGACATATTTTCCCTTGTTCTCGACGAGGAGGATTTAGCCAGCATACAGGAAGTTTCCAAAAGAGGCAGAGATCTCCTTAAAGTGATTGGTGACTGTGGAGATGAGTACAGGCGTGCGTGAAGACTCTTGTATGCAGGTTGTGCAGCGTTCGAAGGATATTGAGCTCACACTTTATGTTGTCATATCATGTAAATCAACACAAATGATGCTGCTTGCATGCAACACATATTTACCAGCAAATTTTGTATCCCCAAGTTCCTCTATAAAAAGCTTTTCTCTATTGTTGTCTCGATACAAGTTTCTCCTAAACACTACATGCCGCATCCAAGCATTCTTATCCGACTTTCTGTCCGAATCATGCTTCAACCCTGACACTTTTGGGCATTGCTGCATTTAGCACTGTTGGTGATGAAGTTTGCCTTAAAATTGTTAGAAAATTTGGGGATAATGGTTAAGTGTGGCCTCATTGCTCTATTGCTGTGTGCCTATAGTAACTGCCGGAGCATATTTTCAATTGTATAGCTCTCAGGCTTGTTCTGATTTATATTCCTATAAACCATGCTGCAAATGGCAGTATTGTGAAATGAAGGGAATGATGGTGACAGAAATGAGAGACAAATTTACTTAGACTAGTTTCAGTTGCTGAATACGATTACGGCTCTGTGGCGAACTAAACAGAGTCCTAAATCTACAATGAATCGCACTGCTTGAGCGTGCGTGATCTGGTCTCCGTCATCATCTACCGAAACTTGTTGAATTTCGTTTAACCCTTTGAATAACTAATTACATAAGCAAAGTTTAGATGTATCAGGCATACGTTCATTTTCACCTTTCCTAATTGAATCTCAGAAATTTTTTCCTTGCGTATACCTTTCATGACTCATTTCACAGAGAACTTAGGTATGACTCATTTTCACCTTTGATGAATGCCCTGGACTCTGTCGATTGGACAGCCATCTTTATCAATTTCGAGTCAAACGCAATGACACTGCCTTTTTCGAACGAGTGCCGACCCACATTAACAGTGATAAAACACACAAGTGAGGGGCAATTCAGTCTTTTCGCACCGGCACTGTCCTTTCCACCAGACATTGGAAAACCACTACGCCTATGGTTCGGCTCGAAAGAGGAAACGACGGACTTCATTTTTCACCTCTATAATTTATTTGGTGAAAAACCGTACAAGGAAAAATCAGCTTATTATGGAATTTCTCCTTTTTAAGAATATCATGGTATTCAACAGTACTTAAAAAGACAAACTTCGAAATTGCCATTTGTCATTAAAACCCCATGGCTGGTTTTAACGTAATTTTCAACAAAACAAACAAAGAATATAAAAACTCAAAAATTCAAATAAAATTGGATGGTACTAAATTGAATAAAGCACCAGCAATGGGGGCAAGTCTTCCTATGCGGCTATAAAGCCCCTCTCCATCATCTGCGCACCAGTGAGGCTTCCTGATTCCCTAGTCGCTCGAACCTTTTCAGTCCAGCCCAAGATGGGTGTTTCCCTGTTCTCATATGTAAAGAACGTGAAGAACAGGAAAGCCGACAAAATCTCAGTCGTTTCCGGGCCTAACCTCTAATATAAAAATGATTCATTCTCAACCACCCATACTGCATTAGGAAAAACAAAGCAAAACAAAATCAAGAAAATGGTATGCGGACCCACTTCTTTGCGCCAGATCCACAGGAGGTGGAAAATTAGTTTCATTCTAGCACATATGTCGTCATGAGCAAGTATCTGATGAAATGGTCATGTCAAATGACATTAACACATGGAGAAATCAACACGTAAGAGAGTAAATTCTCCAGATATAATCGTCAAATTTGATTAGAATGCATGTCGGATAGACAATGAGATTGATTAGTTCTTCTCTCCTATCAAGGCCGAGCTAATGTCATCCCTTACAATGGCTGCACTAGATCAAAACGGGTAAGTCATTGGGTTAATGTATTTATTTTCGATCTCTCTTTCATCTTCTCCAAAATTAGAGTGAATTACAATTTGCTCACCTTGTATTATTATTGATGATGATTAAAACCGTTATTCAACATTAACTGCAGGTGCGATTCTTTTTTTCTTGCATTACATATTATTTAATTATCCAAACTATCCTCATAAGCAAGATACTTAAGTAGAAAATAATGCAGAGTCAACAATGTGACAAAATAACAAAATGATGGAATCGCTTAGGTTAAGAGAGTTAGGAGTGGCACTTACCTTCCTCGGTTTTACTTTCACGATTCATTCCTTATTAATAATTTTTAGTATACCATGGGGCCTAACCAAAAGAACTCTTCGACCTATTTGACCGGGGCGGTCTTGAGTGGATGAAACCTGCTAGGCTCTTGATAAGACCCCAATCTCCCCGATAGGCAAAGTTAGCAACATGTGAACGATGTAGCAATTATTTTTAGCGGACTTCCGGTCAGCGGAACAATGAAATTGAAGGGCAATCCTGATGTGAACATCAAGAGATATGATGTAAGGATGGTTCGTGAGCAACCTATACCTCCCAAAGCACATACACATACTAGTTTCCCTAGTGAACGCAATGACGTCTGAAACGATGATATTCCTCTCTTTTTCTTGGAATCAAATCTAACTCATTCAATCAGCCAGGATTCGACGCCGACCACAAGTGGCAAACACATCTAGAACATAAAGAGAACATCATTCTCAAAAGAACATAAAGAGAACATTCTCAAAAGCTGTGTAGGGATTGTCAAAAGATCGGGGAACATAAAGAGAACATTCTCAAAAGCTGTGTAGGGATTGTCAAAAGATCGGGGGGGGGGGGGGGGGGGGGAAGTGGGGACGCACGTTCCGCCCACCTAAACCAATTTGGGTCGTCCATGATTGACGTGTTTGGACCGGTTTAAGCTTAGCTTAAAGCACGTTCGACTTGAGGATATTATGCAACCGATCCTACTGAAGGGCATGTTTACATTGGCAAAAGTCCGCTCTTGAGAATTCACCTGGTTCCTCTTGCCATCTCGGGTTGGTCGACCTCGCTTTCTCTTCTACTTGTCAGTTCTAATATGATTCGCTTTGAAATTAAATTAGTCGAAGAATGAAAAACCTAAGGTTATTTGGAACTCGATATCGCAAACATGGTGGGAGTATGATTCTCATCAGTTTTGTTTCCTTGTCCCGTGTGTGCGATGATATTAGATCTATTCAAAAAAATGTTGAATGGACTTAAAGATTTTACAATGATTCTACATACACTTTACGTTGGAAGATATTTTTTACCTGTCTTTATTAGAGAGTAAACTCTTCTTTCAAGTGTCAAACATGACTTATGTTTGGTCGATATTTATACTCTAATAAAAAGAAACGTCTTTCAAAATTGCTACGGACAATGGACTTAGTTGTAGCCATTTTGAATTCTCTGAGAAAACTGTAGATACTCTTTGGAATTACATAAACTTGACATAAAAAAAATAACTATACACTTTAAAATGTGGTTATTAGAGGTCCGTACTTTTAGGAACATTTTTAGAAAGGGAATCACCAAAGAGAAAATATGAATTTTAGCCTCAATTTTTTAAGTAGTTATATATTACAAAGATAAAAAAAAATGTATTGCTAGAATCGTGTCATGACATGCTCTTGACCATAAAAAGGGCCATCAAGAACAGCAATCTAAGAACATGATCACTTTTTCTTCGAATTTCCAGAACAAGCGAATCAATTTACGTCAGTTTTCAAACGTATCTTCCTTTCCACTATCTTTCCCTAGTGTTTTCTCCTTCTTTTGTAAGGAAATCAAGAACGCATAAACCCTATGAAACAAGCGATATGAATATTTTAAGAACGGAAATAAAACAATCATCTCCACGGTCCATACAAGAAAAAAGAAAATGTAAGGGTGTTTCATGACAATAACTATCTTAATTCCTAAGATGGTTTTAACTTTTAATGCATGTACTGTTTTTCATTTTTGTTATCGAATAATGATTATTGAAACAAATACGCTAAGGTCTCAAAAATCATATAAAATGGTAGAAATATCGGTACAAGGTAATGGACACTATTAGGGGGTTGATGTGACCCGGTTAAAATGTCACAAATATTATAAACAGGCCTGATGTGAATAATAATATATTATAAATCCAATAACATAATATGATGGAGACATCCACCGAAAGTGGAAATTTGACTATCTTCTTGTGGTATAAAAAAAAAGAAACAAAGGAATCATAGGAATTATGGTATGGTTTGCAATGGTTAATAATGATGAAGAGGACTTCAAGGTGTCACAGTCCTGTTTGTTCCCTAGTGAGAAACTTATGGTGGATCCAAGGGGACATGTAAGTATGTCTTTGTTCTTCATTTCATTTTCTTTTGCCTATTCTCGTTTTCATCAAACCTACTGGATGTGTGTAGATCATTATTTACAATTTTACCTTTTTTTTTCTTAGTCTAAATCTTATGGAACATGCATATTGGAAGCAGTTTCTCTTTTTTTTAATCTCACATCTCAAGCCCTATCACCATTAAAAAAGATAGAGAGTTGTACGAGATATTGAGTCAAATGAAAGTGGATTAATTAGATGAATACACCATGTTTGATTATCACACATTGTCTCTCAATAATAATGTCTAAAGTATAATTTTGTGGAAGCACTGCTCAAAAAGTTTAATAAGTAAATGAAAGTGTAATTTAATATTGTAAATATTCTGACAATTAATTGTGACGATATCTACAAATAATATCTTTACCTCTGGAGAAGGCAAGGGCATGAATAGCTATATATATACTTTCGACCTCACAAGTCAATCAAGTCTCCTGGAATGAACCTAAGAAAGTCTGGTACCCCAAAACTTCCCCAACGGACATCGGACTCAATGAAAAGTCTAATGTCTCCCAGAACAGGTACTCGTCCGATTCTATTTACGAATGGAATATAGATGGTCTTACTGACCACAACATGATCAATATTTTAAATCAAATGGTCATGCTTGCAAATACTTACAAGACCCAGGAGGCCACTTCCGACCATACAGTTGCCTACTATATTGTTGCCGGCTTTAGCGGACAGCTTAAAGGCTGGTGGGACAACTACCTTACGGAAGAGCAAAGGGACTACATTCTCAATGCTCATAGGTTAGATGACTTAGGACATCCCATCCTTAATGAAAATAGTGAGCCCATCCAAGATGCGGTAAACACTCTCATTTTCAACATCTCTAACCATTTCATAGGTGATCCTTCTCACATTCGTAACAAAGACCTAGATCTTCTTTCAAATATGCGCTGTCGTTCATTAGGAGATTTCCGCCAGTATAAGGACATATTTCTCCAAAGAGTTTTTCTTCGGCCAGACTGCAATCAACCTTTTTGGAAAGAAAAATTTCTTGCAGGCTTGCCAAAACTCATCGGTGAACAAGTTCGTGATAAACTAAGGGAACAACATGGGGGTGAAATACCCTATGAAATTCTCTCTTATGGCGAACTTTCTTCTGTTGTTTATTCTATTGGTACCCAGCTTTGTACTTCTTTAAAAATTCAGAAACAATTGAAAAAACAAAACAAGACCCAAGGTCTTGGTGATTTTTGTGTCCAGTATGATCCTACTTTTGTCTCCTCTTCTAAGAAGATTAAAAATAAGAATAGTTCTTGTTCCAAGTGTCCTTCAGGCGACTGTCATTGCAAGTCTTTTTCCAAAAGAAAAGGTTTTTCTAAAAAGTCCAACTTTAGGAAGAAACCTTTTCAGAAACAAGACTCCCCCAAAAAAGATACTCCGAAACGTGACTTTAAAAATATTACATGTTTTAACTGTGGCAAGAAAGGCCACACTTCAAGATTCTACCGTGTTCACAAAAAAATTAATGAACTTGACCTTGAAGAAGAAGTTCTGGATCAGATTAATCAACTTATGATTGATTCTGAAGAAGAATTTTCTTCTGAAGGCTCTATTTCGGGTTTTCAAATTAATGACATCGAAGCTTCCTCGTCTTCCTCTTCTGATTCTGAACAGGATTTAAACAATACACTTCAAATTAATGTCTTAACACAAGAAGAAAAACTGTTTCTTGATACTCTCGACAATGAATCTGACCCTTTAATCAAACAAAAGCTTCTTCATAATGTCACCCCTTCTCCCTCTATTCGTATTGAGAAAATTCCTTATAAAGGTCTAAAAGTACCAAGTGTAATGTCATGTCCTAAGAAACGAATCTTTGTTTGGAACAGGACCAATTTTGTGGGTGAAAGGGAAAGGCCATTAATTTTTACAATTTTGAAGAATTGAGAAAGATGTTTAAAATGTGCATCTATGTCTTTTGAGAAGACCAAAACATCATCAATGTAAACAATAATATAATCAGAGTAGGGATTGAAAATATCATTCATTATTCTTTGGAATTCAGAAGGGGCATTTTTCAGACCAAAAGGCATGACATTCCATTCAAACTGCCCGAATGGAACAGTGAAGGCGGTTTTGTACCTGTCATTCTCAGCGATCTGTATTTGCCAAAAGCCAGACTTCATATCGAATTTCGAAAAGATTTTCGAACTATGGAGTCTATTAAGCAAATCCTTTTTATTAGGAATAGGGTAACGAATCCAACTGAGAGCAAAATTTAAAGGTTTATAATTGATGACAAGACGAGGAGTTCCTCGTTTGATTTCGGATGCCTTGTTGACATAGAAAGCCGAACAACTCCAAGGAGAATGACTTTTTCAGATAAGTTTTTTATCGACAAGGTCATTTATCTCCTTTTTGCAATGTTCCATCACCTCGTGATTCATCTGAGTAGGCCTTGCCTTTGTTGGGATGTCTTTCTCAGAGAAGTCGGGTTCATATGGAAGATTGACAATATGTTTTCGCCTATGCCAGAAAGCATGCGGAATGTCAGAGCAAACATTTGTTTTGAAAAGAGTCTGCAGATTAGAGATTTTTCTTAAAATGATAGGATCAAGAAGCCTTTGTTCGATACGTTTATTTCCCAGTTCCTCTTTAAGGAAAGAGATGTGGCTTTCTTTGTTTTGAATAAGACAGTTGATTTGGGAGATTGAATGTTCTTGAATGGAATTTAAAGACCTTGTCTGAGGTTTTGTGATAAATTATATATATATGGGTGGTAATTCTTAATATTCTCTAAGTACGGTAGAGGCGATTGCATTCGTTGCACTCATCTTATAGGGTTACCTCTAAAGTATGGTCCCGACAGTAAATCCCCAAAGGGGTGTGAGTTCGTTGGTCAGCACTATATGGACCCTTGAAGTAGAGTAAAATAGTCTCTGTCATGGAAAGATGAGTTTCTTAAGGAGAACCACGTCTTCTTCTAGTTCCGTGTTTAATAAGATAACAGAAGATATTGGTTATGTTAATAGAGAAGAAATTAACATTGAAAATTTCAATCGGTCAATTGAAAATTGGAAAATTCCAAAGGTCAAGTATGATGAGATTTATGAAATCTCTAATTGGAAAATTTTTGGGAAAAATGATTATTGCATTTTGACTGAGGAAAGAGATATTCCACTTTCTGAATCAATCTCTTCGATTCAATTATTCAACAAAGAATCCTTGAGAAAGCATGCTCAGAAATGGCAATATCTTCACATTGGTCTTGTCCAAGTTGGAGCTAAACCTCTAACTAAGGAAGGATTAGACACCTCTTTACTTCTAGTCCTAAGAGATGCCAAACTCTTAAGGTATGAAGATTCTATTCTTGCAACTGTTGAAACAAGTCTTTGCAATGGTCCAATTCATTTCAATTGTCATCCTGGATATTCCGTCTCATTAAGAGACGAAAATATTTTAAAATCTCTCACTTTGCAAATTAAGACCCATAACTATTCGATAGCCGAAGGATTGATACCTTTAGCTATCATTTATAGAGTTTATTACAAGCTTCTAAACTCTACTTTTGGTAGTAAGGCTTTTAAAATCAGCCCTAAAGGACAAACCCTTGTTCTTCAGACTGACATTTCAAGAGCCAATTCTATCATTCTTCTAACTGTCCAATGGGATGAAGTCACACTTCCTGAACAATGGGAATTAGAAAACCAAATTCCCCGACAAATTGTTCAGCACACTGAGCCTACCAATGTCATTCAACATCCTGAAGGAAGAATTATAATTCAATTTTCAAGAATGAGAACCAATCCACCTAGGAGGTCTTTGGACATTAGGTCTATTCCCTCTCTGGTTTCAACCACCTCTTCTAGACGGTCGGTAGATTTATCTCCAAATTTACCTCCAATCTTTATCCCCGAGGAAGAGCCTGAGCATTCTCAAGCTAGAACTCAACCGCAAAATCCTTCAATTCAAGGGATTGATGATAGGTTAGGTATTTCCAGACCAATTTATCATCAAAATCAAGAATTCCCTGAACCCACTCCTTCTGAAATAGAAGATCCAGAAATTAATGTCTTAGAAGTTGATTTTGAACCGGATCGTATATTTCTTAATAACGATTTTAATTCAGAAAGGAACAAAACCATCAGAGAATGGTATTTTAAAACTTTCAATTCCCAGCTTCAACGAATCAAAGAAGAATACTACAATTTCATGTGTCAGAATGAGAAACAAGTATTATTTTTTGATTAGCTTGAAGAACATTTTCTTAATGAAAAGGAAATTTTTGTTCTAGAACATCTTCACAAATGGAAAATGAATGATGGGCAAATTATTGAAGCAAATCATCCTCCTCTCAGACAAATCAAATTTCCATTTAGAAATGCTGAAATCATTGCTTCTCCTTTCAAAGAAGCCACTGAGATTGATAACACAAGTATTAAGAAGATTCTGGAACAAAACAATTTTTCAAACCAACATCTTCATACTATTGGAAAACAGCTAGACAGGATAGAAACAACTATCCAAACCAGTTCTTCTCCAATAAATCCCAAAAATTCCTCTTTAAAACTCCCCTCTTCAAACCTTTTGAAATACCAAAAAATCCAAGTGTTGAATTTCTTAAAGCACTGGAGGTTAGAAAAGGTAAATGGCAATCCAAAGAAGAAAAACCAATTATTGAAACACCAATCTTGAAAAATTTAGTTATTAAGGATACGCCGGATCAAATCAACACTATATATATTGATTCCGAGTCTATTAATCTCAATGTGTTGGATAAGTCTGAAACAGAGTCTATTCCAGAATTAAACAGGATTACCTAGAAAGACCCCCAGAGATTATATTATTCTAGAGCCACTCCACCAGATGTAGCCTTAGAAGAAAATAATCTCCAGCCACAACAAAAATATTCTACAGGATCCATCTATGAATGGAATATAGATGGAATTTCTTAGCAAAACCTCTTAAATGTCCTAAACCAAATGGTTATGCTTTCCAACACTTATAGGGGTATTCCTGATGTCACTGACCAATCAGTAGCTTACCTCTTAATTGCTAGATTTTCAGGACAACTAAGAGGTTGGTGGGATAATTATCTCACTGAAGATCAGCGTTTTTCAATTATCAATTCATACAAGACTGATGATGATGGGCAAGAAATTATTGATAATGACAATCGTCCCATCCAAGATGCAGTCAACACTATTTTGTATTCTATTTCCCAGCATTTTATCGGTGATCCTTCCTTGATTAAAGATAAAAATCTTGATCTCTTGTCAAATTTAAAATGCAAATCGTTGGGAGAATTCAGAGAATACAAAGATGTTTTTTTTTTTCCAAAGAGTCCATCTTAGACCAGATTGTAACCAATCGTTCTGGAAAGAGAAGTTCCTT
The DNA here is from genome assembly GCA_019926035.1 of Melaleuca alternifolia. NCBI lineage: Eukaryota > Viridiplantae > Streptophyta > Magnoliopsida > Myrtales > Myrtaceae > Melaleuca > Melaleuca alternifolia. The sequence continues at coordinate 1,332,425 of JAGKPW010002568.1, read as the reverse complement.
GCTGGACTTCCTTGACTTATTGGAGACCAAGTTCGCAAAAAGATCAAGGAAAATTATGGGGAAGAAATTCCCTATGATTTACTGTCTTATGGGGAACTTGCATCTTATATTTATAAAGTCGGAACTAATTTGTGTACAAATATTCGTCTTCAAAAATAACTCAAGAAGGAACAAAAGGATTCTCACAAAGGCTTAGGAGAATTTTGTGCACAATATGATCCATCATTTATTACTCCAAAAAAAATCATGCAAAAAAGATTGCAAATGTAAAAAAATGTTTTCAAAAATTTGACAAAAAAATCTAACAAGAGATTTCCTAAAAATAATAAACATTCTAACCAAAACCAAATTCCCCAAAAGAAAAGAAATTTTCAAAATAAGAAAAGTTTTAAAACTTTAAATTGTTATAATTGCGATAAAAAAGGTCACATATCTAAATTCTGCAAATTAGCCAAAAGGCTTAATGAGCTAGATTTAGAGGAAGAAGTCCTTGAAAATTTCCTTCAAGTCATGGCTGAAGAATCATGATCAGAAGAAGATGGCCTTCAAGTTAATGACATTGAATCTTCCTCTTCAGAAGAAGAAGAAATTTTCAAAGATTTTGAAGACCTTGAAATCAATGTGTTGACAAAAGAAGAAGAAACCATTTTGCAACAAATTGACCAAATTTCTGAAACAAAAGAAAATGTTGAATTTCTTAAAAATTTAGAACCAAAACCTTCTTCTTCCCAATCTTCAAAAATTCCTTACAATTTGAATGTTATTTTAAGTCGTGGAAAGCAACCAAAGTCTAGACCAATTTCAATAAATGATCTCCAAAATGAGATCAATGAATTGAAACAAGAAATTCGTGACTTAAAACTTTCCCAACTAAAGTTACAATCAGATGTTTTTAATCTAAAGAGTAAAATTTCTGAAAAGAACCACAAAGACGAATCCTCATCCAATTCACCTAAACCTCCGGAGCAAGGATATTTATTACAACTTTCTAAAATCACATCAAGGAAGTGGCTAATAAATATTTCTATCAGAATTAAGGGTGAATTTCTTTTGGATTCTGTTGCTTTATTTGATACTGGGGCAAACCTTAATTGTATTAGAGAAGGCCTTGTTCCAACCAAATATTTTGAAAAGACAACACATTCTTTAAAAGCTGCTTCTGGAGAGAAACTTAAAATTGAGTTTAAAATCCCTGAAGTAGAAATTATCAAAGAAAATGTCTCTTTCAAAACTCCTTTTATTTTGGTCAAGAATTTAAAACAATGAATAATTCTTGGCACATCTTTCATTAACTTGATCCAGCCTTTTACAGTCACTGACAAAGGCATTGAAACAAAATTTTTATACAAAAAACTAGTCTTCGAGTTTATAACCGAACTCAAGAATAGGAGTTTGGACATTATTCAAGAACATTGTATTTCTGAGATTAATTGCCTCATTGAGAGCAAGAAAAAACATCTCCTTTACCTCAAAGAGGATCTAAATCATAAGAAAATTGAAACCCAACTTTCTAATCCCACAATCCAGTAGAAGATTTCCAATTTGGAAATACTTTTAAAGGATTCCATCTGTTCCACTCTCCCTAATGCATTCTGGGATAGGAAAAGCCATATTGTCGATCTCCCTTATGAAACATAATTTTATGAAGTTGATATTCCAACCAAGGCTCGACCCTCTCAAATGAATCAAGAAACATTGGATTTCTGTCAAAAAGAAATACAAGATCTTCTTGATAAAAAATTCATCAGAAAAAGCAAATCTCCTTGGAGTTGTTCAGCTTTTTATGTAAATAAAAACGCAGAACTTGAAAGAGGAGTTCCTCGTCTTGTGATTAATTATAAATCATTAAACAAAGTCCTTAAATGGATTAGGTATCCAATACCTAACAAAAAGGACTTGTTAAATCGGCTTTATAATTCAGTAATTTTCTCAAAATTCGATATGAAATCTAGATTCTGGCAAATCCAGATCAAGGAATCTTATAGGTATAAAACTGCATTCATTGTTCCTTTCGGACAGTATGAATGGAATGTTATGCCTCTTGGATTAAAAAATGCCCCTTCAGAATTCCAACGAATAATGAACGACATTTTTAATCCATTTTCAGATTTCATCATTGTTTACATTGATGATGTACTGGTTTATTCTGCATCTATTGACCAACATTTCAAACATATTGGACAATTTTTGAATATAACCAAGAAAAATGGACTTGCTGTTTCACCTACAAAATTGTCTCTTTTCCAAACCAAGATACGATTTTTGGGTCATTATATACATTATGGTACCATTGTTCCGATTGAACGTTCTATCATGTTCTCTGAGAAATTTCCAGATGAAATTCATGATAAAACTCAATTGCAACGCTTTCTTGATAGTTTAAATTATGTAGCAGATTTCTTTCCCAATCTTGGAATCTTATGCAAACCATTACATTAGCATTTGAAAAAGAATCCACCTGAATGGAATGAGGTGCATAACGATGTTGTGAAACAAATCAAAAGGGAAATCAAAGAAAGCTCTTGTCTACATTTAGCTGATCCAAAATTATTCAAGATTGTTGAAACTGATGCATCTGAACTTGGTTACGGTGGTATTTTGAAACAAGTAAAGGAAAATAAAGAATTAATTGTCCAATTTGTTTCAAAACATTGGAATGATTATCAAAAGAATTACTCTACAATTAAAAAAGAAATCCTTGCAATTGTTCTCTCCATTTTTAAATTTCGAGGTGATTTATTGAACCAAAGATTTTTGTTACGCATCGACTGCAAATCTGCAAAAGATGTTTTACAAAAAGATGTTCAAAACATTGCTTCAAAATAGATATTTGCCCGTTGGCAAGCTATTCTCTCTGTTTTTGATTTTGACATTCAATTCATTAATGGTTCTTCGAATTCTCTACCTGATTTTCTAACTAGAGAATTTCTACAGGGACAATGCCCCCAAAACCCAGTAAATCCTCCTCTGAAAAGGGGAATTCAAAAGAAGAAGCCAAACCTTCATAAGGAGGACTCACAAATATTCGTACTTGGCTACAACCAGCCCAAAAACCATTAACAATTGGATCAAAAGAGGATTCTGCCTCATCCTCTAATGCCTTGAAAAAGGCTAAAAAAACCGAGGCACAGTCATCAATTGTTCCTATTGATTTTTCTACCCTTTCACATGAGGAAACCCTCAAGCTCCTCCAATTGATAGTCCAACCAACAAGTGGATCAATTCAGCCAAAAAAGGAGACCACTTCAATTCAGGTAAGACCTGCATATTCTAGTGAAGTAGTTATCCCAATGGATAAATCGACTCCTAGATCTAAATTCATTGAAAAAACATTTTATTCAAACATTTTTCACAGTTGAAAAAGGATTTTTCGATGAAGATCCGTTTGAATGTGCCAAATCAATGTTCACTGAAAACTTTTATTATACTCCACATGATCCGCTTAAACCTTTGGAGTATTTTGAAAGAATTTTAGTAGAAATAAATTCGGCAACTTTTAAACATTCCGGGGTAAAAACTCACAATTATTCAATGATTCGCATTAAAAGGGTCATCCACCCTTCTGCATGGGATCAACCTCTCACCTCATTATCCAAATTCAAAATTAAGACCACAGAAGCACAACGTTCTTACCGGTCCCATTTCACCTATTTCGATTATCGACAAGCATGGTGGAATGCCCTATTTCACATGAATTCCAAAGGAACTCATACCTGGTTAATTTTCTTGGACAACTTAAACACCCGGATGTTACCCTACTGGTTTATCCGTTGGTGGGAGGAACTCGGACTAATAACCGAAATCATTTATCCAAGGATAATGCCAGGTTTTGATTCTTTCATAAAAAATTATTCCCCGAATCCCCAAGAAAAGAATTTCCCAAAGCCTTTATTATACCATTCCAACTTTGGCATTCCTTGGGTTTTATCCTGGCATTTCGATTTTCGAAGCCAACCAGACAGTGAAATCCTAGTTCTCATCAGAAAATATCGAGTTAAATGGTGGGATCAATTTAAAAACTGGGATAAGGCAGAACACCAGTCCATCCTTGACTGATTAGCTAAAAATGCTAAGCCCGTTTCAGAAATCCCTCCCACATTACCCCATTACTACATGACAAAGGATTTATATTGTCAAAACTTGCCGCTACAAGAACATCACAAGATTTGACCAGTTTGCTAAAGCAAGCCCTTGAAGATGTCGAATCGTGCTTCTCACCAAGTGGATCGCATCATAGTGGAAACACAAATGAGGACGATTGCTTTGGCATCCCATGGCATCAAATTGTGGAGGAATCAGATTCGGAGGAAGAAAAGCCAAAGAGTCTGGTCAAAAGGAATCCAAAGAAAGGCCATAGATGAGACAGTGAAGTGATTGGTTCAGTATTTTCAGTATTCTCCGAGAACAACATTATTTCACTTTTGAAATAATAAATATGCCCATCATTACAAAACATTGTACCACTGTGCACTTTAGTTCACTGTAGACTCCACTCGGCTTCTATTTAACTCCATTCAGACGAAAGGGAAAGGGGGAGCGAAGTAGTGAGTCCTTCACATACACTCATTTTCTCAAAAACCTTCCTTTCACTCTCTGAGCCCTTATTGTTTCCGGATCCAAATCTTTCTGCCATCAGAAGATCAAACACATATTTACTGATCTTCTTCTCCAAAAGAGATCAGTTCTCTTATTGTCTATCCAGATTTACGGTTTTCCTACAATTAGGAAATCGTTCCTTACCCTATGGTTTTCTAAACACATCAATTTCACGGTAAGCAAAATTCACTTACCAAAATTCTTCTACCCTGTAGAAGTTCTATGGTCTCTATTGCACTTGTAATCTTATTTTGATCATATGTAAAGAGACTATTATAATGGAAATTTTGATCTTATTTTGATTATATTTACTTCTTCTTACCGTTTTGCCCTTGTCACTAACTTCATCTTGCGTGCGGATTACCGCCCTATTGTGAAGAGAAGTGATTTTATGTTATTGCATATTGCCATACCTCCATCTTGAGTGTGGATTACTGCCCTATTGTGGAGAGATTTGGTATTTTATTTATACCATATCTTCGTCTTAAGTGCGGATTTATCGCCCCAATGCGAAGAGATTTGGTATTTTAATATTTATATGAGTACTTATTGCTGATTACATAATAAGTTGCTTGTTATTCAATATCTTTAATTTCTGTAATTAACTGCTTAATTAATGCTTTAATTAATGCTTAATTATTGCTTTAATTTATGCATTTATTACTTAGTACCTTTAATTTCTGCATTCTTTACCTACTTTAATTTCTGCAATTAATTATTGCTTAATTAATGCTTTAATTATTGCGTTAATTTCTGCACTTATTGCATTCTTAAGTTATCGTGTTAACAATTTTCTATTATCATCCTCAATAGATCCTGTCGTTTTCATATATATATATATAAGACAAAGAAAGAAGTGAGGAAGTTCTTAAGTTTTGAGTGCAAAGCCGATTTCTTAAGAAGTAAGAAATAATATATATCTCAAATCGTTTGCCTGTCGTCTACATAATTTCAATGCAAGTCAAGTAAACGAAATGCTTTGGCCAGGAGGAATTTGCAACAGTTCGGAAGTTGTCTTTCGGATAATTTGACTGAGATACAAGTTATTCTTATCCTAGACGCAGAAGTTCCCCCATTTGAACCAAGTTATCCGTAACTTATTGATCCAGAGCAAAGCAACACCACCCTCGATGCCTCAGTTGATCAAACTTTTCTGCTAACAATTATTAATCCTCCACAAGTCGGCTATAACGTGTGATTCATGATTCAAGAACTATTCATCAGTAAATATACTAAGATAGCATGGAATTCAACTTGGAATAACTAGAAAGAAAACATCGGTTTAACATGCGTTCTGTCACCCAATAATAATAGTTTGTCAAATAATTTCTTTGACCTCAGAGATGGCTGAGGCACCGAAAGCTATATATCGTCGGATGGTGAAAAGAAATGAAAGACAAAGAAAGAAGTGAGGAAGTTTTCAGGTTGAGGTGCGCAGCCGATCTCTGATGAAGTAAGAAATGATGCATCTCGGGTTGTTTATCAGTCATTTGAATAACTTCAATGAAATACCACACTTTCTTTTAACAAATTAAACTTTTACAAAAGTTGATAGTAGTTTCATAAAATCTTACATGATGTCAAAGTGAGAAGGTCTTGAGTTCGAATGCCCCAAACTCCTATTTTGTTCCCAATTCCATAATTTCATGTTTTAGGCTAAGGCCAAAGTCCAACCTACTCTTGAGGGGGAATGTTGGAGTATTAACTAATAAATCATGCATTCATCTAACAAGTTAAGTTTTAAGAATAATTGCTAGTGGTCCCATAAAGTTGAGTTAGGAGGCCCTGAGTTCAAATTGCCTCTCCAATTGTATAATTTCACGCTTTAGGCCAAGGTCAAAGTTTAGCCTACATGTGATGGAGAGTGTTGGGATATTTAATCAATAAATCATGATTTTATTTAACAGCTTAAATTTTCAAAATAGTTGGTAATGATCTTACAAAATATCATATGAAATGATACTAACCAAGAAAAAGGTAAACCAAATGAAGAAGTAGTGACATGTAAACACTCTAGTTCAGGTGGTGAGATTGATAAGAAGGAAGAGCTTGTAACATCTCGGAAGTTTCCTTCTTGAAAATTGGCTAAACAATACATGTTGTTCTTAACCAAGATGCAGAAGTTCTTCCACTCAAACCAAACAGTTTGTGACTTCAGTTCGATTCATCGTTTTCCTTCAGTTGACTTAGAAGTTAACTAAAAGCGTATTGATCCAGAGCAAACTAGCCCCAACCTCGATGCTTCAAGTGAATCTTACTTTTCTGCTTGGACTAATTAATCCTCCTCAAGCTGTTCGTAACGTGTGATTAATGAAGATGACTGGTAAATGCCTCAGAAGGCTGAAGCATTTCAGGAACAATTCGTCATTAAATATGCTGAGATTGCGAGCAATTCAACTTGGAACAGCTAGCAAGACAGCGATGGGCGACGATCGATTAAATGGTAAGAGTTTTTTTTTTTTTTTTGAAGATTCGATGTTGTATTGTGACAACTAAAACCCCAGACGTGTTTAAGCAAATATCCATGTGATAGAGTAGAATTGGTAGCGTGTCTAGTGATTCATACGGTCCGTCCAAAACCATCATTCTTGAATCACTAATTGATGGCATTTGGGCAGACGCTTTCCTTCTTTTCTTCCCCTGACCGACCTGCTCACTCAGGCCAAAACTGGGTTCATGAATTAAAGGAACAGTACGAGGTGAAGTGTACATTAATTAAGGATCCTATATATAAAGGGATAAATTGATAAATTGATTAGAGAACAGAAGAGACGTTTCTAGGCCTAATGAGCTATTTAATTTCAAGAAGAATACCCACTAGAGATAATCATGTTCCGCTTCGATTTGAGAAAATATTTTGTAGATTTATTCGTGGACGATATGATCGTAACAATCGTCATAACGTGAAACACGCTAAGGAATGAATCCTTCTTTTGTGGATCCAAAATAACATGGAATCTCTTTTGTTTTATAGGTCAATAACTTGACCTAGTACAACACGGTGTGAAAACAGTATTTTTAGTTTACAAAGCAATATTTACCCTTGCAAAGTTTCATGCATTTAGAATTTTAGAGAAAACGTGTAATAGGAAATTTTTTGGGGGATAAACACACAAAAGGAAATTTAATCCCAGATTGCATGGTTTAAAAGCATAGTTAATGAACTTAGTGATTTCAAAGTTCCTAGATTTAAGTTATTGACACAACTGAGTTTAACTGTGCATCCTTTTGTTGAATACCTGGGATTTTAAACGAACTAGTTCCCCTATTGGGCTTGCAATTTTCGAAAGAGATAGTTATCTTGCCCCCAATTGGGTAGATAATTCTCAATACAAAGTTAAATAGAACAAGCAAATTTTAGTTTTTCACCCAACTTTGGACACACTAAAGCAAAACAGTCTTGTCAAATTGCATTAGCTATGAAATAAATTTAAAAGTATCTTTTCAATTAAAGAGCATTAATAATAACATAACAACTAAGAAAGAGCATCTTTAAGAAGCATGTAATAATTGCATCAGAAAAAAAAAACACAAATTATAATTCCTGCTGGCTTCTGTTTCAATTTCCAATGGTTCCTTTCTCTAATTAGACAATGAAATAAAATCCTCATATTGATAAGAAAAATCTGAGCATTTAATAAATTGCTTTTCTTATACTATGTGTAACATATTTTGAGAGTTGAAATATCTCTTGCTGAATTTGCTGCGCAAGTATATTTGGAGTACTCATTATAAGACCCTTATAGATTTGGTGTCCTAATGAAGTGATGTGCTTTTATCAATTGGTGAATGTGACGAATCTATTTTCAGAACCACCTCATCCGACAAAGTCACTTAGCATATCAATCTTGCACATTATATCCCTAGATGTACCTTGAGCGTTTTTATGTTTTGAGCTCAGAGGACTTCGAAGCTGAGTGAGGATAGCGGTGAAACTATGGCTTGTGAAATGTTTGTTAAACACTTAAAATTAAAGTCATTACCTTCATTTTCACAACTAAATTGTAGAGAAAGATCTACAACGGGGAAGGGTTGGCCATTTCTTGTTTTTCGTATCACTTTGTGTCTGATCTAGACTTGTCAAATATGTGAGTCAGGTTAGATCATAAATGGTCAAACCCAAATCAACCCATTTAGTTTATTTGCGAGTCAATTGTTATGTAAATTTCATGACCCATATTCAACCTGACTCATATTTAACCAAGTCTAAGAAAGCTTCTTTCATCTGATTTTTTTTAAATTGTATTGCTAAAATAGTTTCATGCAAAACAATCTAGTTGAATTTTTTTATTTATAAAATTTAGTTATTTTTTAGATTTTATAAAAAAATCAAATTATTTATTGCTTATTTCTTCTTCTTATTTTTGCTTTTCGTCAGTTGATCGTTGGCCATGCCAACGAGCCCCTGGCGACAAATGAGCTCACCCAATGTCGGCAAGGCTCCAACTCGCCTCGACTTTGCCTTGAGCTCGTACTTGGCAACGTAACCTCTCGAGCTCACCGACCCCTGGCAAGGCTCGAGCCCATTAAATTATGGCAAGCTCATCCCTCTCCTCTTGGCTAGTACCGGCCATAACTATAATCGGCAATTGGCCAAGGAAGTAGGAAAAATAAGAAGAAATAAATAAATAAATAAAAAGGAAAGAAAGAACAATAAAGAAGAAAACAAAGGGAAAAATAAGGAAAATCAAAATAATTGAACAATCAATTATTTACAAATAAAATTAATTTAAAAAATCAGATTTTTATAGCCAAAAAAATGACATGTTTATGATGCACTTATAGTTAAATAACTTGTTTATAACCCATAAACCTTATTTAATAACTTGTTTAGGATACACTTAAGTTTTTAAGGCAACCCATTTATCAACACTTAAAAGTTTAAATCTGAACAACTAACCAATTTTGCCAACTCTAGTCTCGTCCTTGACCATAACCATGTTGATTTGGCCTTTCGTTTGCAAGAGCTTGCAGAAGGCATGTCAACACTGAATCTGGATCCTCTACCAGTAAGACAGAGGATTCCCCCCTGATATTTTATTTTTTTGGGTGGGGAACGTTCGATTAAGATCAGACAGCCCTCATTTAAAGCAAAAGAATTTTTTTGGGGAAAAGTTTTTATTTTTTTAGAAAGAGTTATTTTTTTGCCCAGATCGGACGGCTGAGACTTAACATACATTACCCTTTACGTACTTCAATCCATTTCAACGAGGACTTCACTCGTCTTGGTCTCCTCTCTCCTGTACTCCGTCCTCCCTCCTTCAGAAACCCTAGATCATCTCAAAACACTCACCTCCCGCACTGGGTCCCTATATATACATGATTCGCTTGCTACATCGAACATCTCACCACAACCTACTGTAACCTTATCTCCTTCTCCGTGTTCCACAACATAGAATCTCAGTACTGATCCAACTCGAAACCCTAAGACACAAAACAACCGTAGATGGAGGAGTATCCGACAGGTTTCAGATTCTATCCGACAGATCAAGAGCTCATCTCGTTTTACTTGCAAAACCAGCTTCACGGCCTTAAGCAAGACAAGCTTCAACGTGTCATCCCTGTCCTCCATATTTTTGACACTGAGCCATGGAATCTCCCACGTAAACGCAATCCGCTGCATGCATGCGATTCTTTCACATCACCTACCTTTATTGAACTTTGCACTAAACTAGGTTCTTGAAAATTTCAATTGAGTAGCGTATCCCCAGTAATCTTTCTTTTCCCCCTATTGTATTTGGTGAATTTGTGCTGCAGAGCTTGCGGGAGAGCTGTGCAGAGAAGACAAAGAGCAGTGGTTCTTCTTTGCGCCCTTGCAAGAGAGGGAAGCGAGAGGAGGGCGGCCCAGCCGGAGCATGCCCACTGGCTACTGGAAGGCCATCGGGTCTCCCGGTTATGTGTACTCGTCTGACGACAAGGTGATCGGCGTGAAGAAGTCAATGGTTTTCTACGTGGGAAAAGCTCCCACAGGAAGAAAGACCCAGTGGAAATTGAACGAGTACAGGGCCACTGAACTCTCGCCGACCAATTCCAATTCCACGAGCAGTGATATCTCCATTCCTAAGGTGAACGCGCTATCAATAAAGTTGGACCTTTATTTTAATTTTCTCAAACATAGGAATGTTAAAGTGACTCCGTGTGATATCCAATTTTCACTTTGAATAATCGTTCTTGTACTGGTTCTTGGCCATGTATTTTATCGGCGCTGTGCAGTTCCCAACTACTGAATTTCCGTTTCTAATTCTGTTCATACTTGAACTTTGACAGAAAAATGCAACAAACATTTTTCTCTGACTTTTATTTTCTGGAACTAATGTACTTGCAGCTAAGGCGTGAATTCACGTTGTGCCGAGTGTATGTGGTGTCCGGGAGCTCTCGAGCATTTGATGGCCAGCCACCAAAAGCGGTGGCTGAAGAGTCACTAATCAATGGAGGCGAAGGCGCTGCTAGCGGCGAAGGCGGATGTGGAGGTGGTGGATGTGGAGATGGATCATTATCAGGAGTAGCAGCAGCCATTGCAGGAAGTTCCCATCAATGGGAGATGGAAAGTTTGGAAGAACCAATTTGGGATTGGGAGCACCTGAACTGGCTCTAATTTCATGTAGAGGTGCTCTGATGATGTAGTTTTCTGGTTATCTATGCAGCTATGCGTATATCTATGAGAATGAAGACATCGTGCTTGATACCTACTCGATAGGCAGGCCAAGCATGATATCCAACCTAAATGTTGGAAATGAATTCTAAGAATTTATGTTTTTTTCTTCATATAAAATTGATTGTGCATAGGAGATCTAACTCAATAGACTAAGCTCGAGAAGAAAACTGATTCACCCTCCTCAACTCCTTCTTAGAAAAAGAAAAGATAGTTGTTTCGATCTTGTTAAATTCGAGGGTTGATGCATGGATGAGATCGTGGCCCAATGTTTATAAGAGAGTCTTGATCAAAATTGAACACTGCAGTCAATCGCAAATTAGGGCTGGTAAAATGTTGGAGTGGATGTATTCAATTATTCAATATATAGTTCCGTTGCATTGTACAGTGCACTCCTTACTTTTACAATTTTCTATTGATAAAAATTCATTGCATTTCCGTCAAATGCTAACTAGCTTAACATAGAAATAAAAAATTACTTTAGATTAGTAGGAAGTCCGTATATACTAAAATTCATACAGAGCAAAGCTGCATTACACAACTGAAGGGCAACAGATGATACTTTCCATCTCACAGTATAGCTTAGCTCTGCGTGTTGTTCTCTGAAAGAAAGATTATATAATCATAGATGTATGATAAGTTTCTTAGACTTATTAGCACGTGTACGTCCTTTTGGAAGTATATTATAGGGTACCCCGTATCTTTATGCTACGTTCTCCCGCAAAACCCTAGATTATGATGGTTCATATTGCATTATGTCCAAAAGTGTAATCAGATGTATAATGTTAAGATTTCTTTCATAAAAAAACGTGCTTTATGTCTCACTTAATAAATAAGGAGAAGTATATAAGCGAAGCAATAATTCCTGATATATGCATATTTAAGATTTTAGAGGCAACTCTTTAGAAAAAAATAATTATATGACCTTTGTGCCTTATATCACACAGTTCATATGATTTAAGCATCCCCTTGAACAATTAATCTATATACAATATAATAACGTTATATTCTATCGTTGAATGAGATCTTGTTATCACAATTATTTATTGAATCCTAAACGAGTTCATAAAATGATGACAGTTAGTGCTACAAAAAGTAGCAATAATTTATTTTTTAGTTATCTAACAAGTGCCTTAAGGATACTTTTCAACAAAACCTACTAATATGTAAACCATACGATCATATGGGGCATAAAATGAGAATAATACTCGATTAAATTTATCAAATTGCAAGGAGAATTGCGCACTTCTCCCTTTCATTTCGTCCATCGGAAATGCACAAGGAGCAAATCTACTGTTAATAGGATAAAGTCTGTAATATCTAAACCATCTTTAAATGACTTATCATAAAACTACTTATAAGATGAAGAAATAAAATGAGAATGCCTTATATTAAGTATTCTTGTGCATTAATTTCTGGATGGATCATCTAGCTTGTGTGACTTGTTCTATATATTGTCAATTAATCAATATAGTTGGATTTAAGTTTGGGGAAAATGACAATAGCAATGCCATTACTATTTAGGTGATCAATTAAGTGCCATAACCTAGAAGAGAAAAAAAAAACATTCACTTCAATGACCTCGATAATTTCCTTATCTGAAAATCCAATGGGGCATAATGCGTCTTGAAAAATGATGATTATAGCATATAGAACTGTAGGGCTTTCACATAGTATAGTCGAAATAAATATAAACACAACGGAAAAACTAGCTAACCTATATAAGTATCTTCAAAAGCGTTGTTTGTGCGTTTTAATAAAAATCATATCAACAAGAGGATTTCAACGAATTACCTCTCGTAACGTGTCCAAAATAACTTGGTTCAAATGTTCATGATTTGAGCCCTACAATCGTTAGACCTCTAATTCAGACACATCTCCAATCGCATGTTGAACGGAAGAAGAATTCTCGCGGATACTCAACACTTTGATTGTGCTAACAATCTTGTGTAGATAAAGAACAGAATCATTCTTCTCTCACAAAAAAGTCTCTTTTTCTCTCTTGAAAAATTGCACGCACACTTTTCTTTTAGAAAAACTGACGTCAACAAAAACAAAGCAAAGGTTTGTTAACTAACCATTGCAAACCACACTTGTTGACCACCCACGGTCCATAATTGTTGACCGTGTGGTTCTTTTTTCTTTTAATCAAATAATATTATTACAATTTATTATTTATTTATTTATTTAACCATCATGTGCACACTTTCAAGCACATCATTATGTGTCCAATTTCTACATGCGTATACATTACATGTATGCGCATATGTGACCAAAATTTAAATTAAATCTCGTTCAATTTATGCTTTGTTTGACTCAAATGATTACTGTGAATGCAAATACATATGCAATATTGTCATTCACATTCAACGTCATCCTAATTGATTATGACGTGTGACATCCCTATATTCATTATTGATCTAGTAGTAAGACTTGCACTAACACGTTAATACTTTCAAGAGAATTGATTGCCCCGATTAATCCCTTGGTCTTACAAGTCATAAATGACATATAGCAATATGTCATGGCTACCCAGACAATATAAATGCTTTAAGAATATAATGAACATGTTAGTACGGGTTATAGTGTAATTCAATCCATATGTCGTATTATGTTCCAATTGTCAAGTTATTAATTCAATCATTTGCACAAACCTAATCGACATGCAATTTTACAAGACATAAACAATTTGTTCTTGTTTTAGCCCTAGCCAAGGTTTCAATGCAGTGTTATGATCAGATTGCATAGGACTTCATTATTATACCTGCACATAATAAAGAGACATATTTCATTTTGCACACACGTGTAACTTTGCATGGACAATTAAACATTGACCACGCTAAAAGTTTATATGTTGCTGATTATTATATGTGTGTCACGTTCAGTGAACTTGTCTAATACAAACACATGTGTTATAACTTGGGTATCTCAATACCCAATGACTTGTGACTTGTCATCCCCTTAAGTATTAAATACTTAATGTTAACTCTTAGTATGATCCTTCTTTGCTTAGTACTAAGCGTAGAAATACTTTTGGGGAGACAAAATAGTAGTCTGAGAAGATTTAAACTCATGACCTCCTGCTCTGATACCATGTGAAGTTTTGTAAGACCACCGCCGACTGTCCTAAAAGATTAAGCCGTTAGGTTAAAGCGTGAATTAATATTTAAGTACTTTCACACAGGAAAAATTCAAATATTTAGTTTAACCGTGCACCTCACACACATTCTTGACATCTTAACAATTGATCTAGTCACAACCGATCTTATGAAATTATTCATCTAGTAATAATTGGACAAATAAATAAATACATATTTGCCATTAATTATATAATAAGATTGAAAATACAATTGAAGATCCTAATATGTAATTATTATATGAGCATTTTAGGGCATATATTCCAACAAGAACAACATTAGTTAATCCTCTTTTTGCTTTGAATTGTCATTTTACCACCACATTAAGTTGTAGTCAACCTGCAGAACAAGCATTCGATCAAAACTAAACGGCAAAGGTGATGTTCTTAAATAAACACAAAGTGAACCATTTACGGCTAAACCATTTTTTGATTGGTCTGAATGCTTGTCCATACACTATAGAAAGGGATTATATGGATCAAGAAAAGTGAATTTTCAGACGTATAAAAATCTCCAAAATATAAAATGGACGGATTTATTTGCTGATTTATTATTGGTTTTGATTTACTTTTGCTAAGAAAACCGTCGTCTCTTGGACAAGTCTTGGATCCTTGGAGATTATCATTATAATCATTACTTTGTTCAGATATTGGTGTGAGAAATCAACACGTGTAGTTTATATCTCAAATAATTTCATAATTAGGTTAAGTAGCTGCATAAAGGAAATTGCTCTGACTTCATTTTGTTAGAAGTAGTTTTTTTCAATGAAGACATAAAGAATAACTTGTATGCTCCCACCTTCTCACTATCCATGATTGGTCTTCACTTAGAAAATATTTTTTATTTACATCACATAAAGACGTACTCTAACAGTAGAGGTGGCAAAATGGGTTCAAGACCCATATTTTAACCCATATTATCAACATTTGATAATATATATTGATAATATGGGTCATAAATGGGTTAGCTTAAAAAGTTAAATGGATCTTAAATGGGTCACTTAACAACTTCATAGGTCTTAAATGAGTTTTAAACGGGTTATATATGGATTATCTAATAATTTTAAGTATTATTAACAAACCACTTAAAATATTATTAACAAAAATTCCGATATTCTAATTATTTTATTTTTAAAAAATAAAAATTCGATTATTTTTATTTTCCCTTATTTTTTTCTGTTTTTTCTTTTCTTTTCTTTTTCTCCTTTTTTCCCTTTTTCTAAGTTGGTCGCCGGCCAAGAGGTGAGGGATGAGCTCACTAGACTCCGATCACTGGAAGAGAAAAAAGCAAATAAAAATGAAAAATATATTTTTTTAAAAAATTAAAAAAATTAAAAATTAAAAAAAAATAAAAATTAGAAAATTATCAATAAATTTATTTTAACAATACATTTTAAAAATAATTACTAAGCTAATTTTCCTGAACTTGGTTAAATATGGAAGTATTTTGAAAATACAGGTCAAGTCGAGTATGAGTCGGGTCGGGTATGGATCATTATAGTTACACTATATGAATATGAGTCAAAACAGGTTAAATGGGTCAAATATGGTCCGACCCATATTTGACCGGATCCAAACACAACCCGATCCACTCGTTTGACTCCCCTATCTAACAGTCACATTAATTGGATTTTGCGTTCCTAGGAATCGATGAGATATTTTATATAATTAGAAGGATCTGAGTAGAAAAAATTGAAAGTAAAAAAAGGAAAATATAAGTGTGTGCGTATGCATTGACGACTTTCCTAGGCCTAGCCTAGCACAATTTAGTCCGATCTGGGCGGGAATGGATTCCCTGCCCAAGGTATGGCTTGGGCAAGGATGACCAGGTTTTGTTCCCCACCGTACGATAAACAAAAAGTGCTTTTATAAAAAAAAATCAAAATCAAAATCAAAATCCGGCCCCCATTAACAGCAGGACCTGGTCACCTGCCCATCTCGGCAGGTGATCCGGGTCCAATTTGGGCCACCTCTTGGGTTGCCAAAATCATCTTTTCATGATTTTTTTATCAATGGGATATAGGTTTAGGCTAGGGTTCTATATTCTAACTTTTTTGTCCTTTCTTCGTCAACTTAAACTAAGCTTCAACGTTGGACAAATTGCACCTCGAGTGTTTTCTTCGTCAAAAAGACTTCATCATGGCACTTTTATCTAGAAACACGCTATAATCAATTGAAAGATCTACCATGTGATCATATTTCTTGTATAAATTTTAGGATCTTCATTATACTCTCTTTTTTTTCTATCAATAACTGTGCATATAACAAACCAGTAATAAACAATCGACTGCACCACTCTTCTTATAAAGGAAAATCAAGATTACAAGTAAACCATGCATACGAAAAGCGTCGCGATTGATTTCACCGCTTGATCTGATTTTACACTAAATTCAGCGGTGGACAGGATTCTAGTTCGAATAGGTCTAAAATTTTATCTTAATTCTGGAAGCTTCCTTCTCCTGCCAATTAAGTATATATATCCATGACACGTTTTCAAACAATTAGCTCGTAGACTTATTCTTGAGCTCCTTTGACAATGCTAGAGACAGAGTGTTTCTTCAAATGGGTCCATCGTTCCTCTCTTTGACTCTATAAGCACTTGGAAACTTTTTCTCCATTGAGAATTCACCCGTGACTGATGATCCCGGAGGACAGCCTTGGCTGCTGTGTATGAACCTCTCGAGTTTCTTGCAGCCAAGCTCTCCTTGGAGCTACTATTTGGGCACACTTTGAACCTATCGTCATTATATATATTATTACTCGTGGAAGTTTCTACGTTGACTGACTACCCTGATTCTTCTCTGTGGTCCTCGCGAACGGAGGAACATGATGCTTTCTGAGCGTTTCGCCTGGTGAAGAGACGATTATCGACCACAAGAACAGTCAGCGAAAGCAGCCAAGTAGGGTTTTACACGGAAGGTTTAACAGTCGGCGAATCCCAAGTTGAAGATATGCAGGCGCTTGAACAGTCCCTGTGTATCTCGCCATTACTGAGGCGTTTCGCCCCATTCATGTTATCACCATGTAAAAAAAAGAAAAAGCTTTGGGAAGGAAACTGAAGCGCAAGTTGGATTATATTAAGATTGTCGCATCCTCTTCTAATGTACACTGCCTAAGTTCTAACTAATGGATTACCAAAGTCATAACTCGAACCCTCCTAAACTCATATTAGTTTGCCACTTAACATGTAAGATTGATTTCATTTGGAGTTACCATTAATCTATTTAATATGGGTTGAATAGAAATAAGCGACTGTGAGTTCGGGGATTTTGTTACGCTAAATTATTCTAATTATTTTAAGTACCTTGTCTCTTTTAGTTCAAAATTGATTTAGCAAGCAGATTGAGTTAACTTTATTTCAATTACCTAACATGTGAGGGGTTCATACTGATGCGCAAATAATAAAATAAGCACTCAAATAAACCAATGTATTTAGATAAATTGCCAAAGCAAAGAATTAAACACCAAGGCAGAAATCAAGAAAAATAGAAGCTAAGCCTATCTTAACAACGGTTTCTAAACAATTTTTTTATTTGGGTTTTCTTATTTTTATTAAAACTAGGCTATATGTAATATATGTTACGTGGACATATAGTTTGCATGACATACTCTATCATAGCACCTACGTCTTATATTTGGCTAAATAACATGTAAGGGGATATTTTTTGGTATTTTTGTTACTTTATTAATTAAAATTTGAAATTAATAAAGACCCTAAATCAAACAATCATAAGAAGATTTTTTTTGGTATTTTTCATTAGAAATTACAAATAAAAAATCAATAAAAATTATCTAAAGTGAGATATTTCAATTTAAGCAAAGAAATTGTCTAAACCAAAACATATCTTAACTTGAAAACCTATTTTTAACATGCGATTCCACCTAGAAATCTTATCTAACCAAGATGTAATCATATTTCAACTATGAAACTATCTAATCCTCTCTTCTTCTTCTTCTTCTTCTTCTTCTTCTTCTTCTTCTTCTGGTAAAGATCTAATCCTCTCTTCTTCTTCTTTTGTAAATTCAAAATTTGCAACCTAAGCAAAAATCACCCAATGTACCATCAAGATTTAAATAAAAAATTATGACATCCAAAAAAATAATCCATCATCTCACATCTTATAGTAACACATAAGGCAATCTTAATAGAACACTTACCCAACATGAAGATAAAATAAAAAATTATCCCAACAAAATTATCCATCATCTCAATGTCCAAAATTTATTTTTATTATTATTATTATTATTATTATTATTATTATTATTATTATTATTATTTTAGTCAAGAAAAGCCTATCGAATAATGCCTAAAACACTAAAGATCCTATTAATTATATTAGGAAAGTGCACATCAAACTCGAGATTAGATTGTCTAATTACCTAATTACAATATATGACTTATTGATCGAATCTAGAGACGGGACTCACGGACGGTGGTCTTTCAGTGGGACTAGAGGGATTTTCACGATGATCGGCGATTGATCCATGCGGGTGTGACGGCAAAGAGGCGGCACGACAGTGAATGAAGTTGATGTGTCTTTGTGGGTGAAGCTACTTTCCTTTGTTGTTGTTTTTTTTTTTTTTTGGAATTCCCTGTTCCTAGAGCACGTGGCTGTTGGATTTGCTGCAAGAGTGTCTGTCCTCGCCTAAGAATCTGCAAGGGAAAGTGTCAAGCAGGCCAAACTTTAACTGGGACTTGTAGCTAAGCCAAGGGATTCGCCAAGCAAGGTGCCAATATAATTTGCTATATTGGACAGCAACTGAGAGTGTTGCAGGTGATGAAGACTTGAATGCCACTGGGCTATTCGCCGGAGATGCTGCGGCTGAGATGACGTTGGTGAAGAGCTTCGAATCTTGTTGGGTTGAGGAATCTCGTGTGGACAGATGGTTGGATTGTCGGACACATGCGGATTAATCAAGAACACCAACAGGGGCTGTTGTGGCACGCAAAAGACTCGCCGAGCTGTTGCCTGCGATCTGGAGTGGTGAACTGCGCCGGCAAACAAGAATGTCCAGCAATGGCTCCGGGTTTGCCGGCTTGGCGGATAAGAGCAGGAGCCGTGTCGTCAGTGGCTGCTGGGAGTTGTACGTCGGCGCGGTGCTGGCTTTACTCGGAGGCTGCTGGGACGCTGGGTGAAACGTTGGCACGGTGGTCTGCTTGAAGCTCCTCGGATGAACTGTTTACTTATTCCTGAACGTGTATTCTCTCTATTGCTTGACCGATGTCCTCAATGTTGTGGCCGTTCCCTCTTTCATAAGTGAAAAAGTGAATCTCTGAAGGAAAGTGAGAGATGGGACTTTCCTTCTAGAAATATGCATTCGCTGCACCGTTCACACTCCCTTGATATCTCTCCGAATGTCACGATCCTCAACGGCGATGGTCGCAACCTTTGTCCATTCACTTGCATGGGGAAGTCGTTCGCCTCATAGGACAGCGAAGCTTTGTTCGTGAGGTGGCCGACCTCCACGAGAGCGAGTCATCGGTATCCCAACCTCCATGACCGTCATTCTCATCTCACCCGACAGAGACGCGCAATGCCGGCAGCTGGTCAACGTAATATTTCCTCGTCTTCCTAACTCTTTCCTGCGTAAGGAAAGTCCCGTCCGAGAGCCCCCGGCGTCGTCCGTCACGATCAAGGTTACCGGGCCGCGGGCGTCGCTGAGCAGCACGTCCGCGAAGGCAAAGTCCGTCTCTGCATCCTCCACTGTCTCTGGTTGGACCCAGGCGGCCCCCAGGCCCAACTTGAGTTCTTTCGGGCCTGAGGGTGAGCTTGGGTCGAGGCTTCGCGGACGGGCTTGGTCCGCCTTTGGGCTTTCCGCCCACGCTCAGCTCGAGCCCATGCCTTGGTAGGGGGGGCGAGAGGAAGTATTAGGTGGTCCGAGACCACCTAATATTTTTCCCGGGGGGGCCTGCCCAGGTCTCTGGGCTGGCCTCTTGGCCTATTGAGGTGGGTCCACTCCGGCAAGATTTGGGCTGTCAAACCTAGTTAGTTGAGGGAGTGGGCTGGCGATTTGGGTTAGGAGTTTGGGCTGGTTTAGTTTAGAATTTTTTTTTCGAGCCTCACTCGCTACCAGGCCTTGGACTTTGATTTTGGGCCTGGATCGCAACCAGGTCCTAGTCTTTTCGATTTCAGGCCTGGTTCTCGACCAAGCCCTGATTTCTTTCTTTTTTTGAGCCCAGGCCTTTGTGCTGAAGGCTCTCTCGCTCGGGTTGGGCCCGAACTCGACCTGGTTCGGATCTCGACCTGAATAATATTTTAATATAAAAAAATTATAATATAAAAAGTCCGAAAATTTAAAAAAAAAATTGAAGTCTGGTTTAGAAATGTTAGTCTTGCTTGAAAAAAAAATTCTAATTTTAAAATAAGCCTAGTTTAATAAACTAGTACTAGTTTTTTGGGAAAATTGAGGAACTTTTCTTTAATGGACAATCAAGAGTTAGGTCCCCTTAAATACTCTGAGGCCTAATTTTGTGTCTTATTTCATTCGATATGTGGACGTTTAGATGCATTATTAGACTTGGTATGATTTGATGTTTGCCCTGGATGGTTTAATTGAATGTTAGGTCATCGAAATCGATGTATAATTAGTCATAACATAGCGAAGCGGCGCACATGAAGCTGGTGGTATATATACCGATTGGTCTTTATTTTGTAAAGGTTTGCCTAAGTTCAATAGGGTTATGTTAATTTAGACACATGGATCAATTAATATGTGTTTGTCTAACAAAATTTACCTAGACTTAGTATCACTTTATTTCATGAATGATAAGTGTGGTCTAGTCTAAGTTTCATTTAAATCAATTTATTATGTCTAAGTTCATTCTTAACTTTAAACAATCAACTTTCGAGGGATCATGTCTCAAGACTTATAACGATCCCATGTACTCCTAATTATCCGACGAGTTGCAGGTTTTTTTATTCTCACAGTCACATCTAATAAAATGAATGTTTATTTCGCATTGCATTTCAATATCTTAAGTGTTTATATGTTAATTTATTTTCTAAATTAAATTAGTCTTGGTCACACAAATTGACCACACAAAAATAATCGCATGGACACTTTGTGGCTTTGGATGATATTTTAGGGTGTAAAAGACGAACAAGAGTGCGTGACTACTTTAGATTTAGCGACCAACTAGTTGGGTACCAAAATGGCACTATGTTAGCGTAAATAAGTGCTCTGACCTTAGAATCTCTGGTTCCTTAGGGATTAAAACGACATTCCAACATCTCGATCGGTTTCTAGCCGACCCCAATAGATTAGTGGCAACTCATAAAAATATTTAGATTGTTAAGTAACTTTAAAAAATTGCAAACGCCTGAATGTCGCGCAAGGTATGGATTTGGAAGAGTCTGTGATTGTAAGGAATGAATCAAATCAGATTATGATTAGACGTTACTTTTAAGCTATCTTTAAGGGATGTCGATTCAGGTCTCTTTATGAGCGATACCTTTAAATATACCTTTGCGACCATTCCCCTCTCTGAGAAGGTTCGGGTAGGTCACGACACCGACATGGCAGAACATGTTAGGTCATAATTTGTTAGCAAGTTTCTCCACTATGGATGGACCTAATGAATAAATATTTTATGTGACGTGAAAAGTTTCAAAATTCATATCATAATAATACCTCTTATTTAGTGTCCATTCGATCTGATCATCTTTGGGCCTACCCAACCCGACTCTGGCCACAAGTGCCCAATGGCATCTGTGAGTGGGCTTAGGTAAGGCCCAACTTTGCACACGCACTCAATCCAGTGAGGTCCGTCAACTTTACCATATGCCCGTGGTGCTAAAGATTTTGTTCTAGCATAGATCAAAATCAAGATTTGAGATTTATGCTCAACTTTACCATCAACCCATAGCGCCGTAGATTTGCCCCTACTTAAAAAACTCTTCCCACATCACAATTCTGGCATACACCAAAACCAAGACTTTGGGATTTATGCCCTTCCATCGTACAAGGGAAACTTCCGTGATTGTCTAAGACCTAATATATAACTAATTTATCGTTTCAATTTAAAGACATGAGAAAATTTCAAATAAGGATCCAAAGTAGAGCCACTTTCTAAAAAAAAAGGTGTAGAGTGAATATTGTCTTAAATAGAGACCTAAAATGTCCAAATTATCTCAAATAGATACCTAAAGTGACCAAATTATTTTAAATAAAGGTTTGAGTTTGCTAGCTAGCCAAATTGTGATTATTTTGGCCATTAAAGAGGGGTATTTTAGTAAAAAAATAGATATAAAAAATTCTTGAAAAAAACAACAAACTTCTAATGCTTCTGCTCTTGCTCCCTTTTTTTTCCTCTCGCCAAAGTATAATTCTCTTCTCTTCAATTATCTTTTCGTCAATACCTAAATAAAAAACATTCTCGTTCTTTGCTTTTGCTCTCGATTACATTTTTCCAATGATTTCATCGTCGTTTTCTCCACTACTCAATGGAGATCGTGTTTATTTTCGTCTCTAGTTGCTGTCACTGAAGAGCTCAACCAATTGCCATTTCTTTTCATTTTGTTGATTTTGATTCTCAAAATTGTTCTGTGTTTACCTTTTTTTTCCTTTTATATTTAAGAATTCTATTTTATATCTAGATTTTTACTAGAACACCCCATCTTCAATGGCCTAGCCAGCGAATCCAAACCTATATTTAATACGATTTGGTCACTTTAGGCCTCTATTTGAGACAATTTAATTATTTCAAATCCTTATTTGAGACAAAATTCACTATGGACCCTTTTTTGAGAAAGTGGTGTTACTTCGAATCCTTATTTGAAATTTTCCCTAAAGACATTTATAGTGTTTCTTCATGATGGTTTCTAAAGTTGAAATGGTAGTTAATTGACTTTCATGTTGATAATTATATCATCTAAATTCTAATATTAATAATAACAATAATAAAAACGATACATTTTAAATGAGATGGGGAGAAAAATACTGTATATGCTCGATAACTATTCATTCACAAGCTTAAGCCTAAATTCTCTATGAAAGTACTTAAATATAAAATCACGTCTTCACCTAAAGGCTTAAGCTTTTAGGATAGTTGGCAGTGGTCCTACAAAACTTCACATGATATCAGAGCAGGAGGTCCTGAGTTCAAATCTTACCAGGCTCCTATTCTGCCTCCCCAAAAAATATTTCCACACTTAGTACTGGCAAAAAGACCAGACTAAGCGTGAGAGGAGTATGAAAGTACTTAAATATAAAACTACGTCTTCACCTAAAGGCTTAAGCGTTTAGGACAATTAGCAGTGGCCCTACAAAACTTCACATTCTCAAATTATAAAAACTCTTGATTCGGTTTCGGAGGGCTACTTTTGATTCTTGCCGGGCCGGTCCCTGGATCCCACCGTTGTTATTCCTTCCCGGCTTCTCCTTCTTCTTCTGTATTTGATCTCTCTCCCATTGAAGAACGAAGGTACTTGGTTTCTCTTTACATTCCTTCCCGGCTTCTCCTACCTCTCTATTCATCTCTGCCATAACGAAGTGCTACTCTCTCTCTCTCTCTCTCTCGTGGCGACGTACGGCTTGGCAATGTGTTTAGTTGGAACTAGACTAGCATTATTGATCTTTTGAGCATCCCTGTATAGTTAGTGTGGTGGCATTATATCTTCAGCTGTGAAGAGATTGTCGCCCTCTCTGCGTTCTTTCTGTTTGCTGCCATCTTGGTAAAGTGCTAGGCTTCGGGCCCGCGAGACCCAAGGCCACGTTGAGGTTATGCACGTGCGCTGTTTGTTGAAATGCCTGACGCATCTGGGCGCTGGAAAGTCTAATGCTCGATGCTTTCTAACATTGGGTCTCCCCTTGTTTTGTAGTACTCTGAATTAAGCAGATGAACCTATCGGGTGCGTCGTCTCTAAAATTTAGTTTCGTGCAGGTTTATATTCTTCTTCTTATCCTTTGCTTGAGTGAATACGAGTTAGCTGGAGTTCGACCTCAAGGGCAACCAGCCATGGATGGTACGTACGAGATTTTAATTACTTCAGTTATCATGAGTCGACTCTAATTGGCATCAAATTTTGTCTTTTGCTTACTATCGATGTATTGTGCTAGTTATGAGAAGGTGAACAGCTATGTGAGCTGCCGCAATGCTTTGGGACAGAGGAGCATTCCTCCTCCGCCTATGGATGTTGTTTGGAAGTTTTGGCGCAATTGCTTTTGCGTATGTGACAGCATTTGTGTTTATCTTGTCTTTTGTGGGTTTCAGTGGATTCAAAGCCTGCAATGGAGGAGACAATATTAGTCGGTGATGACTTGATGACGGGACCTCCTTCACCCCTTATCCCACCCGAAATTGCCTCTCATGTACTCGAAGGTGTTGAATTGTGTGATGGCATTCTGAGGAATCTGTTTCTATGTAAGTTTTCTCTGGATAATTTTTGCTTTGAATGAATGAGGCACATGAATTCTTTAAACTTAGAAGTTCAAGGCACAGTGACAAATTTTCTAGTGATGACTATGAATGCGTGTTCTCTTTGGAAACAAACAAGCTTCTTATTGAATTGATCGTTGGAATGCTGCATATCCCAGGGCTTCCTGGTTAACCATTTGAAACAGGAAACAAGAAGCAAAGAGTCCTAGTGTTTTTTTTTCCCATGCTGAAAGTGAACAAGGCACTTGAATACCTTCCACCGTCTCTTATCTTTTATAGGATCATTTTGCGGCAAGAGATTGCATTTTCAGGAGGAAAAGATGCTGAAACTAAACACCAAAGTTGTGCTAGAATATTTGAGCACTGAAACTAATTCTCCTACCTGTGGAAAATGACCTTTCTGGTGAACAAATTTCCTTGATATTCTGCAGGCTTGCAAGTAAATGATATTGAGCCATTTTGCCAAGATGAGATTGCTTTATATCGAGAATGTGCAGACAAGAGGGTGAGATTAGTACTATTTTTTTGGATGCACCTTTTCTCTGTCTTTTTGCTATACCTCTTAATCTTCTATTCAATTGCACTATCAACTATTCCTTGTTTTGCTCTGTTGTAGGACAAGGAATTGAGACAGAGGCTTCAAGATAGTGAGCACAAATTGGGGTTGTCTATGCCATTGGATATGGCCAAGGAAAGAGCTGATCAGCTTCAATCAGAAGTTACATCTTTAGAAAGGTATTTTCGTTTATAGTGGTAGATTTGAACAATCTTAATGCCTTTCTGAAGCTTTGCATCTGCCTTTCATCAGGTTCTTTTATCAGTCATTTAATCACTTGCATAATTTTTATTTTATTTTTGATTTACTGATCTTGCAAATACAGGCGTCTAATTCTTGCTAGTGGAGCCGAAGGCATGGAAGGATTTCGCCAGAGGTGGAGTCTGCATGGTCGCCTTACAGATGCCAAGTAAGTTTTAAAAGCACCCGTCCATCCTTGAATTCACTGAGGTGTGTGGCATATTTTAGATGGCTTACGTTTATGCTTGCCCTGATCTAGAGTTATTCTTCTTGGGAAACATAGACTAGTTCTGGAAGTTAGCCTGAAAAAGTATGAGAAGCAGATGTTTTGGCTACATTAGAGCTGGTCTCCACTATCAGTAGATATGTGTATGCAGCGTAATAAATTATCTGCTAACAAGTGATCTCTTAACAATTGAAATTTACTGTCTGCTATCCCCTAACCCCTTAATTTTCCCATGTGGTTCCACAGACCAACGCTCAAAACCACCAAAACCTCACAGCAACGCTTCGTTCAAGCATACATACCCATGTTTAATCCGTCTATGTCAAAATAATGCTGTAACGTGACTTGTTATCAGTCAATACATTTGGTCAGCACTTAACAGTTGAGAAACTCGTATTTATATAATTCGTTACTTCTATGGTTCACAGTTCTTATGCAGTTTGAGTTTTGTGCAGGCGAAGATTGGAGTCTCTAAAGCAGGGGATTGATAATAGAAAGAAGGACGAGCCTGTTGAAAGAGCAACATCCAAGAGATGGTTCTTTTGGTGAAGATTGATGATACATTTTGCATAGTATCGCTACCAGATGGCAGCGGATGTAGCCCTTGCTCCAGTAGCTTATAGACATTCTGACGATATGCCAGTGATATTTGTGAGGCAATCTAGTGTCTGTTCTTAATGATTGTCTATTAAGCAGATCTGGAATCAGACTCTGAATCGAAATATAAAAGTAGTAGATGGTTTGAAATAGTGGACTTGGATGACAATCCTCGGGCCAACCAAATCATGGCCTCCTTTTGCACATCTGAGGCATGTTCCTCCGGAAGCCTGACAAGTAGCCCGTAACTTTCCTTTACACAAACAAGCAGCATGAAGCGATAAAGAATTCGACTTCGAGCTATAACACTCAGCGTTTTGTTATCTTTTATGTGGAAGCAAGGGATTGTACATGCAAATTAACTACCATACCACAAGCGATAAACATTGTAAAAAAGGTAAATTTTGGGTCGATCCCTGTCACGTGACCGATAAGGATCGCTCTACCCATCTAATGGAATTTGGAGCATTCCAAAAACTTGGAGTTAATCGTTCACGCATTGGTTTGCCATGAAGTTCGCTTCAGTTTTCTCGAGACGTCTGACATATATCTTGAGACTAAAGCACACGATAGCTCGCAGATGAAGTCCTTCGGCGGTCGCTTTAGTACCCTCGTGCTTCATGGTGCTGTAGTTTTGATAGTGCATTCGTCGTGAGATGCCTATTGATGTTACCTTTGACAGTAGTACGCAGTCACGGTGATACCGAAAGGATACCCTATGTGGCGGAACCGTCAGCGTTGATAGATCCCGTCCAAAAAAATGCTCGGAGGAACATGCAAATATGAGCATGGATGTATTGGATCCAACTGGGCCTGATTAATCAAACAGAAGGCCCATGAAGGCCCATCACTTATGAACTCTTGAGCTAGACCAGCCCATCTACGAAAATCATCAGCTTCATCACATCGAATCCTTCTAATTCTGACATGACTTCCGCTCAAGAAGAACCCTAAACCAGTACCAGCGGCAACAAGGAGCAACTAACCTTCATCCCCTCCTGAACCAAATAGCCATCTTTATCAAGCTCTCAAGGTTCTCTCTCTGTCTCTCTGTCTCTCTGTCTGTAACTTACCATGGAGACCATTATATTATTGTTTTGTTGGTGTTGGAGCAGAGAAGATGAAGGTAATTGCCGCTTACTTGCTGGCTGTTTTGGGAGGGAACACTACCCCAACTGCTGATGACTTAAAAGACATTCTTGGATCAGGTAGTGCATCCTCCTTCAATTCCATGCTTTGCTCTTGATGATAACATATAGATTTTCTTCAGGTGGTTTGATGTTAGAACCGTTCCCGGATCATTTGTTGGACTGTTTAGTGATGTATTTTCTCTGTTTCTTGTTTCTGAGGCTGTCTAGTTTGTAATTTGGCGTCTTTTGTCCCTGCAACAGGAACCCAGGTGTTGGTTAGAGTGCATAGTGCTTGTTCTGTTTGATTTTCCCATTACTTGCTGAAAGTGAAATTTTGAGTATGTCCTTGGTTTGGTTCTCTTTCCATGTTATGTTCAATGAACTTCGCACGGTCTTATGAATCGGAAAGTCCTTCACGCTAAAGCTTCAATTACAGAATTCGTGATACAGTTGGTTAAATCAAGACATGTTTCTCATTGAATAAAAAAAAAGAGAAAGAAAGAAACTGAAGTAACAGAGACATGGAGCGGGGGAACAAAAGGGGAAAAAGAAGAAGAAAGAAGAGAAATCTAACCTATTAGAGCAAATTGAATAAATTTCCGGGTTTACCAGGAACCTGTTTTATTTATTGGAGCAATTCTACCAAAGCTGTTCATAAGTGGATTTTCTTTTCAATTGATGCCATTTCAGAGTTCATACTAAAAGATAGGCTTTTTGCATCCACAGTTGGCGCGGAGGCTGACGATGATAAGATTGAATTGCTCTTGTCCGAAGTCAAGGGGAAAGACATCACTGAACTGATTGCATCTGGAAGGGAGAAGTTGGCATCAGTGCCTTCCGGTGGCAGTGGTGTTGCCATAGCAGCAGCTCCTGTTAGTGGGGGAGGTGGCGGTGATGTGCCGGCAGCTGAAGCAAAGAAGGAGGAGAAAGTCGAGGAGAAGGAAGAGTCCGATGACGTAAGTTTCGTCAGGAATTTAGTTTGAATGGGTTTGTGCATTCGTTCTGGTTGCGTCTTGCATTTCCAGGTTCTAACACTATGTATGTACAAAACATGACACATGAATAATGCATCATCAATCGCATGTCACAACACCAACCTGATTTAGCAAACAGGGATTTTTACCATTTGGAGTGTCCAAATCGTCTAAATGGATTTTCGACAATGCAAAAATGGTCATCCGACACATGCACAACTTTTTTTTCCAGTTTCCTACTAGCCTTTACATGCGATGCATGAGAAAGTAACATGGGGTCAACTCTACATTATGTCTGACCTATTCGTTTAATTTGTTGCAGGATATGGGCTTCAGTCTATTTGACTAAGGTAGAGGTAGTGTTTCCAATGTGTCAACCCTTATTCAGTGTGGTCTTAAATTGTCCTGGAGACTGAGATCTGGCTTATGATAATGATGATATTAGTGTACTATAGAATTATATGTCAAACCTGCTTATCCTTTTTTTCTCCCTTGTGAATCTGCTCGATCAACATGTGCATTCTTTGAGCATTATTTTAGAAGTTTAAGTGTACATGCTGTCACTCCAACCAATTGAAGAGTGCGGTGGGACTGAGTGATTTCAGAGTAACATGACATATAAGCATCGGCCTACCCATTACTCCCCCAATGCCAAATGAATGGCACTTATAAGTACTGTTGCATCGAGATGAGCTCAAGCGGCCTGTAGTAGAAGAAATGACTTAACGCAGGCAACAGAATGGAGAGTGTTTTGCGGGAATAAGCTGGAGAAATCTGAACGTAGACTTGACGCGATCGCCGAACTCGCAGTTTGCTGACCAAAACTAGTGCGAACAGAAAGGACTAACGTGCCTAATTTACCTACATTCATTCCAAAGCATGTAAGGTTAAATCCAACTGGGACACCGCCTAAGTAATCCTAAGAATTAGTATCCTTTATTTCTAATTTCCAACATCATCCTCTACTGATGTTAGGCTTTCGAGATTGTGAGCATTGGGTTTCTGCACGATTCTTCCATGTTGATCAGAGAACGAACGATTTCTCAACTACCCATAATCAGCTTTCCCGCCTTAGAAAACCTGGATGTTCATTACTAGAGAACGATAAACAAACATTGAAAGTACTCGGTGCATGGTCCAAAAGCCAAAAGAAAGCACATAGTCCTTAACGATATAGACATAGCAGGAACTTCATCAAGTTTCCAATAGACGGATTAAAACTTCTCATCTGTATACTCAACTGAGAGAAACGCCAACAGCTTTTATCCCCTCCTTGTCTCGTTGTTGACAACTGCCCTCTCCATCTGTGGAAAACAAATCGACAGTCCGATCAGTAACTGTAACCGAAGCAGCAAATGAATAATATTTAGCATCAAAATGAAATCTCATTGAATAATATTTGTCCCTCAAGAATTGCTAGGTGGTCTCTTGTTTATCAAGAAATTTGGAGTCCTAACTTGCATTTTCTAAGTACTTCTCCAGATTAATTGATGGCTTTGCTCGGCTAAACATCCACGTCTTTAATTATTTCAAAGTCTTCAATATCCTAAATTCATAAAGTAAAAAGTGTTCTTGGCAAAAACATGAAGAATTGAGAATACTTTGTGTCTTTCAGGAGAAGCATAAGTAGAGTTCAGTTGATAGAAACGGTACCTGATATAAGGCTCTGAGTTTGTCACGAAAGTGGTAGTACTCATTCACCACCCATTCATACGATGTTTCACAACTAAAAAAGGACGGCAGAGAGATAAGTGTCACATAGACCATCAAAAGATACATAGCCGATTTTTCAAAAACTTGCACAAACTAACTAAGAAGCTCATGTTGCACGCATTCAGTGGTCAGCATACTGTTATAAGGATTCTGAATTCATGAATGCGAAGAAAATGTCAATTTTTACCTTTGCTTGTCCTGATTAAGGCTAGCATTTATAAGAGCACGAGCTGCTGCAACAACCCGACAGCCGCCAAGGCTACAATACAAGCAATGAGTACAGGAATGTAAGTCATTTTCGTAGTAAATGAAGGTGTATTCAGAAGATAACTTGTCATTAACAACTAGGAAAAATGAGATATCCAAATTAACATGACTAGTTTCAAGCTCAATTCTCCGACAAACAGCTAATCATCAATGTATCATTGTTCAAAATTGTAGTAAATTTGACCGAATTTAAGGGGATCAAATTCATAAAGTTTAAAACGTCCAATTTCAAAGCTTTCCCTTTTTTTGGCCGTTGAAGCATCTCTAATACCATACAAGTGCGTTTAGATGCTTTGGCTGTGGCACACAAGTAGCCGTCCAAGTATTTACTGTGGGGATGTGGATTCCAGTTAATATTTAACTAGGCCCATGATATAATCCAAAAGCAAGCAAATGTTCGCAGCTTATTTGTGTGATATTAAATGGACTCTTCATGCGTTATAATGGACTCGACAGTCGAAAACTATCAATGATCTTTCGAGATTTACTTACTGTGTTTAATGCGCCGCAAACACCACTTAGTTGTAAGTGATTTCATTAGCTAATGTTTCCGAACAATATGGCGGATCTAATCACAAGGTTCAAAATCCTGCTCGAAACCGTCACGAGATCATACCGTTGATATGTCCTTGACAGTTGCCACACGCGCCATGGCCAAACAAAATATAAGTAACGGACTTGAGAATCTACCTCTATCTGGTAACTAAAACAGGATTGATCTTTTTGGTTAATTGCAAGTATCTGATCTTCCCCGATGCAGCATGCTAAGAACATGACTAAAAGGGAAACCTTTCCAGCGCAAGTGCTTGGAAATGCTCTACTCTTGAATACATTGAATGTCTCATGTCAAGAAATGAACTTTAAGAAAATTTCACGCATAAGATACCGATATAAATTGACTAGTTACCCTTTTTGGAAATGAAAGTAAATTGTTCATGTACCAGTTGCTACCTCCTTTGATCAGATGAGCAGCAGTAGTGACCTTAGTAAAGTCCACGTTCCTTGAAGACCTGAAAACGATCAAATACACCCACGGATTATCAGCGACCACAGAGCCAGAAAAGAAAAAAACTCAGTGCACTCAACCGTCGAGGTCGAAAAAATTAGAGTTTACAGAAGATCGGCTAGTTCTCTCATGCTGTTGTCACCGTCGCGCAGGAAAGTGTTGATGAGATCCATCATGAGATTTGGAAGATTTGCATCGATTTGTACTTTCCTGGTCTCCTCATACTCTCCATCCATGATGCCCTATACAGATAGTGAAAATGGAGAAAAGAACTGTCAAGTCTCGATGAGAAGATAACTATAAAAGATACAGAAACTTTGTGAGATATTTTGTAACATAGGAAACACCAAGCTAATTTTATACCCCTGAAAAGGAATTAAAAACACCATGCTCATCTTCTCTTCATAGTCTATACGATAACCATTCATCCAACAAAAGAAAAAAGTTCATAATTCGCCATGGCACAACACAACAAAGATATCATAGAGAATTATTTTATGGGTGGCCTGGTGGACAAAACTGGTGCTACTCATCTCACGATATATGAATATGAGAAATAATTTGCATTTTGCTATAAAAGAAGCAGTCCAGGTGGACTGCATAATCATGGATATACATAAACCGAGATAAAACGATGAAAAGCTCATGTTTATTAGCTTAAAGTGGGCTTGCTTGTTGTTTAGAAAATGAAAAGGACGATTACTTCTTTTCCAGGCAAACAAAGTCGAATCTAAACTTGTAGACGACTAATCTAGCGAAAAAAAAAAAAAACAATGCTATGGAGATGAAGTTTTAGGAGCGACCACCTCGTTCTTCAAGGTGTCAATGTAGTTCTGGAGCCGAGCCATTTCCTCCTCCTCCTTTTTTCCCCCCTCTAAATAGAGAGACAAAGCAGGCAAAGAAAGTTAGGAAGTATGGTGGTGGTGGTGACAGTCTCAAAGGTGGGGGTTAAATAGGGAAGGTTGATATTATTAGGCTTCCAGCTTTGGCCCTAGACCGAAAAGGTGAGTCAAATATATGTGTATCGAGAAAGTATTTAATTACGCACAATACAATTGATTAAATGCATCTATATCGTGAGATCACATGAAAACTCACAATAAATTTCGTGGTTTTCAATGATGGAATGCATTATAATACGCCTTCATCTGCACAAGAATCGAATTGGATTATATCGATTCTTGGCGTATTTTCGGGCAAAAAGGAGTCAAAAAGTATCTCAGTGTTTCATCTTTTCTGGGCTGACAATCTCAACCGAATTTGGCAGGATGTGCTGCAGCTCGAGTGATACGTTATGGTTTCGCTTGGGCAGAAGACGTTGTGGAAGAGAGGTGCACGCGCTCCACGCCCCACCAGACTGAGACTGTGAAGCGCATTTCCTGCCGACGACTGCTTCGGTTTTTTTTTTTTTTTTGTCTTTTTATGCCAGTTGGAATGTAACTCATGCACGGTTCCGACTTGCGCGAGCAACGTCAGATTGATCGAAGCTCCATTTACTGTCTGCACAATCCCGTCATGAGGCGAGAAAACCATGGGCTAAGGAGGTGCAATTAGCCTGGTAATCCGGGGTAAAATCCAGCTTTACTTAGGTTTTCACGGACTCAAAACCACGCTTTATGGTAGCTAGTGAATTTTCCATTCGTGCTGTAGTCAATGAAGGTCAAAGCGATGCAAATGATTTAATTAATAGCTTGCTAGAAAAGCTTTCCTTCCTTTTTTCTTTGCTCCCTTTCTTTTCCACCAAAGTCTCTAATCATGAGTAACCTTTAATGAGAATAGCATGCAGATTTGGATCTGTATGAGCATTTTGTATCTGGAGAGCTGATATTTTTTTCTACATCTAGCTTAAAATCTAGATTATCTTTTAGTGGTGTCCAAGTCTTACCAAATTATCTCTCATAGGGTTAAGATAATTAATGGAAGAAGCTCCTTCCATCTTTACCTTAAAGCACGCTTTTCACAAAGAGCTCTAGAGGATAGAACTAACATGTTCTAAGGGGAAAAGCTACTTAGGAATTTTTCGAGGAAGAAAAGAGTGAATAAAATAGAGTCGAAGTATGTACAAAATCAAGTCATTAAATGATGTATGGGCACCGCACGATGGTAAGTGTAAACCGTTTTTGGAAAGCTATTGTAATGGGTAATATAACCAATTGAATGATTTGCTCTCTTGTCATGACAAGAAAATCACTAGGGTCGATTGACAAAACCATCCCTAAAGCTGAAAAAGCTATCCCCAATTTTTTTGTTGGTCAAACAGAACTTTCATTAAATGATAATTAAGGTGAGTTGCACAAACTACCAAAATCCAAGTCTAAAATCTTCGAAGGGAAGTGGGTGAAGGGAAGTGGTTTACTGAGGACTTCTGTAGGATCCATCCCTTAAAATAATTTAGGGACGGTTTGCTGCCTATCCGCAACCCGCTTGAGATTGTTGCCTTCTTGGAATTAAACAAACAATGGTCAAAGAATTTCCCGTCATTCATCACCTTGGAAACAATTGATGTGTTAGTCAAAATAAGAGAAAGCTTAGATTTTTTTTTCTCTGACCCAACAATCTTAGGCCTTGCTTGATAACTGATAACTACTTATTAATAAAAAAAATTGTTTGATAACAAAGGAAAATTGCGAGGTGAATTTACGTGTGACTAATTTATAATGGACATGAAATGATGGACAAATTCTAGAATCCTTTGAGAATTTTCCGATAGACCAAATTAAATGACTCCTTCCCTCCTCAAAATATTTAAGAATTTTTTCCACATTTGATATTAAACAGATTACTGTAAAATAAATCTAAATGTGTTACTAATTGATATACAAATGTCATCATAAATATTTTATCGAAATGGTGAGATATGATATTTGAACTTTAGCCATATGTGCGGTCCTTAAATTTTATCCCAATTGTATCTCTCAATTTTAAATTTATTCGATGTGATTCATGAACTTTTAGTAAATGTTCGATATGGTCTCTAAACTTTATTAGAATATCTAAGGCTATCATTTCGTCAATTTAACTCCACAAATAATATTTAATATTTTCATATAGTCGAAGATACTAAATTGAGCATGTTGTGACATCTAAAAATATCTACATCAAATAACATGTAGGAATTTGAAGATGATGGTTGTCACGGATAGGTTCTTTCTACATAAAGGAAGACGTTTTCTCTTGACCATAATTGCTTGAAGCCCGATGCATTAAGATTAAATTGATAGATTTTGACATGTAGGATAATGCTCTAGAGTGAGAGTAGTGGTTTACCACCATATTAGTTATAGAAAGAGACTAGATGCTCTGAATTTTCTATTTGGTGATTTTCAAAATTTAAATCTATTGAGTTAGGATTTTTCTAATGTCTCTCATTGATGATTTTAATGTTTTTCAGATTTATTGATGTTTGCAATGGATACTAGTTTTCTTTTTTACGTATTGATTTACTATATATTTTGGTAAATCCACAAAAAATCTACTTTGGAAATCACATAGTTTAGCCACTTTCCATCTTTAATTTGTACCAATCTCTAGTCTTGATATCATACATTACATCACATAATTTAATATTAGCCCATTAATTACCTTAATGACTCATTCATTTTACTTGGCTGAGAAGTTTTCTATCAAAATATCTCATTTTAGCTACTCTTATTATGCTTGTATATTTTGGATCGAAGCACCGTTCCATCCCTTACACCTAGTATTTTTTAACCAGAGTCATGTATCACTTTAATCTAGTTATTTGATCAAGCAAACCAAATGTGGCCATGTGTGATCACATCTTCTCCAATTCTTGCCATTTTAGTCAAGGTTGATCCTCTAAGATATATTACCCTTGGCCGTATCATGTAAAAACCATATGATTGTACCACATATGATTTTCTAACTTGAACAAAACCTCTTGCATTCCCCACTTAGTACTTTAAACCTTAAGTCATCATTTCTTTTAATTGGGTTACTTGTTCTTCTCTCCCTTGGCCTATGCATAGATATTTTTATGTTTTCAAGTTTCAAAGGAATTCCAACTTTTCTTGCAAAGAAACCAAAATTTCCATCATTTTTCTCTTCTAGTTTCATTTTTCAATCTTTCGAGTAAAATCAAAAGTTTCATTATTGTGTTGTCAAAGCTTAAAAATTCTATCTTGCAAGAGTTTATAAGGTGGTTAAGGCTTCGAGTGGTCCAAGTCTTTATACATAGTAATTAAAAAATTCTAAGGGCTAAGTTAGATTTAATGTTATTTGTTAATTTCAGTCTAGTGAATTTGATGGTAAGAGCGACCAAGTCTCTTTCGGGACTGTTGAGGTATCATAATGATTTGACTTGTTTTGATAAGTTCATATATGTCTAAATGTGTTTGATTGATTTTTATAAGGTGTGGTAGCACGTCGGATGTAAAAAATGTGAAAATGTAAAACTAGGCTTAAAAATGTTCATCTTCGTAAATTTCGATTCACCTATTACTTGTACTCTCCTTATAGTCACCGGTTGATCCTTGTGCTCATCTTGTACTCACCGGCCACTGTTTATACCCATCTTGTAGTCACCAGCCGCTACTTATACTCACCTTGTATTCACTAACTATTACTTATATTCACTTACTGCTTATATCTACTTGTCTAAATTGAGTATATTCACTTCGAAGTATATTTACTTTCCCAAGTATATCTTATCTACTTATTTGAGTATATTCATTGCCTGAATATACCCACTTGGTTGAAGATATCCTCTTGTTTAAGAGCATTATCTTATGCAATATACTTACTCGTCTGAGTATATCTACTTGTTTAAGCATATTCACTTCCCGAGCATATACAATTGTTAAGTATAACCACTTACTGCTTAAACCCATTTGCAAAATGTGATCACTTACTATATATACCTATTTGCTAACTATAGCCACTTATATTCATTTGACGAAATGTTAGTATTGCTCATACGTAATTAAGCATGTTATTACCTGCATATCATTGAAAGGTGTAAGCTAAGTGTATTTCGGGTATTATTGGCATGAAAAATTTTGTGTGCCAGATGTCGGTTCTTGAAATGAGTGTTGATTTCAGAGATGATGCAAGGGTAATAATATGATTATAATCATATGCACTATTTCTATGTGATTCAACATGAGGAGTACTATAAAAAAATATTTACATTGTTCAAATATTAGTGGCAACAATGTTTGGGATTTGGGATGCTCTAGGAGTGTTCAAGATGCCTCATAATTGGGATGTTGCGTGAGCCGGATGGCTCAAAGTTGAGATGCCCCTGTGTTGAAATACATGGGAAGTATTCGGGATGACTTACGAGGTGAGATGCCCATGTGTCAGGATGCCCCAGGAGTCGGGATAAGATGTTATGTTAAATGATGAATTGTTGCATGTCTACTAATATGTGCATAAACTCACACGTGTCTCTTGACGAACTACGTTGTGGTAATCATGTATCATAATATGTTGCAACATCTACTGCATTTAAGTGAATATTTATGCAATGTTGTCAATGGTTTCCATCACCATGTCATGATAGAAAAGAAAAGTGCATATAATTATTAAATTTCCTTTTTATGAGTATTTCATATTGTCTTAAGTTCATGTTGTTTGTTGACACCGGAACAAGTGATGGGATGTCTCCTACCTTAGATTTAACGATTTTGTTTACTGGATTTTGACTCACTCTTTTATTTTTATCTTTATTTGCAGTTTGTATAATGAATCCTCCTCCTTGCTATGGTTTGGAATGCCCTATATGTAGAACACGAATGTCATGATATATTCATATAGGGAGTCGTGGAGATACAGGAGGCCGTCAATTCCTGAGTTGGATGACGGTTTAAAGCTTAGACTAGAGTAGCTTTTGGGTTATTATGAGTGTAGAGGCACTAGTTGACCCAACCTTCTTTTCTGGATTTTATAATGTATTGTATTTGTTTGATTTCTTTTCAAAGAGGACATCTAGTGGTGTTGATATAATAAGGCATATGTAGATTAATTTAAACTCGTGCGATTTTATGGAAGGAATGTTATGAAAATCTTATTGTGCTTCCGCATGTTTCTTAAAATATATACTTAAAAAAAACATGTAGCACATGACGTTCTGAAGAATTACACATGTATCAAAAGTTCATAAACCACATTATAAATTGAATTAAAGTTCATGCACCATATTAAACAAATTAAAAATTCATGAATCACATTTCATATTTGAACATGGTTGAGGAATAATATGTGTCATTCTTCCAAATGGTGAAAGTGTTTTAAGTGTCACCAACACACACAAAAAAGCATGAAACAGTGCTTTTACTAGCTTGTTTTATTTTGATTACACTGTACTAATCCGTGAGTATTGAGCTTATCCTTTCCATTCGTTCTCCAGATCAAAAGTTCAAGCTGCTTATGCCAAGAAAGAAGTTTCTGAAGACATAAGAACAAAGGGCTTCGAACTTGGAACTTTGTTCAGCCACTTTTAGTCATAACTCATAACTTCTGCCCAAATCGGATTTGCAAGTAAAAACCGCAAGAGGACGAAGATACATGTCCACAATGCCCAGCTAAACCAGGTTACTAGTATAAGTAAACGGAACCCCATACTTCCAAACATCAGAAAGACGTATTAGAAAGGCTTTAAGCAGCTTAACGACTATGACTGATGATGACATTCCTAATTATGATTTTTGCGAAGGTTCTTGTGGATCAATGGAAGGCTCACCTTTTCAGACGCCAGGGAGTTGGCTATTTCATCGCTTGAATTCGAGACCAGTGATTTTCTTTCGATTTCACCACTAAAGTTAGTCAGTGGATTATTTACAAAGGGAAACATTGGGCCTTATCTCTATTTATATCTTTTTGATTTTTTTGAAGATGTTATCATAACACATAGCAGGAACTTCATCAACAAGTTTCACGTAGACAGATGAAATCTTCTCATCTGTCTACTCAACTAAGAGAAAGACAAGCAGCTTTTATCCTCTCCTTCTGGACACATTGTCGACGATGGCCCTCTCCATCTGCGGAGAACGAAAGAACAGTTGAATCAGTACTTGTAACTGGAGCAGCAAATGAATTATGTTTAGCTTTAAAATGAAATCTCAGGGTGATGTATATAGGATAAAGGCAACACACTGAAACTTAAAATTTGTTCATTCTAAATGGTATAGTAGTTTGACGAGTCCAATCAGCTTCTCCATCCAAAATCACGGAGAGAAGATACATCCTCAACTAGTTCAATCAAAATAAGGCCACTGCTAATGAAATACTGCTGCGACGTGATAACGCGTGGCAGCATGAGACTGATAGAGCTTAACCATAGACAAGCATAGCTATTGTAAGTTCCACACTTTGCTAGCAAGTACCGCTGTTTGGTAAAGGTTATAAGACTATATGACAAGCTCAAATTTGCTTCCTCAAGATGTGAAGCTTATCTCATACTCGATAATGATACTCATTCTTGTTCGTTTTAGGAATTTCTCAGTGGTCTCTTGTCTATCAGGAAATTTTGAGTTCCCAACTAACGTCTTCTAAGTGCTACTCCAGATTAATTGATAGCGTTGTTCGGCTTAACGTTCATTACCTTAATAACTTTAAAGCCCTCGATACCTTGAATTCATAAAGTATAAAGAGTACTTGGCAAAATCATGAAGAATTGAGAATACTTTGCATCTTTCATGAGAAGCATAAGCATAATTCATTTAACAGAGGCCGTACCTGATATAGGGTTCTGAGTTTGTCGCGAAAGAGGTAGTACTCAGTCACCACCCATTCATGCGATGTCTCGCAACTACATGAGAACCGCAGAGACAATTGGTGTCACATAGATCATATTAAATACATAGGCAATCATCTTTGAAAAAGTCGCAAAAATTAATGGAGAAGCTCATGCCGCATCCATTCCGTTGTTGGCATATATGTTAACAATACAGTCAGCCACTCAGCGAGAACCAGAAATATTGTTAGGTTAAATCACATGCACAAGTAAATAAGCTTCTCATGTTCAAAGTCATATATTTGTGTCGGTAACTTGCTTTTGAAAATTTCTCTTTGATGTCGATCCGAGATACTATGCTGTTGAGGAAGAGAAGCCGCTAGCTCAATAATAATGAGCTAGTGAAATAACAAACAGGCAATAAGCACTCAACAAACAAGCCGTAAACCTAAAAGTTATCATCGAAGAGAGCACTCAACAAACAAGACGTAAACGTAGTTCAAGTGATCAATGTACTCAAATCACCTTCTACCTTTTCAAACTTAAGATAAAACCATGCAATAATAACACAATATTGGTGCACGCAAATTCGATGAAAAACCAGTGCACATCTTAGAGTTTTAGTAAAAGCTTCAAAACTTTTCACGCACGTCAGTTCAAATGCACTTAATGCAAGGCATTGACTAATCTATTGCTCTATGTTCTTGAAGAAGTCTGTATGATTCTGTCCTAAATCCCCCTTTCATCAATCAAGGAGACAGTAACGACAGTTTATGCTATTGAAATATAGTGCTTACAATGACTAACAACATTAATTACTAGACATTAAAATGCACAATCATAAAGTAAGGACGCAAGCAATAAACTTTTAGCTTTTAGCAGTTTAATCTCAATTATCTTGTCATGCAGATGCAAGAAAACTAATAACAGATAGATGGACGCCTGTCTACACGTATGACAAGAGGGCGCCTGTAAATTGCTGAAGCAAACAAATCCTTAGATATAATTGTGCGCATGCTGTTATAAGGGTTCTTAATATATGAATGCGAAGAAATTGCCAATCTACCCGTGCTTGTCCCGATTAAGGCTAGCATTTATGAGAGCACGAGCTGCTGCAACAACCCGGCAACCTCCGAGGCTACAACACAAGCAATGAGCAAAGGAATATAAGTCATTTTCATGGTAAATGAGGTGTTATTCAGAAGATAACCTGTCATTAACGACAAAGAGAAATGAGCTATCAGAATGAGTATGACTGATTTCATTATATCATTATATCTGACAAAATAGCTAATCATCGTTATATCATTATGCCTCAGCAAATTTGGCCGAATTTGCATGTGATCAAACTCATAAAGTTTAAAGCGTCCAATTTTAAAGTTTTTCCCTTTGTTCGGACATTGGAATATCTCATATATGTCCGATGTCCGTATTTTGATGCTTTGGCCATGGCATAGGAGTAGCCGTCCAAGTATTGGGCGTGGGAATGTGGATTTCAATTAATATGGAACTAGGGCCATGATATAATTCAAAAGCAGACATATGGTTCTAGCCAATTTATGTGATGTCGTATGCACACACTATGCGACATAACGTACTTAACGGCCTAAAAGCATAACAGATCGTTCAAGATTTGCTTGATGTACAAAATGCCCCTCAAACACTGCTTAGTTGGAAATTATCACATTAGCTAATGCTTCGGGACAATAAGGCAGCGCCAATCACAAGGTTCATAACGCTCGTGATCGTTCAAGATTTAAAAGCGCCTCAAACACTGCTTAGTTGGAATTTATTACATTAGCTAATGTTTCTGGACAATAAGGCGGGGCCAATCGCAAGATTCATAACGCTCATTCTCAAAATCTTCACGCGCTCATCCGGTTGGAATGTAATAGGCAGTTGCCACAAACGCCATGGCCTAACAAAATCTAAATAGCGGGCATGCAAATCTACCGTTATCTGATTTTTCCAATAAACGCGGACACCAACCATTGATCGGCCTCTTGCAAGTGCATAATTGTATGAACTTCCCTAATGCAGCATGCTGAGAACGTGACTAGAAGGGGAAACTTTCGAACACAAGTGCATAAAAATGTCCAAACTCTTGAAGATGTGGAATGTCTCGTGTCAAGAAATAAACTTTAAGAAAATTTCACACATAAGGTACCGATGAAAAATTGACTAGTTATCCTTTTTGGAAATGAAAGCAAATTTTTCATGTACCTGTTGGCCTCTCCTTTGATCAGATGAGCAGCAGTAGTGACTTTAGTAAAATCCACGTTCCTTGAAGACCTGAAAACGATCGAATAAACCCACAGAATATCAGCAACCATAGCGACAGAAAAGGTAAAAACTCCGAGCACACGCAACCCGTCGAAGTCGGAAAAATCGAAGTTTACAAAAGATCGGTAAGTTCTCTCATGCTGTTGTCACCGTCGCACAAGAAAGAGCTGATGAGATCCATCATGAGATTTGGAAAATTTGCTCTGCGCTGTACTTTCCTGGACTCCTCGTACTCTCCATCCATAACACCCTACAAAGTCAAAATGGAGACGCGAACTGTCAAGTCTCGAAGAGAAGATATCACTATCAGAAATATGGAAAAGTTGCAAGACCTCTAATGACGGAGGAAAGACCAAGCTAGTTCTGCCACCCCTAAAGGAATTAAAAGAGCCATGTTCATCTTCTCCTTAAAGTCTACATGGAATCCTCCATCCCCAAAAAAAAAAAATCATTCCTATGATGCAACACAAAATGAAACATCGTATCTAATTACTTTAGTGTTGATCTGGAAGATAGAATTGGTGCTAGTGCTACTCATCTCACGGTATATGAATAGGAGAAATAATCTGCATTTTGCTACGAAAGCAACAGTCAAGTTGGACTGTAAAATCATGGATATACATAGACTGAGATAAGACGATAATTTCGGCTTGAAGCGGGCTTGTTTATTGTTAAAAAACATAAAGGACGATCACTTCTTTGCCAGGCAAACAAAGTTAAATCTCAACGTGTAAACGACTAGTCTAGCAGAAAGGCCAATGCTATGGAGATGAAGTTTTAGGAGCGATCACCTCATTCTTCAAGGTGTCAATGTAGTTCTGGAGCCTTTGGCGAGCCATTTCCTCCTCCTTTTTCTCACACGAAGGGGAATAGAGAAATAAAGCAGGCAAGGGAAATTACGAAGCAAGGTGGGGCAGTAAGAGACTCAAAGGTGGGGGTTATATAGGGAAGCTTGACTCCATCAGGCTTCCAGTTTTGGCTCTTGAGCGACGAAGCAAGACGAGATAAAATGTGTCGAATATCGAGAAAGTATTTAATGAGAACGATATGAGTACCGTCGTGGAAAACCTATGCTGCTTTCCTCGCGGAGCACCGGAGGAAAAAGAATAAAAAAAGTATATCAATACTTCCATCTTTTCCTTAGCTGACACTCTCAACCGAATTTGGCAGGATGTGCTGCATCTTGCGTGTAACGTTATGGCTTCACCCGGGTGGGAGACATCACCGACGAGAGGGGCACGAGCTCCTCGCACCACCAAGTCGAGACTTTGAAGCGCATTTCCTGCCAACGGCTGCTTCTGTTTTTT
This sequence comes from Melaleuca alternifolia, assembly GCA_019926035.1. NCBI lineage: Eukaryota > Viridiplantae > Streptophyta > Magnoliopsida > Myrtales > Myrtaceae > Melaleuca > Melaleuca alternifolia. The sequence continues at coordinate 1,289,668 of JAGKPW010002568.1, read as the reverse complement.
GTCCTTTTTGCCAGTTGTAATTCAATAACTCGAGCATGCCCAGTTGGACTTGTGGGAGCAACGTCAGTTCAGTCGAAGCTCCAGCTACTGTCTTGATTGATCGCTGGAGAAGGCGAGGACATCAGAGGTTAAAGAGGTGCAATTAGCCTGTTAATCTCGGAAAAACTCCAGATTTAATCGGTTTCCCACATACTCAAACGACCTTTTATGGTAGCCAGTGGGGTTTCTGCTCAGCCAAAATGAAGGCAAACCATTTACTCACATGCTATAAAAGCTTTCCTTCCTTCTTTTTTCTCCCTTTCCTTTTCCACCAAACCCTCTAATCATGAGTACTCTTTAATGAGAATAGCATCCAAATTTGAATCTGTACGAGCATTTTGTAGCTGGAGAGTTCATAACTTTTTCCACATTTAGCTTAAAAATTTAATTATCTTTCAGTAATATACACGTCTTACCAAAAACTCTCTCATAGGTTTAAGAACTTAAATGGAACTCCTTCCATCTTTACCTTAAACCACCCTTTACACAGCGAGCTCTAGTGGATAGTATTAACATGTTTTAAGTGGATGAGCTAGTTAGAAACTTTTCCGGAATAAAAAATAAGAAAAGCGCAAAAGAATAGTCTCAAAGTATATATGGAATGAAGTCATTATGTGATTTACGAAAATCGCATATTGGTAATGCCATCCTTTTTCTAAGTGAACCATTTTTGGGAAAGTATTGTAATGGATAACATAACCGAATAAAGGATAGGGGACACTACAAAGTGAACTACACAATCGAGTGAAAAAATCATCCCTAAAGCTGAAAAAGGCGTCCCCAAATGGTACAAGCAACAACACATTGCTCGTTGGCCTCTTAAACGACTGATCGACGGGTTTGTGAAGCCCGTTGTTGTGATCATTAAGGACGTGTGCAAGAGCCATCCCTAAAGGATTATTTGGGGACAATTTATTGCCATCTTCGATAGGAATGAACATGGTTCCAAGGTACACCTATGAATCAAAGATTTTCGAAAGTCTCAGTCCAGCTCCCGATTTCATTTTCTTAGGAATCTGTACTTCCGATTTGGTTCTCATCTCCCAACGAAACCGAACCGGAACATAGAAAACCAAAAAATACTAAGGTCATTTTGCATGTATTCTGAGAATGATGTCATTGAAGGCAAAAGCTCCTCATCTCTCCTCACAATCCCACCAATATTACCGTGGAAAGTCTATGAGCCTATGCAACCTTTAGAGGGACAGAAAAATTACATAAAAAGTCTTAATATGTTGTAATTATGTTAATATAGTCCTAAATCTTCTTCTTTTTTCCAATTGAGTCGTGAATCTTTTATGTTTATGTCAAATCAATCTACTGGCCAATTTTGATCGAAAAATATTGACTTGAATGTCAACATTTTATGTGAGGCGATCAACACTGATGTAGATAATTTTTAATAGTATTGTATTATTTTTTTGGAATGTCTATTTATTTTATTTATATATTTCTCACCAGCCCTCACCTCTAGCTGGTTGCCAAGGTCTGGTGACTAGTGGAGAAGGGGAAAAAAATAAAGAAGAATAGAAAAAAAGGGGAAAAAGAAAAGAAACAAATAACTGAATAAATAAAGAAAAAATAAAAATATTATAAGAATTTTGTTCAAATCAATGCTGGTCGTGTCATGTAGAAATACTAACATCCGTTTCATCGATTTATTGCCAAAATTAGTTAGATGATCTAAATTGGCACAAATGCAAACAGTGTAAGATTTAATTAGCAAGAAAAAATTTTAGTCTTAAATTGACACGATTATAAGAGATTTAGAATTTTATTGGTAATTCTCCCTCCAAGGAATTAACCCGTTAAGAAGTGGGATTATTGGCATATTTGGGTAGGCTAAGCATGTGTGATTCCTGTCACTCTTCAGTAAGTTGTGCTCCACCACTGCAGTTATTTGGGGCATTAGGCTCCTTTTTCGCGTCATATTCATCCGTAATATTTGCAGCAGTGATAGATCTCCCAAACAGAAACTAAAGTTAAATGTAACTAAGGATAAACTTCTACCCTTGATGCTAAAACACAATGGAGGAAGGTCTCAATCTTAGGTGATTTTTCCCTCTTAATATTTCTAATTACAGCTTCTCGTTTATCTACTTTGTCATTGAAAACACTTTATCGTTCATCTGCTGGTAGACAAAACTGAAAAGTGCTGTCCAATTGCAAGATTTGTTAGACGCAACAGGGACGCTGGTTCCTCGCAACAGGTGTTACTTACAACGGTGGCCCTCAAGTTTGGAAGATTTAAGTATGAAAGTTGTCTGTTTATATTGACAAGGATAATTTACAGACTCATCTCATTTATATGTGAGGAGAACTACTGACCTTGCATCACAAATATGGGTTACTAACATGTTACTGGACCAAGCACGAGAGCGGGTTCATAGCAGTCATTTTCAAATGATGGTATTGTTCTGCTCCTCACTGATTACGGTCCAAGAATAATTGCAGCTTTGCTTTTTGTGTAGTTTGGGCACTAACTTTTCTGTTGTCATTCTTTAAGTCTTTTATAGCTGAACTAAAAATGAAACAAAAAAAAAAATTTGGCCGGTTCTCAGATGTGAAACCTATGATAAGGTAGGTTTCAAATTATGCAAGGTAAGTTCAGATTATAAGGATGTTATCATAATACAAAGCAGGAACTTCATCAACAAGTTTCCCAGACAGATGAAATCTTCTCATCTATAAACTTAACTGAGAGAAACAACAACAGCTTCTATCCTCTCCTTCTCGACTCAATGTTGACGATTTCCCTCTCCATCTGCGGAAAATGAATGGACAGTCGCATCAACTGAGGCAGCAAATGAATCATATTAGCCGTAAAATTAAATTTCAGGATAACGTATATAGGATAAAGATGAAGCACTGAAACTTAGAATTTGTTCATTCTAATTGGTTTAATATTTTGATGAGCTCAATCAGTTTCTACATCCATTACCACAGAGAGAAGATCCATCCTCAACTAGTTCCAACCAAAATAAGGGCACTACTAATGGAATCATGCTGCAACATGATAACGCATGGCGGCATGATTAGAGCTTAACCATAGACGAGCATCTCCATCGCGAGTTCCACACTTTGTTCGCAAGTAGTGCTGTATGGAAAAAGTAAAGATACTATATGATAACCTCAAATTTGCTTCCCTAAGATGTGAAGCTCCTCTCATATTTGATAATGATATTCTCTTTCTTGTTTGTCTTCAGGAATTGCTCGTTGGTCAGGAAAATTTGAGTCCCCCCTGACATTTTCTAAGTGCTTTCTCCAGATTGGTTGATGGCCTCGTTTGGCTTGACATTCATTCCTTTAATAATTTCAAAGCCTTCACTATCTTAAATTCATAAAGTGCAAAGAGTTCTTGACAAAATCTTGAAGAATTGAGAATACTTTGCATCCTTCAGGAGAAGTATAAGCAGATTTCATTTGATAGAGACAGTACCTGATATAGGGTTCTAAGTTTCTCACGAAAGAGGTAGTACTCATTGATTAACCGTCATGCGATGTCTTGCAGCTAGAAGAGAAATGCAGAGACATAAGTGTCAAATAGATCATCTATAAACACATAGGCAATCATTTTTGAAATAATTGCAAAAACTAACGGAGAAGCTCATGTCTCCTGCATTCAGTGGTTGGCATATGTTAACATAGTCAGCCACTCAAAGAGTGCCAGAAGCATTGTTAGGTTAAATCACATGCACAGGTAAATAAGTTTCTCATGTTCCAAGTCAAATATTGGTGTCAGTAAATTGCTTTGGAATCTTATTTGGATGCACATCACGGACACCATACTGCTAAGAAAGAGAAGCCGCCATCTCAATGGAAATTATTACAACAAGAAACTATGGAAAACACTGAAGAGTCTCCAGACACAAGCATCATCGATAACTTTTCACATAATGCATGAAGTTATAGCTAAAGCCAAAAGTTAAAAGCTATCACCAAAGCCAAATCTAATCTTCAGAGACCGAGAGCCAGTCACTCAACTGACAAGCGCTAAGACAAGTTCAAGTGAGCAATCTAGTAAAATCACCTAACACCTTTTGGTACTTCCGAGAAAACCATCCGCTAACACGACTATTAGAGCATAATAGAGCAAGGTAAAAGCCGGTGCACATCTTTAGAATTTTAGTAAACACTTTTAAACTTTTCATGCACGTTGGTTCAACTGCACTTGATGCGAGGCATTGACTAAGCTATTGCTCTATGTTCTTGGAGAAGTCTGTGAATGATTCTGACCTAAATCCCCTTTCATCAATCAAGGAGACAGCAATGACAGTTTATGCTATTAAAAGATATCGATGACTAATGACGTCAATCGCAGGCATTAGAAATGCACAATCTCAAACTGAGGAATGCAAGCAATAAACTTTTGCCTTCTAGTAGGTTAATCTACATTGTATGGATATGCAGACTCGAGAAAACTAATCACAGATTATAAAAGCTTGTCTATTCTTTTGACAAGATGCCTATAAATTGTTAAAAGAAACAAATCCTAAGAAAAAATTGTGCAAATACTTTTATAAGGGTTTTGTTTTAATGAATGCAAAGAAAATTCCAATAACTACCTCTGCTTGTCCTGATTCAGGCTGGCATTTATAAGAGCACGAGCTGCTGCAACGACCCGGCAACAGCCAAGGCTACAACACAACCAATGAGTACAGGATACAAGTCATTCTCCTAGTAAATGAGGCGTTGTTCAGAAAATAACTTGTTATTAACAAGAAGGAAAAATGAGATATCAAAATAACTATGACTGATTTCAATTTGAATTACCGGACAAATAGCTAATCCTCGATATCTCATTGTACAAACGATGTCTCAGTAAATTTGGCCGGATTGGCATGTGATCAAATTCATAAATTTTGAAAAGTGCAACTTCAAGGCTTTCCCTCTGTTCGGCCATTGTAATATCTCATGTACGTTACATGTCCGTATTTAGATGCTTTGGCTAGGGCATGGAAGTAGTCATCCAGGTATTGAGTGGGGGAATGTGGATTTCAGTTAATATGAAACTAGGCCAATGGTATAATTCAAAAGCAGGCACATGTTCGAGACATATTTATGTAATGTCATATACGTTCTTTATGCGTTATAACGGACTTGACAGCCTAAAAATATCAGAGATCGTTCAAGATTCGCGTGATGTATATAATGCGCGGCAAACACCACTCATTTGGAAGTTATTTTATTAGCTAATGCTTCTGAACAATATGGCAGATCTAATCACAAGGTTCAAGATGCTCATGCTCAAAATCTTCACGCGCTCATACAGTTGGAAGGTACTAGACGGTTGTCACACGCGCCATGGCCAAACAAAATCTACATAACGGACGCGAAAATCTACCTTGAAAATCTACCTTTATCTGGTTTTTCCAATAAACGTGGACACAGACCAATGACCGGCCTTCTTGCAAGTGCATAATTCAAACATAATTGATCTTTGTGGTCAATTGCAACTATCTGAACTTCCTTAATGCAGCATGCCAACAACATGACTAAAAGGGAAACTTTCGAAAACAAGTGCTCGGAAATGTTGTATTCTCGAAAATGTTGGATGTCTCAAGTCAAGAAATGAACCCTAAGAAAATAGCACGCATAAAAGACACCAACAAAAATCGACTAGTTACCCTTTGTGGAGATGAAACTAAATTGTTTATCTACCTGTCGCCACCTCCTTTGATCAGATGAGCAGCAGCGTGGACTTTAGTAAAATCCACGTTTCTCGCAGACCTGAAAACGATCAGATACACCACTGATTAGAGCAACCGTAATTCCAGAAAAGAAAAGGCTCAGAGCACGCAACCGTGCAAGTCGAAAAAAATTTAAGTTTACAGAAAATCGGCAAGTTCTCTCATGCTGTTGTCGCCGTCAAGCAAGAAAGAGTTTATGAGATCTATCATGAGATTTGGAAGATTTGCTGTGCTCCGTACTTTCCTGGTCTCCTCATACTCTCCATCCATGATACCCTAGACACAGAGTGAAAATGCAGACGCGAACTGTCAAGTCTCGAAGAGAAGAAATATCTATAATAAAAAAAAAACGCAGAAACTTTGTAAGATCTATCGTAATGTGGGAAACGCCAAACTAATTCTCCAACCCCGCAAAGGAATTAAGAATATCATGTTCGTCTTCCCTTCATAGTCTTTACGAAAAACTCACCAATCCCAAAAGAGGGAGAGAGAGAGAGAGACCATGAGTGGGCAAGACTAGTGCTACTTGTCTCATGGAATATGAATATGTGAAATAATCTGCATTTCGCTCCAAAAGAAACGGTCAAAGCGGACTGTATAATCATGCATATACAGACTGAGGTGAGACGATCAAAAGCTGATGTTTGTCAACTTAAAGTGGGCATGCTCCTTGCTCAGAAAACGTAGAAGACGATCTTCTTTGCCAGGCAAATAACGCCAAATCTAAACGTGCAGACAACTGATCTAGTAAAAGGAGCGATGCGACGAAGATGAAGTTACAGGAGTGATCACCTCGATCTTCAAGGTATCAATGTAGTTCTGGAGTCTTTGTTGAGCCATTTCCTCCTCCTTTTTCTCTCCCAGGCAAAGAAAACTAAGTAAGGTGTGGTGAGAGATTCAAAGGTGGGGGTTATATAGGGAAGGTTTACATTACTAGGCTTCCAGTTAAGGCTTCTGGTTTTGGCTCTAGACCCAAGAACCGAAACAAGACAAATATGTGTCAGAGTTTCGAATATCAATAAAGTATTTAATCAGAGTGATATACATATCGCAATACATTTATATAATCAAATCACATGAAAATTCACATGAAATCCCGTTATTTTCGATGAGTAAATACAATTTAGTACATTATCGCGCCCATCTGCACAAGAACCGAGATGGATTATGCTGATTCCATCTTTTCCCGGGCTGACCCTCTCAACCGAATTTGGCAGGATATGCTTTGCACCGCGAGCGATACGTTATGGCTTCAACTGGGCGGGGACGTTGTGGAAGAGAGGTGCACGCGCTTCCCGCACCTACTTCCGCTTGTTCATGCTTTTTTGCCGGTTGTAATTATGGGTTAAGGAGGTGCAATTAGCCGGGTAATTTTGGGGAGGGAACCCAGCTTTGATGAAGTTCCCACGTACTCAGATCAGAACCACCTTTTTTTTACGGCAGCCAGTGGACTTTCCATTCTTGTCATGGTCAATGAAGGCCAGAGTGAGGTCAAATGAGTTAATAATTTGTTATAAAAGCTTTTCCCTTCCTTTCTCCTTTCTAGGGACGTCAAATGGGTGAATCGGATCAGATTTTTGTTCGAATAAAAAATGAACTAATCCATATTGATCCATTTAACTCATTTTGACCCATTTTCATACAATATAATTTTAGCTACCGATATTCGATCCGACTCATATCCAACTTGTATTATTAAAACACTTCAGTATTTAATCGAGTTCAGGAAATTTTGCTTCATAATTTTTTTAAAATGTATTGTTAATGATTTATTTGATAATTTTTCTAATGTGTTTAATTTTTTTGGAAATTTTAATTTTTTTTAAATATATATACTTTTTGCTTTTTCCCCTTTTAGTCGCCAGAGTCTAGTAAGCTCATCCATTGCCTATCGGCCGGCGACCAACTAAGAGGGAAAAAAGAGAAAAAAAATGAAAGGAAAAAATTAACGTTTGATTAAAAAATCATAATTTTCATTAACATTTAAAATGATTTGTTAATAACACTTAAAATTAATTAGGTAGCACATTTATGACCTATTTAAAACTCATTAAGTGATTAAGTGGCCCATTTAAGACACATTTAACCTTTTAAAATAACTCATTTATGACCAACATTATCCAATATGAGTTAAAATATGAGTTTTTGACCCATTTTGTCACCTCTACTCCTTTCTCCCTTTCTTTTCCACCAAACCCTTGAATCGTGAATAATCTTGGAGAAGCAAAGCATACAAATCTGGATTTGAATGAGCATCTCATATTTTGAGATTTAATAATGTTTTCTCCTCATCTAGCTTAAAATTTAAATTATCGTTTTTTAGTGTCCGAGTATTACTAGATTCTCTCCGTAGGATTAAGATTATAAGTGGATGTTCCTTAAACCACCCTCTTGACAATGAGCTCTAGTGGACATAATCAACATATTTCAAGGGGATCAGCTAGTTAGGAATTTTTCCCGGTTAAAAAAGAAGAAGAAAATAGTGAAAAAATTGTCGCCAATTATGTACTGAATTAAGCCATTATCTGATTTATGGGCATCACATGTGGATGAGTCCATCATTTTCAAAGAGAATCGTCTTAGAGTAAGTACTGTAATGGATAATATGACCAAATGAATGATTTGCTCTCTTATTGTAGCATAAATATGGGACATCACCGAGGAAACTACACGTTCAAGTGACAAAACCGTCCCCAAATGGTACTAGCGACGAGACTAGCGACGAGACCCTGCTCCTTAGCCTCTGAAAAGGACTAACAACTTGGCTGTGAAGCCCGTCGCCGGGGTTATGCAGGAGCCATCCCCAAAAGATAATTTAGGGACTGCCCAAGGCTCTTGCCTTCTTGTACTTGAATTTAAGCAACAATGGTCGAAGAACTTGCCATTCTTCACTGTCAAAACGTGCAAATGTTATTGGTTGAAATTAGGACTGGCTTAGGGTTTTTCTTTTCCTTGTTTTCTCTAACCCAACAAACTCGGGCCTTGCTTGATAAATTGAGAACTACTTATTAATCAGAAATCTGTTTGGTCATAAGGGAAAATTGCATGGTGAACTTATGCGTGACTAGTTTCTAATGGACATGATATCATGAACAAATTCTAGTATCCATTGAGAATTCTGCAATTGACCAAATTAAGTGACTGCTTTCCTCCCCAAAATGTTCCAAAAACAAAAACAAAAAAATTCCACACTTAATCAAATTAGCTGCAAAACATTTCGAGGCGCGGGACTGGTTGAGTCTTCAAATGTCATCATGGTATTCAATCGAAAAGGTGAACGTGTCAAGTGCTTTTCCGAGCCTGTTTTACTTAGCATTGAGCTTGTATTTTCCACTTATTTCTCCCAGATCAAGTTCAAGAAGCTGCCCATGTCATGTTAAGAAACGAGTTCTTACAGTTAGACGTAAAAATGAAGGGCTTGGGTTCCGCTGCTCTTCGCCGTAACTTCTTCCGACCCAAATAGGGTTTGCATGTAAAAAACCGCGAGAGGACGAATATATATGTCCTCACTGCCCTGCCAAACCAGATTCACTATTAAAAATAAATGGAACCCAGTACTTCCATACATCAGAAAGATGAATCATGTGAGAAATAATAAAAAAACACAAGCAAACACATGTTCATGGATTCAAGCAGCAATTAACGACGCTGTTATGATGCTGAAATTTCCAAGTAAGATTTTAGAAAGAAGCACACCTTCCCGCATCCCAAGGAGTTGGCTATTTCATTACTTCTATTCGATATCAGTGAATTCTTTTCAATTCTTTGCCCCTAAATGGTCAGTGGATTATTTGCAAAGAGATCATTCGGGCCTTCCCTTCATTTTCTTTCTTTTTTTTGATTTTTTAACAATATTATCATAACTAAGGGCGTCAAAAGAATGAATCGGATCGAATTTGAATTGGGTCAAATATGAATCGAACCGTATTTGACCCATATTCATATAGTGTAAATATAATGACCCATATCTGACCTGACTCATATTTGACCCAACCCGTATTGTTAAAAAATATAAAATAATTAATTTTTATTTTAAAAAAAATAAAAATAATTAGAATATCGAAATTTTCATAATCTAAAAATGACTTGTTAATAATATTTCAAATAATTTATTAATAATACTTAAAATTAATTAGATAACCCATATATGACCTGTATATAACCCATTTGTTGTTAAGTGACCCATTTTAGACCCAACTAACTTTTTAAGCTAACTCATTTATGACTCATATTATCAAATATGGATTAAAATATGGGTCTTTGACCCATTTTGCCACCTCTAGTCATAACGCAACATCAAAAATTAAAAGGAACAAACAGACGATCACACTTCTGTTGTTAGGTTGATCCACAAATGCCCGCCCTTGAGCTAATCTTTTCACTTGGCAAATCAAGTTCAAGCCTAGCAAGGACAGTGGTATTGAACCCATTTAAAAATGAATTCAAAATCACAAGGGACTAAATCCAAAGCACTTGTTAGTTGTCCCAGCTTCATTATCTTCCTTCATCCCCCAACGATTTCATCTGCCCACTGTTTCCTCCCAGAATCAACTTCAGACAACAAGAGCCAGAGGGAATCTGATTGTTCCACCAGACATCATGTCCCTGGAGACAACCGTCCACTCTCCATAAATCCACTGCCAGATCAAACCATATTCAAGACTTTGGGACTGTGACATTTAGGATTTTCACATCTTGGTACGGTTTGTCAGCCCTGTCTACCTTCACCTTCTCTATCCCCTGCAACAAAACGATTAGGGTTTCAAGTTTTTCTCAATCTGTCAAGAAACTTATCCAAAGAATCTATACAAACAGATAAAGAAATCAACAAATCCACACAGCTAGGCTGATGTTCTCCTCATCGAGAAGTTCCGGACCATAGTAGGACTACCAGTTTCTCCAGACACCAACAGCCCCATCAAGTTCACAATGATTGCATCATCACACCCCACCAAGTAAACTACCGCATTGCATCTAACCAGTGATGCGATAATAGATGCATTACAACATACAACTATTCATGCATGCCTTGGCAACAGGAAATTTAGATCTTATTACCTGTACAACATCCATTCCCTTGACAACTCTACCAAAGACAGTGTGCTTGTTATCTAACCATGGCGTAGCCACTGTGGTGATGAAAAATTGGGAACCATTAGTGTTGGGGCCCGCATTTGCCATTGACACTGTGAAAGGCCTGTCATGCCTCAAACTGCAGCAAGAGAGAGTGCATTTCAAGGTTAGATTTATTCTGGCAAAAGCATCTTACACCAAAGAAAAAAAAACAATTATAACAGTAACCACAAGGCAAAAAAAAATGCAAATACATAATAAGAAACAATTAAGAGACCAAGATTTATACCCCAAAGAAGAAAAATACTACTAATATGGGAGAGAGGAGTGTTGATAGCCAAATTCAAGTACCTTTTGCTAAAATGAGTGACATAGGAGTATTGGCAGCAAACTAGAGTAGCTAAATATATTGAGATCAGAAATTGCAACTTCAGAGATTCAAAGACAATGCTAGTAAGTCAGGTAGAACTTCAGCAAGCAGTCAAGGAGGACGTACTTTCAGAGCAAAGATAACAATTCCTATCCTCAATCTTTAGAGTAGATTTTCTCAGCCTTCTAGCACTATGAATAATGTCAAAAGAGCATCCAATTCCTAAGCTGTTAACAATATTTTGAAGATGAATTTACCAGACAATTTATGCCTAAACCAAGACCAATAATTCCACAACCTGCTTTATATTTGCATTTGCAATCTCAGACCAAGAAGACATAATTTTAGGGAAGGCACAAATGATAGCATACATCCTTGTTTTGCTTCAAATATACATCTCATATCATATTGAAGGTAAGTAAAACACCTTTTGTGGAATTCATCCTCAAACTCCCTTCCCCAAATTGATTGTCCTCCAGTGCCATCTCCCAAAGGGTCACCTGTCTGTATCATGAAGCCTTTAATAACCCGATGAAAGATGAGATTATCATAGTAGCCATTTCTGCAGTGAGTTGTAAAGTTCTCCACAGTTTTAGGACACTCCTCTGGGTACAGCCGCATATGAATGTCACCCATTGTTGTGCGAAGAATCTAGCAAACAAGCACACAAGCAAATGTCATAAACTTACCATGCAAAACACTTATTGAATGGACACATGTAAAAGTCGCTGAAAAGGCTTATAAACAAATAGCAAAAAGTATTTTGCATCGTGATCCAGGAAAAATGACAGAACAAAAAAAAACATAAAACTGAAAGTTAAGCAGAAGGAAGATACTTGTATCTTGCTTTCTGGGGAAGAAACGGAGCACAATGGAAACTGAAGAGAGAAAATTAAATTCTTATGGTTCCATTTATGTGTTTGCAATGAAGTTTTGAAAAACTGCATTTAATTTGTACATAGTGTGACGAACTATTTCAATTTTCAGTATAGATTTTACAACTCACTGCTGTCTCACTTCAACAGGGCCACAAATGATATTTCAATATCATCTCGCCACTTAAGACACCCAGCTTAATGTGCTCCAGACTAACATTTGTACAGATTCACACTCACAGAAAGAAGAGTAATTTATCTCTGTTTTATTAACATTGGAGGCATCTATTCCATGCAATCATCTGTTCTGTACTTCATCCCTTTCCTCAACGTCGACCACTCCACCCTAACCGTCCCCTTTTCATTTCTTTCCCTTCTTGACATTCTCCCATTTCCATTTATTTTTCCACCTTGCCGCATGAAACTCTAAAACGTTCTGTAGTTCACAGTTTTTGCATTCCCAAAAGCAGCACCCTCAGTTGGGGAGCAAATTCTATATGAACTACAATTTGGAAATACAACAGCTTTATCACTCTTTGCTTCTGCACATGCTTCTCTCAGAGTTGACAACTAAAAAAGTAGGGCGAGGACTGGAGGAAAAACGTGAGAGAAAATGTGCTATTTAGAATGACCCACAATAATGTCCTTTTTCCAGTTTGAGCGTTACAAGAACAATTTACTCTACAATGTCAAACACGATGGAAGGAGGAAGAAACTCACCACATTGTCGGGAAGTGAAGTAGTAACAGATTTTCCTATATCAGATACAGCCAGAAGCTCATCAGGAGGAGGCTTCTCATTGAACACATCCCTCCCCTTTGTTGCATCTTCAGGTTCCTCAGGTTCTCTCCGACTATAATCAAATGCAAAGGGAACTCAAAACTGATCCAAACAAAAACTTATGTAGAAGCACACTTCTCACAAACGAAGTAATATGTTGTGCCATGGGATTATAGCAGTATATCTGACGATGCCCAAATGAGTTAAAAATACACTGGTTAGGAGATGCCGTAGAACTTGATCATCCAAGTGATACTGAAACATTAGGTAATAAAGACATGCCAAACGTTGGGAAAGAAGCACCAAATGTATCTTCCCTAAAAATCAATGGACTCCAGCAATGATATAGAATGATACCTGAATAAATAGATTCTATGTTTCTTGAATGCACAAGCTAAAAGTGTAGGATCCACTAGTGGCTCCTTGTTCTCATTTGCATTTGCAGCGGCAGCAGGGATTTTTCTAACTTTTTTGCTGCTTCTGTCCCCTTGATACAGAGCAATTCTCAAGAATCTTTCATTGTTCTCAACTTTTCCCAGTATTCTGGCAACTTTATTGGTGTGCAAATTAACCACCTACATTTAAGAAGAAAGAATGGAAAAATACTAGACCAGTCAAAACAACCATGGCCACATAGAGTTGCTTTCCAAAAAAGAAAAATGAAGAAGACACGTTAGTAGGTTCTCACTTTTATCCCAAGTAGTGTTGCATACAAAAGAAAGTTTGAACTTTCATCAAAGACTGCATTTGGTTGTGGTACATTATCCGTTTTCTCAATTTCTTTCTCAACAGCCATCCTTCTCCCAAAGTCAATGGCTTCCAGCTGATATAGAGGGACATTACTTCTCTGTAGATCTTGGGCAACCTGATTGACAAATAAAAACACTATCACATCTGAAATCAAAAGAAGACTGCATTACAGGTACATTCAGAAAGGCGAAATTACCTCAAGAGACTCATCATAAACTCTTCTCAGCTTACCAGACTTAAACCAAAAAACTCTGATCCTACGATCAGGTGATGTAACAGAAAATTGCTTTCCATCTGGGCTCACCTGAACAGGTATTACCAGGAAACATTATTAGATCGTAAATATATAAGCCCAAGCATTTAAAAGGACACAGAATGCTTCACAAAGTGCAAATCCAATACCTCAATAGCCGAAACGCTTGTTTTACATTTCACAATTTCAAATAGATTAGTATCAATCTTTAATGTAAAATTCACCCTGCAAGTAACATGGAAAAGAGCAGAAGATGTTATACAGCTTATTCATGCAAAAGACAAGCCTAACCCATATGAGGTAAAATAATCTCCAACACCCAAAAATGAAAAGGAAAAGGACAACATTGTGGAAGAATCAAGTGACAGTCAACTTATTAAATCACTTCCTTGTCATGTTTATGCAGGAACTTGACTGATATACTTCAACAACCCTGTCCCATTCATGCAGGAACTTGAATGCCAATGCATGAACTTGAATGCCATCTTGGAACTTCCAAACCCCAAGAATCTTCTTCTTTTTGCAACAAAAATCCCAACAAATGTTTACCAATAAAATTAAAGCATTCATACTTCAGCCATACTAATACTAGCATGACAATTCTAGAACTAGCATTCACTCGTAAGAACCATTTTAGGGGCAGCTATACCCCACTTGGCCCTCCAAAGGAGGTATATGTGTAGGGACACAAAACACTTGTCTTGTTTGTGAACAACGCGCGATGGTGGGCACTCAAAGCAGATTTTTTTATTACGAGATTCAATATATGGTTGATCATCAAGCGCTAGAAATCAGTTCATGAAAGTGATTACTAAATCAAGAGCCTCAACAAGCACAGAAATTAATGAAACTGAGACAGATATGCTTTCCACAAAGTAATTTGAAAAAGTTAATACCAAGGTTTAACTGCTATTCATCCACTTAAAAAAAAAAAAAACAAAGGCAGTGAAAGGATGCACTCTCGAGGATATAAAAACACAAGATGATTATTCACATACTCATCCTCTGGAAACTTCAGTGTGTCAGGTTTCCAATACTCAATGATGCCTCTTGAATCAGCAGATATCACTGTGTTGAATGCATGGTTGTACCTCATAATTTTTACTGGACCCATGTGTATCTGAAGGTCAAACAAACATAGCAACAAAAGCATAAGCTAACAAGAAACAGATATAATGAGGTCCACATATAAGGAAGGGAACCTTCACTGCCCAAATTACCTCTCTAGAGCACAAGGATTCATTTGTACCAGCACGAGCATCATATATACGTACAAAAGAAGAATCGCGATCGCTTATGGCAAGCTTAGCTTTAACCTCCCCTTGTTTGTATACCCATTCCACAGCTCCAGGAACATATGGCAGACGAATCATGACCATCATGTCATAGTTGACTACATCGTAAATCTTCACCGAGCGATCACTTGAGATGGTACAGCAAAGCATCCCATCAATACTAACCTGCGTAGCTGAGTTTAGTAATCATGATAAATGTGCCAAACATAATAAAACCAGAAAATAAACAGAGATGTCACAGATCAAAAGTGAGCACAAACACATAAATAGGAAACTATCAAAAGAAGTGAACAACTAAAAATCCAAGTTATGATTTAATCTCATTTAACTAATCTCAGATACTAACTTTTCTTCAAAAAATTGCTATTGTTGAGTTAATTTCATACAACCATAATGAATGAAGAAGAAATAAAACTATGTCAGGTTTCTGTATTTGTAGAAATGACTATTAACTATATTCATTTATTCATAGCTGAATAGAAAAGTCAGTGACAACCATGAGACAAAAGTTTGAGTCCGCAAACACTAGGTCATGTGAGGAGGAGAAAGAGGAAGACTCACAGCTAATCCTTCAATTGGTCCAAGATGTGATCTAAAGTGTTTTGCAAACTCAATTCCAACGGCCTTTTTCTTCCAGAATTTTAGGTGTCCTGAGGGGGGAAAACACAAAAAACACAAGCAGGTATGATGCCACAAGCGAGGGGAAAAAATTGGTTCAAATAAATTAATAGATAAATTATATAAGGACAAAATATCTTCCATTTTGTACATATCATATAATATAAAGAATTTACACAGCATTTCCAATATGGGTTCAAACATATAGCAACAAGAAATTGAAACGCCAGAAAGTCCATAACACTCTTACCATCAGCACTCCCAGTTATAAAGAAATCTGCAGCTGACACTGCAACATGAGTAACCACATCTCGATGCATATAGCTTTTTTCGTACCTGAAATACAATGATATGCAATAAGAATATATTCACCAGCAACTATGGACATCAAGACTTTTGGAAGAATAGCGAATGTCTGCATACGTATTTTAAGTGATATCATTTCTAGTTTGGAGTACTGCTGATGAAAATTGGTGAAACATCTCATGCAAGTTAACAGAATGTAAGACAGTTAGAAATAAATAAATAACACCAAAAAAAAAAAAAATCAAAGCACTAAATGGAAAGCTATCCTGCACTCCTGCCACAAAAGCTATAGGACCATAGTACATGGTTGTTCAAAAGTATCACTAACTTCAGTGTCACTTCGACGAGTATAGAGTACATTTACATTTTCTAGGGATCGGTTCTTCCTAGAAGGCTGCTTGAGATTCTTTGGACTCAAGTTCTTTGTGAAATTTTACTCATAGTGAAAGGAAACATGACCAGGCATTCAGCGAGAAGAGAACACACAGAAGATTCTTGAAGACTTAAAAAGCTACAAAACTGAATCCCCTCATCAATGGCACAACCCTGCAGAAATAATTTTCAGCTCGGAACGGGCTGCCATGGTTTACCTTTACCATTACATAAAGCATTTAAAGAAGTGTTTGATGCA
Source organism: Melaleuca alternifolia (assembly GCA_019926035.1). Taxonomy (NCBI): domain Eukaryota; kingdom Viridiplantae; phylum Streptophyta; class Magnoliopsida; order Myrtales; family Myrtaceae; genus Melaleuca; species Melaleuca alternifolia. The sequence continues at coordinate 1,272,988 of JAGKPW010002568.1, read as the reverse complement.
AAATAAGCATTCAGGGCAAAAGATTAAAAACCATTGACGAGCCTAATGAAGAAGCATACACATATTGCAGATGAAGAAAGCATCTCAGACGGAAGACTTAAAACTCCAAAAAACTTTGACTTTCATGCTAACAACTGGATAGGTAGCTGAAACATCACAACTCCATCAATATCACGTCTTCACAGTAAGGCAAAACTGACGCATTGGCAATGGAAATAAGCAGAATAAACATCACAAATCCCATAATCTAATGGGACAATCATCGAACCTATAAACAATCAACTAAGACGCGTCCAAACACACACGCGTGAGACTCCACTCAACTATAAGACGCCCCAAAAGGCCCCGAGAAACTGGAAAAACCCTAAACCCTACACATGACGCCACCAGGCGAGTGGATTTACATGTTGGCGGAGGGGAGGGCATCGAGGTAAGCCTGCTCGAACTGGAGAGGGCGTTTCCTCCGGACCGGAGGAGCCGGACCGGGTCCAATAATCTGGTCCTCCTCGGCGTCCGCAGTAACGGAAGCGCCATTGGCTGGTTGAGCTTCTTCCATGGCGGATTCTTGGCCTCTGTTTCGAACGCAAAATCCGGATGCGTCGCAACCTTGAACTCGCGAAGATGAGGACGGTGAGCTGAGAAGCTACTGGAGCTTCCGAGGTAGAGTCGGACAAATGAGAGTGAAGACGGAGGGGGCTGATCCGGCGTTCACCGGCGCCGATTTTGCGTTCGAGGGAAAAGCGACGACAGGTCGGTTCGTCGGGAGAAGAAGATATTTTGTTTTTTTTTTAAGTTGTTTTCTTTTTGGGCCTTTGGACTCTATGGGCGGGCCGGATTGGATATGGGCCATAAAGTTTTTATCTACGCCAGCCCATGATTTAAACAGTCAAGCAGTGTTTCCCTAGGCGTTGACATTCGAGGTATGCGGAGCGCTCTTCGCTCGAGCCCTGCATCCTAAAAGCAATCCGGGTGCATTGAAGCAGATTGACAAATCTTATGGGTGAGATTCATGTATTCCTTTATGAGATTGAGGAATCATTTTGCAAGAAATTATGAGGAATACATGCCAGTTACCGCGTGTAGTCGGGATGGTAAACAATAAAAATTGCATCAGTAACTTTAGTGTAAATATGACCTCTATCTAATTGCTTAATATGTAATAAATCTTGCGCTGTACACTTGATACCGATCAAACCACATAATATATGATATCTAATTTATTTATTTATTTATTTGTTGTATGTTTTTTTACTATAAGATAATCTATTTTTCGCAACAAGATAAAATGGAAGAGAGGATTGGCATACACATATTGAATATGTGCTGGATTATAACAAATGGTGCTGATGCATAGATCCCCTCTAGTGAATATGTAGTTCTAAGACTAGGCTCGGTACATTTTGACGAGGCGACGAGCGATTATAAGGGCGAAAAAGTTGGCTAGACAGAACACTGGCTTTCAACATGCTTCTTAGAACGTCCAATGAGATAGATGAATCGACCCCACGTCAAATAAGGAGGGGATTACCTAGCAATATGAGCAAACACTGATCTCAGATCAAGCAAGGTTGATCATATCTGTTGTAAGTAAATATTCCCCTACAAATTATCACTATTCAGGTAAACTTTTCAGCCATATTCTCCACACATATCGAGCATCGTCGTTCCGGTACTTCTTTCAAGGTGCATTTATTTCACAGGAAACTCAAGATTTATAAGACATCTTCCGGGGAAAAAAAACGATCAGTCGTGCCGCTTAGAGAATGTATTACCAATTAATCACAATTTATACCTAACTATTATCACGGGCGATGAAAACATATTCATCCATTCATTTTTTGTAACATGTTATTTATCGGAAGGACGTTCTTGAAATCCTGAATTTCATGTGAAATAAACGCGCTCTAAAGAAAAAAAGAATATGGACCCACGATTCCCAAGCGGTATTGTATGCAGCGCCAGAATCGGGGCAAAGGCAAAGACGGATGGCCCCTTGAGAGTTTTAAGAGGAGCAAAGCGAGGAAAGGAGGGCGATGGGCGGTCCACGGAAACCGGGTCGGGGTCGGGGTCGGGGTCGGGGTCGGGGCCCGGGCCCGGGCCCGGCGGGACAGAGGGTCGGTGCATCCGGCGTTCGCTCGTCGAGAAGCCCCGTGGCCCCAGCCCCGCACCCACCCCCACACAGCCCCCACGTGGACTGCTTATTCCACGGGGGGACATGTGGGGCTGACTCCAAGGTTGTTGATGCGATGCCCCCCCCCCACCCTACTTACTCCTTTCTTCCCCCTTTGACCTGTTGCGCCATGCACATCGACATGGTCCCCACCATTATACATATGTTACATTTTGTATGTTGCTCTTGGGGGTGACGACATGTTGGGGATTTCTTTGTCGAGCTACGTGCTTGGCTCCATTTGCCGGCCTGAAATAGGATTCGGGATAGGACACAACATCGATGTCCGATGCCGAATCCGGTAAACTCGGCTAAGACTAGATAAATCTTGGATGGAGTTCATAGGAAATGTAGATGAAATGACTTCGATTTAATTCGGATTAATGTAAATAAAAGGGAATGAATGCGACATTTACTATGGTACATGAATAATGATACGATCATGGATATTGAGATCATAGTTACGACCATTGATACTAGGATCATCACGTTGCTGATTAGCCATCTCTCTTTGAGCATGCAATCCGGTGTGCATGTTCAAATCTAGATAGTTTCGACCATTATTGAGGTCATGTCACTTCTTAGGCAACCACCCAAAATGGTTGCATCCCTACACCAAGGCAACCACATGGTGGGCACCTAAGCTCTCTCTCTCTCCCACCATTATATGTTAAGATAACCATCACTACAAAAGCAAGCGCATCTTCAGTGGATGGGGCATCCACTAAGACATTATGTACAAAATATATATATGCTCCATTCATTGTTATTGCCGTGTATTTTTCTCAACCAAAAAACAAAGAGAAGAAGAAGAAGTAAAGATAGCAATGTCATACTATATATCTCCATTCGACCTTATATTCAGGCAATCAGGTGCAGTTGAAGATGCGAATGTACCAACTTAAGAACTGACCATACCATCATGTGCCGGAGGCCATTTTCCAAAGGTTCATGTGTGTTCTCCATTTATTGCGTTAACTTGCTAATAGTACTCAACGGGAGTCTCCGGACAACTCTCGTCCGATACAATGTCTTTACTAAAGGGAGGGGGCACAAACGGTGGTCGATTACATCTCAACAATGCCCAATTCACTCCTTGGAAAAATGGGTGATGCTTGATCGCCGACGCGCCCATCGTTGACCCCAGCCTCCTAGGCGGATCCTTAACCAGTAATTGGGTTATGAGGTCCCTCGCTGTGGCCGGCACGGCGGGCTCTTTGGGAAACTCAAGAGCTCGAGCCACTATATTGGCCAGGGTCAGCTCATGGTCCATCCCCCTAAAGGGAGTCACCCCATAAAACATTTCAAACATGAATATCCCCAGCGTCCACCAGTCAACAGCGCTCCCGTGGCCCTCGCCGGAGATGATCTCCGGCGCCAAGTACTCATGGGTCCCGACGAACGACATGGATCGGACGTCGATGGGCCAGGCCACAAACTCCGGCCCACCATGGCGCCCCTGCTTCTTCTTACGTTTCCGCTTCGGGGCGAAGCAGGACACAGCAGGGACCATGCAATTGGGGAGGATGCACGAGGACGAGGTGAACGGTGGGGGGTCGATCGGCCTTTCGGCCTTAGGGGTCGAGATGGGTGGGTTCTGGTCGGAGACGATCTGGGCAGTCGACGTCGAGCTACCGCATTTCAGGGAGAGGTCAAAGTCAGTGAGCATAACATGGCCGTCGGATCGGACGAGCACGTTTTCAGGCTTCAGGTCGCGGTAGATGATTCCCATCATGTGAAGGTACTCTAGAGCTACCACCACCTCCGAAGCGTAGAACCTGGAGAGATCACGAGACTCGAGACATTAAACGCCAAATATAAAACAACAGAAGACCAAAAAACGCGTAAAGATAGATTGACGAGCACCGATCTAAGCTAGGAGACAATTAAAAACAGTACAAAGCTCGACCCAATGCACCCGGCGTCATAATGAAGGAACAAGCAACTTGACGTGATTTCAGGGAAAAATTGAATCAATAATGAGAAGCTACGTGAAAAAAAAAAATAGACAGCGCCCTTGAGACTTGTGCTTCGCATTCCGACGGGGAATGCCCGAAGGCTTGTCTCCCTACCATCTGGTCTTGAACTTTTGTGGACATCTTTCAGGCAAAAGCTTAATAATACGTGCTTATTGTATCCTCTGGAATTCCTTCTTTCTATTCCTTTAAAGGACTTTGCAAGCCAAATGAAAAAAAGGAAAAAAGAAGAAGACAAACTAGCTATTCTGTCCTGAGCCCTGCCCTGGGCAGTGCTGTGCCATGAGAAGCTACTTGCCTTCCTCTTCCCTCGGGGCTTCTCAAGATTCAGAGCCAATAATGACATCGATCGTTCCCCCTTCGCGAAAGTCACCGTCCCATTTGACTTTACACTTACCCGTACGATTGAGACCGGGTGATTATTACATCTCATGCAGATTAGTCAAATTGCTCACAGCAATGAACTGCAAACTCAAAAAACTCGACCTTCCATTCTCCGGACTAACCTTAGAACACCCACTGTAGAATAAGGATGAACTCATCGTAATGAGTCAGCTCCAACTATTCCATCAATGACTTAAATTTCACCTGGACCACCTAAGAAAACGCCAAGCCCAAATCCACATGGACCGAGCACCGAAATTAAGCAAGTAGGTCGGATTTCAAAGCTCAAAGGCGTCAGCATCGGTTTTAATAAATGAGCTTGTGAAGTGATAGCTGATCAACCACTGTACGCAAATTCACACGCGAATTTTAAACCGCCGGCCTAACCAGCAACGGAGGAAAGTAAATGGGTCGTGCGGTCAACCAATACCCAAAAGTCAACCCAACCCAACCCACAGACTCCATTGCGAACTCCCCTCCAAAAAGAAGCATCTTTACTTTCCAAAGCATTCAAGCTTATAAGCATCTTTACCCGTTTACAAATCACGTCGACATCAACATCTGCTGTTGCGTCACCTCAGAATAAGTCGTTGAGCCATGACCGCTTTCCACAAGTTAGGAAGAAGACATAGAAGACACAGAACAATTAACAATGCCGCGTGCGAGCTGGTTCGCCAACACGCATATATATATAAATTAAAAGCAGACACAGTGGCTCTAACGTGGTGACGTTAGTTTATGCACAAGCTATACTGTACAAAGCAGAGTATTCAATGAGCACATGCCGAATCTGCAACCTTCCACTACCGCGACTCAGAGCATTGAAGGCTCGAAGCTCGAAGTGGGCCTCCCCCCGCACACATGACTATTTTGAATGGTCCCTAATTTTCTTCACAGCAAATTTCCTCAACGCGACACGGATTTCCCCAATATGATCTTCAGAAAATGAAATTAAAAAAAGAGCCACTCGTCGTACCAGACTACCCATAGTACAGGCAAATTCCAGGTTAAAATCCGTATCCGATCCCTCGTCTCGCTTCAATCCTTAAAACGACCCTAGTGGATTTCGCTTCGATCCTCGAAACGACCCTAGCGGGACCCCCCTCCGCGACCCTGACTGCACTAGCTTTTGCCCAGATGATAGGGCCCATCGTACGACGCGTCGTTTTCGGAGCATTATGAGCCTTAACTGGCCAAACAGTGATTTCTACTGCTCAAAGGGAAAAGTGCAAAATCTGTGCGCGTATGGTGAACCCACACGTGGCCCAGATTCCACATCCGCTTGCTTTAACCGTCTCTTCAATTTCCGCTCCCGATCGGAGCCAATCGGATTCCAGAGAATCAACGTCGCGACGGTGCAGTGGGTGCATGATCCACGCAACCGCCACCAAGATAGCAAATCTTGGTGCAGCTGTTTTCGTGTCGAAATCCGTGATACAAATCTTCGATAATTTTTGTTTCTTAATTTGTGATTTGTTTTTTACGCAACAATCCGCTGCTCACGGCGTGCAATATCCGAGAAAGTTTCTCGGAGCGAGCGAGTGCGAAAATGCGAGCTAAGTTTACTACTCGAAGCAAGTGAAAAGAAATTATTAACAGAGAGAGAGAGAGAGAGAGCGTGACGCACCTAACGGCAGATTCTTCGAACCGTTTGAGCGGCTGGCGCTGGCGAAGCACGTGCAGGTCGCCGCCGGGGCAGAACTCCGTCAGGAGGCAGAGCCACTTGGGGGAGTCCACGCTCGCGTAGAGCGACGGCAGGAACGGGTGCTCCAGCATCTCCAGGATCTCCATCTCCGTCCTCGCCCTCCCTTCCTTACTCCGGCTCGCGAGCTCTCGCTTGTCCATCACCTTGGCCGCGAACACGGGGCAGCCATCGCCGCCGCCGTCCCCCGCGGAGACCGATGCGGGGCCGCACTTGAGCTCGGCCAAGTAGACGGAACCGATGTCGCCGGAGCCGAGCCGGTGGAGGAATCGGAGGTCGGAGAGCGCGAGGTTAGGGTGGAGCCGGTGGCCGGGCTTGGCGGTGCAGGAGGAGAATGAGCCGTGGGCCGAGGATGAAGCCACTGTGAGAGTGGCCTCGGAGCTGCAGCTCGTGCTCCGGTTAACATCCGTGGTGGTTGTGGTGGTAGTGGCGGTGGAGGTGAAGCTCAGGCTCTGGAGATCGTCGGCTAAGTCGTCGAGCCATGGCTCCATCTGAGAGAGACTGACAGAGAGAGACCCAGACAGAGAGAGTAAGGAAGGGAGCGAGAGAGGATTTGAAGGGAGTGGCAATGGAGGTTGGGCCGGCAAAGAGAATATAAGTTGGGCCATGTGGTTGGGTGGGCCCATCTTAATTAGTTGGACTTTTGCGGGGATTTTAGGGACAATGGGTGGGCCGATGCTGCTCAAACTTTAAGATATTGCTTACTTCATCTAGCATTTGAAAGCATTTTAAAAATGCATCTAGCTTCATTTTTTAATATGATTTTCAAGCGAAATAAGTGTAATTCTAGGATGATTCGAGCTTTCATTCTGCTGATTATGTTCAAAATTAAGATTAGACACATCCAAACTTTTGATTTAGGTATAACCGCAATCAGACATTTCATGACGGATGTGACATTAAAGGGTTGTCAACATTGATCTCTTATCAAGAGGGAAAAAAGTTCCTACCATGCTTGGATAAGCGCTTCCTTTGAATCAGACATCAGAGGTACTTTAGATCCCTAACAATGCGCTTCCTATCTCCAAAACCCTGCACTTCTTATCACAACTCTTGAATTTTCCTATCTATCAACAACCAATCGTGATTCAGTCGTTGCCTTCGTCACCGAAGAGCCATTCGAATCGAATGGGTTGGCTTTCAACCATTTGCTCGCAAGTTTAATAATTGCTTGGAATCACTAATTTGTCCAAGACAAGGTCGTTTTCTTTGACTTCCCCAGCATTGAAACGCGTCGAACTTTTAAGGACGACAACCCTTTTGTCGCCTCACCTTATCTTCTGCGTCAGGTGGGCTTGTTCCCTCCGACTTCTTATGAACAAAGCGATTGCAAAGAAAAATATCTCTCATCCCTCTTCACGCTTGCTTCAGAATTAATTCTCGAGAAAATTACAGAAAAAAAAGTCTTATAATTAGTGTGAGATGCCAATTTAGGTTTAAAATTTTTAATTTGATCAATTAGCCCAAATTCTTTCACAATTCATTGATACAGTTCTTTCGCCCAATTTCGATCGAAAATTGCCGACCTGGGCACCAGTCGTATTAGGAGATTAGTCATTTGTGAAGTTTTAATTTATACTTAAAAAAAAACACTCAAGAGTTTACAAGAAAAAATGTGAGAATGTATGCCCTTGAGGCCAACTGTACCGTTTCTTTTATACTCTACCCACAAACATTTGAAAAATTAAGCAAAACCACCTTATTATAGAATATGTAAGGAAAACAAATTATATATGCAAAGAAATCGTAAATGTGTGTGAAAAAGGAAAAGTTTAACACACGAAATCTTTCAAGAAGTTGTTGTCCTATAGGATAGGATATGTTAAAAAAAATTAAATGTTAAATGTGTGAAGGATAATCATATTATTAATTTAGATAATTTCCCCGTAATCATGGTTATTAGAATCAATAGATTCTCGATTCATATCTTCCTATTCGATTTGATATAGAGTTATAACAGTACGCGCCCATAAGGTGAATAAGTAACATCCTAAATTGCCAATAACCATCTCTATGGTCTATGAAAAACAACACATTCTTGGATATAGAAATCGTGACAAGCGCTCAAAAATCTAAAACTACTTCATCAAATCTTACCATTCGATAAAATTCTCGATTAATAATTTAAGATTACGATTCGCAGAAGTATCTCGATGCGATACCTATGCCGAGGTACGATGCCTATGAAAAGAAGTCGTTGTGATATGACCAATCAGTGGACTTCGGAATGCCCGGCACGTGGAAAAGATGGACTGGTAACAAAATCAATTGTGCATCTGATTATCATTTTTAACCCTTTTGGAAAGATAATTCCAAGACCGACCCTCGCTAATGATTATTGTTGATGTCAGTGCCCAGCTGTGCCTTTGCAAAGGATCCGGCCGGATTAGTCTACAGATATTGAAGTAAGTCCGATCAATCGGTTCTAAACAAGAAATGGGCTCATGTGTTCTTAAGGCCCATTTTCTTAGGAGAAGGAAATAAGAAGGGAAAGGGCATTCGATGATTGAAATTCATCATGACCCATCAAGTCTTAACGTAAATGTACATCAATTGGGTCGTTAGCTAAGCGGTCCAAGACTTGGTTTGTAAATGCACATAAAAAAAAAACTTGGTTTATCTGTAAAAGATTAGTCGTACGCTTGAGCTGTAGACCGACGCGTTCGGCTTTATCCCTCGACTTTTGATCTAAACTTTTCCGGCTCTCGCGCTTTGTAAAAGCACTTGGTTATGTGCTTTCTTGTCGCCTTGAATCAAATATTCTAATAGCATGTGAGGTAAAACAAGAAAATGTTCAAATACTCGAAATATATTTAGATTTATGCGATTTGGCCCGACATCGTGCCATATTAATTGGAGCTACCACGATCGATGGAGCTTTACAGTAATTATTTGAGGTCGAAACCATGGGTTTCCCTTTCTCCTCGAGTAAATTATATAGAAAAAGCCCTTTTTATAGAAAGACATGGATACCATCGCTTGTCAAGACCAAATTCCATATCTTTTGAGTCGTTTGTGCAGCACTAAGTCCTATCTCCAATTGTAAACTATACTGCCCATTTTTCTCAAAATCACATCGACATCCCTTTAAAAAAGAAGAAGAAGAAGCAAACTACTTCTCGTGATGTTCTAGGTGCGATTCTTCTTTCTCCTGTTCATAAAAAATAAAAATAAAGCAAATACAGACTCATGACGAACTGATGCACTAATCGAAATACGGTGTCACGGAACATGCAACCAATCGATAAATTGGATGAAGCAATGGAACCCGAAGAACATTCTCGATTTTACACACTTGCCAAAGGCCCAAGCATTTTTAAGGCGACGGTGTATCCTAGCATTCAAACTCCGGAACCCTTCCCGCCCGAGGGATCAATGGCTAGTTTCGGACCACGTCCCCATCGCTGCCACCACCAACCGGTCCGGCTCACCGCACTTGGTTTTTTTACCCAAAAGGTGAGCAAGGAGATGGGTGAATTTCGAAAAGCATGCACATAATAAAATTTTACAGACATGTGATCTTTGCCCTCCCACTTTTTCACGGCTAGGTGGTGGGTAAAGATTTTCACACGAAAGCAGGACCGGCGCGATGAAAATCTATAAAAAGACTCACCGAACCGAATTATGTTTTCGATAAAGGTCGCGGGTGAGAATTCTCAATTCAAAAACTTAGATCAATAGAGAAAAATAAAAGTGGATTGCGTGAAGATCATAGAGAGCATATGAACCCCTGAACAAGCAATAGAATTAATTATGATGCAGACGGTCCCTGGAATTAGGCTTTACATATAATATGATTCCCAACTTTTTTATTCGTCCAATACAATCCCTAATTTTTTTTTATTACGGTCTCAACTTAATCCATGAACTATGTGAAGATGTTACATGTTGTCTTTCCATCGATGCAGCTATAAACACAATATCGAGCATTTTCGGTATAGTTCAAAGACCAAATTGAATATGTACACAAAATTTAAGGACCGCATTGATCGACGCAACGGGAATCTTAAGAAAAAGATTGGGGATCAGAATTTTCAATTCGAAAACTTAGATTAATAGAGAGAAAGTGGACCGTATGAAGATCACAGAGAGCATAAAGAGATAATGACATGTGTGATCCCTAAATTTTTGCCCGGTGTACAAATTTATTCTATATAGTCCTAAAAAAAAATTTATGCATTCAATGTAATCTCTCAATTATATGAAAATATTTAGTATTTTCTTTTCATTAACCCAAGTTTAAAAATAATACCGAATATTTTCATATAGGTCGAAAACTAAGTTGAACAATCATCGAAAGTCCACGGAAATATTAAACAAATTAGAACACATTAGGCTATAGTTCATATTCATATATCGTATTAAATAAGTTAAAATTTTTGGAGATTACATCAAATATCAAATCGAAAGTTACGAACCATCTACGTTATTTCTTCGGAGCAAAACTAGATGTTTTCAGCAACCTTAATTCTCTTGGGACGAAACTCAAGACTGTAACGCCAAATTTAAGACGAGAGAAGCGGGGGCCGCTCTTAACGTCGGTCAAGTTTCTATCCTTTAGCCTCTCCTTAAGGATCGGTCATGATGGGAAAGGCAATGGCTTTTTCTCTTTTAATGGCTGCGAGGCATCATGAGTCCCCATGACTTTCGACTTCATTCCATCTTGTCGGGGCACAACAAAGGTGGCGACACCATTGCAGCCGTACTGTGCTATTCTCCGCATGCACTTTCCCCTCGGGGGTGGAAAAGAAGAAGGTGATTAAAATTTAAAGGGTCGGATCTTGCTCCCACCTATTTGCCTCAATTATATTTAAATATGCATGTTGCTGAATTTCGAGTTTTAAAAAAAAAAGAAAAAGAGAAAAAAGAGGAAGTACTTGTAAGTAATGGTAAAAGCCCAAAAAACAAAACCGCCCAACCGACATGTCAGGGTAAAGCCGTCGATAGAAATTTTGGCACCACATGAGATATGGGTCCGTCGAAAGAATTCTCCAAGGAGATATGATACTTTAGTCGTGTGTAATCGAATTTCATGACTTTTCAACTTGTATGATCAATGGTTTAGGTCTCTCGTATCGAGAACTGACGTGTTGGTAGGTGCATGAGTGTATCGATGTGTGTCATGAGAAGAAAGGACGCGATCTCGCAATTTATGAAAGATAAGGGACATTATGCGGTTGAATCGTTTTAAGATATCAAAAATAAAATTATCCCTTGCGAAAACGTCATAAGTTACGGATGATGACGTGGTTTAAATGTGATTTAAGCCTTAAAAGGGGTGCGTCGATGATAATTAGTGTTCAAGCATGCACTTTGGCATTATTTGGGAGAATTTCAAACGAAGATCAGAAATAAAGGCCCTTTTTTTTTGCCTAGAGAGGATTCAAAGTAAACACAATTTTACAATGTGTGATTTGAAGTGATTGTCTTAATCTCAAACAATGACATGAAAAAAAGGCAACCTTTTCAAATGAGGGAACAAAGTATAACCTGTCTCGGACAATGATATGAAGTAACCAACTCAATCTCGTATAAGGATTGGAAAGTGAGAACTTCGTCTCGATTATGAGCATGCTACGTCGAAGCCTTTCTAACTTTATGAGCGTGTGCATCCGTCGTTGAACTCGATGGATTTGCATATGACTAATTGTTGGGGGCAATTTCACGACGTCAATACCACCAATCGACATTTAGGTCTTGAAAGGACTTCGTCAAATTTCGAAGAATGGATAAAATGAGCAATTTGTTGAACCGTTCGACCGTGGTTCCCCATAATCTTTTCCTCTCCGGTCCTTTCCATCCGTTCACTTGAGATTTTTATCTAACAATACAAGGTCCGCTATGAGTTTTCTTTTAAGAAGATGGCACCGCTTTGGACATTTATTTGAAATAAGGTCCACCTTTCGATATTATTTTTGAAGTTTTGACCTAATCTTGGGTCTTACGAAAACGGAGATCAATAGAGTAAATTGATGGGCATGATATGTGAGATCTGATGGCGTCTCGCACGAAAAAAAGCCAAAAGAAAAAAAGTAACCATAATCAATTTTAATAGGTCACTACTCGAATAAAATCTTCTTCGAGGGCTTGCCAATGCAAATCCAAGTCTAGACCACGACACTTCAAAAAATCGGCCATGCTTGTCTCTGCAAAATCATGCGAATCTCCAATTTGCCACGAGCATGCTCCAACACCCGGTAGAGAAACTAAGGAGATTAGCGTACTTTCATCGGCCGGGGGGGCCGCCGATTCACAAGAGGAAGTTGGCTGTTGTCCGTGCTTTCGCGGTCGGAATCGCTGGATAGCAACACATGCAATAAAATCGGGCCACCCTGATTTTGAGATGTTTAAATCGGTAGGGGTAGCCGTGCCGTTGAATAGATATCATATTTAGGCTGCTTTTAATTTGGTTTTGAAAATGGATTTTGAGGAAATATTGAAAGGTAGTATAACTTACTTTTAACTTTCAACATTCTTAATGCCAGCTTTTCGTCTCAAGACCCTTTAAGAATGACTGTATTTTCCCCTCAAAATTCCATAGAATAGCTTAACCAAACGCATCTTTAAAGAATACGAAAAAGGGCACTCCATCTTTTAGTCTAAAGGCCATTTGTATAGTATTTTACTTTTTAAATTATCAAATACATGACCGAGTTTTATGAGAACGCCGTTTTCTTTTCAAAATTGCCCATCTTCCAACACGAAATCCCCGCATTCATGGAAAAAACTCAGAACCCCATTGAAAATAAAGATCGTTTGAACCCTTTTTATCAATTGGATTCTCACGACACGCGTTGACCCTCTTCGAAGGGGCGTCGGATTACAACGAATCGAGCTTGCGAGGAATGGCAATTCGATCACTTCAATATCGGATTCTGCTGATAGGTGCGAATGTTATTTATTAAGAATAGTGATTTCTAAGTGGTCATCAGGTCAGGAACGATGTGTGTGTTTTCTTTAGTTTTTGAGGACGTGGATTTAAGATACTAGGGACAATGTAGGAGTTGAAATTAAATGTGGATTGGCAAGTGAACTTTGTGAGTTGGCTGAAAAAGGAAAATCGACTGGGAAGTCCATCATATGCTCTTAGTCAATATACTAGCCGAGCTTACACGAATGAGTTTCTTAATTCTTTTTCTATGCGAATCTTTTTCCTTCGATTGAGCCGTCAATTGAAGCTTGGAATTGTTTCGGCGCACCTCAACCGATTTAACTTTCTAGATGACCTTAAAGGCGCACTCCAACGTATCAGTTTGGTTGATGCGGGATTTTATGCTCATGGTAATCTCAATAAGTTTTGAACTCAGAATCGCGAAATAAGTAAGTTTTTTAGTGTATGCATCAACGAGCTCACTATCCCGTGTAACAACATTATCATAAAAAGAAGAGAGTGTGATTTCATTTAGTTGATGTACTACAAGACAAGACAAATTGGTAAGACTTTCTTCTTCTTTTTTCGTTCTATGACGAGAAATTCCATCCCATCCAGGGAAATCATGGTCTCATTTGGTACCCCACCCACATCATAGATCATCTAGAAACATAAGTCAAAGTCCTCAACTATGTGATTGATTGCAATTACCCAATTTTCAGAGTCTTAAAACATACAAGGTCGCGTACACATACACATCCATTCCCGAATCACTAGTAAAGCAGGTATTAGAATGAATTAATCAAGTCACTTCTTATATGAATATGAAAGGCGATTGATGAATTCGATAGACGTTGTAAATAAATCAAAGATATACTCTAAACAAAGTGCGAGTACATAACATGACATATGAAGAGCAATTTGATAGTAGCCCAAGATGAGTAAAACTTTTTAATCATATATTTGTAAATTTGAAGATATTACAAAATAATTCTATACAAGAACAAATCACATAAATGCTCTCGGATTTCAAATTGAATGTATAATTATTCAAACGATGGAGGTGCAATGAAGGTAGGACATAATAATAAAAAAAAAGAACCTACGATTAAATGCATGAATTTTATTTTTTATTTATAAACTGTGAAAATTTGTAGAAATTTGTAATAATATAATAATACGTGGCACTCTTTCGTGTATTATTTTTAATTTCGTGTAGTCAATATTTTAACAAGGTCAAAAACATAGGTCGTTAGTAAACCTGACGAATTCCGCGACAGGTATTATTTTCTTTTCCCCTTCCCACCCAAATAAATCTCGAGGAATCACAAAAAGACAAAACGAAGATGATGAGCGCTGGAAAATGGGAAGACCGGACCAGTCTGCTGCGTCTTGCTCGTCTGCTCTGCTTTTCCGCCATTCCAGAGGGAAACGAACAGTGCGCAGAGACGATTACGGAAGGGAATTTGGAGCATCCCTCCATTGTATTTTGTGGTGACAGAGGGAGAGGAGAGAGCGTGGGAGCTCGAGCTACAACTACAAGGCGATACTTCTCGTGATCTCTCTCTCTCTCTCACCTTTTTACTTTCTCTTTCTTCATTCACTTTCCCCCTTCTCTCTCTCGTGTGTCCCCCTTCACCTAGCTCCTCATCATACTCTCCCACCTAATACCCTTCTTTCATTTGAATATTTCCTCTCTCGCTCTCTCTCTTTCTTTCTCTCTTTCTCTGTCTCTCTCTCTCGCTCAGCCGGGGTCGTCCTGACGTTGCTTGAGGTGAGCTTGGCCTGCCCTTTTTGTTTTCTTGGGCTTTGGTTTCGGTTCTGGTTCTGGGGTTTAGCGTTGTGTAGCGGATGGATGTGGTTGAATCGAGTTCAGTTGGGGGGGAGGTTTCGTTTGATCCCGCCGACATGTCTGCTTGTGTTCATTTGCCCGGTCTTCTGTTTTCTCTCCGCTGTTTGGTTCTGATTCTTAATCAACGAGCGAGTGACTCGGAGGTGTCTTGTCTCGTTTAGCCTGAAGGATCGTGGGTGAGTCAGGATTGCTTTTTTCCTTTTGTTCCCTTGATGAGCAGATCGGCGGAATCTTTGTGACTTTTCGAGTGGTGAGGTTGATTGATTTGTGAGTCTGCGTTGTGGAGTTAGGACGCGAGCAATTTCCCTCGCTTTAAATAATGGAATCGATGTTGACTTACTGAAAATCTAGAGGGGAAGGGGACAAAAACATCTTGTTGGTTGGTTCCATCGCGGTTTAAGTGATTTTGAAACTATAGCCCAGTGTGTTTTTTACTTCGTTGTTTCCTTCTTCTCTGGGAATCATTGCCGATCCGAAATCTATGGACTGGTGCCATTATTAATTCGTCGATTGACCATTTCTTACTGGTTTGGACGTCTTGACATGCCTGCTAAGTGTCCAATTTCGATGGAACTTTATATGCTTGATAGCTTCTGAAGATGGGACCATGATGTCGACTCGATATTATAACCTTTAAATATTATTCAGGGATACGTAAAATCAAACTAACAACCTTTGACATTCACTCTGCATATGCAGTTTTCAGTTGCAGCCGTCGACTGAGAGAAGCCAGGCAACAGAAATAATGTTCGATGTGATTGAAGACTAAAAAGTATGTCTTCTGTGATAATCTTAATTGGCATTTCTTTAGGTTTTGGCAATTATCACCCCTCACGCATGTATATTTTTTGAGGTTTCCCTAGGTAGAAAATGAAACATGAAGAAGTGACCAAAAATGGCTCCTTCATCATTTCGTCCGTATCATAATGCTCGCAAGACCTTACATCTGTGAAATTTGTATTGAATGCAGGATCTGATGTGTCATGCTAAAATTTTGAAGGCAATTTTATTTGACCATATAAATGAGAGAATCGTTATGATTGGAGAGGATTCTAAAGTTTTTCCTTTCTTGGTTGCTGCACTTACCTATCTCCAAAGTGATTCTTCAGAATTGGGTTAGTTATTGGCGTACAGTTAGAGGCTGAATCTTCCTCTTTAGTTCAAGAGTTCATTGGGGATGGCCACGGTTTCCAGTAGTTGTGAGATTGTTGAATCGGCAGAAGAATTCGGTTCCATGTGTAAACAGGATGAGAAAGGTGGACATAGTTTCCTGCAAAAGTCTTTGAACAATTCTTCACTTGAGGATGATATCAATCGCCTCTTTGAGTCGCTTAATGTGCGAAACTCATCTAGGAGTTCGGGGTTATTGCATGAAGCTGGCAGAGAGTCCCTACGGAAGAATGCTTCAAAGAGACCCATGCGAGGTGGTGCATCACCAGCGTCAAGTATTGGAATATCAGAGCCATTGAGTTTGAAGCAGGCTCTGAGGGGATTATGTATCTCTCAAGCTTCAGAAATGGCAGCTATGAAGCGACTGTCAAAGCCAGTTAATTCTCCGACCTTGTCAGAAGCTGGAACTATTAA
Organism: Melaleuca alternifolia; assembly: GCA_019926035.1. Taxonomy (NCBI): domain Eukaryota; kingdom Viridiplantae; phylum Streptophyta; class Magnoliopsida; order Myrtales; family Myrtaceae; genus Melaleuca; species Melaleuca alternifolia. The sequence continues at coordinate 1,256,449 of JAGKPW010002568.1, read as the reverse complement.
AAGGTTGTATAGGGCAGTGGTGGTTGAGGCCGATGGATCTGGCCTTCCTTTAAATGAAGGTGAAGGGAAGGTGTTGGAAATTTCCCTTGTGTCTGAGGGTATCAGTTCAAATACTTCTAAGGGACTGTCTGAGTCCCTTCAGATACCATCCTCAGACTTCGCTCATCATGAGGCTCATCCTTCTTCATCTATCAAAGCAAAAGTACCGCAGTTGACAATCAGAAAATCTTCCTTGGTAGATAAAATTCGTCCTTTGGAAACAGAATCTGCTGGTGCAGAAGTGAATACAGAAGTTGGAAAGGTCAAATGTGTGGAACCTTCATCTCTTCTTGATAGTGGCGAAAAACTTACATTTAATGGTCTGCAAGATGCCGCCCAAGTCAAACTTCCACAAGCAAAACTAGCCCAGAGCAATGGACAAAAGGGAAATTTAGATGCTACGTCTAATTTATCTAGCCCTTTGGCCCCTTCCGCTGGTAAGAGGGGAAATAAATCCAGTATCAACAATCCCTGTTTTGTTATGCCGGTCTTTGGGAACAAAAACTTCATTAAGAAGAAAGTAAAACATGAATCAACTTCAGCTTCCTGCAGTTCCAGTCCCTGTATTCAGAAGTTAGGTGGTGTTTCAGGTCCTCGCATTGATATCATAGAAAAGAATTGTATTCCCGACAGTGAGGGGAAAGAAGTCGAAAAGGCTTCTCCTGATTCGGGTACTACAGATAAGAGGATTGAAGTGAATACAAGTTCTGCTGATACTGGTTCAAGCAACATAGAGTCTACACTGACCTGCAGTAGCAGAATTAAATCTCTCGACAATAAAACTGATGAAGTTTTCAGATCAAAAGAGAAAGGTGAATTCTCTCAAAGCTCAAAAAGTAGCATTGGGGACTACAGGTGTAGCACTAGCATTAGTGAAACAAGTAATCTTAGTGGGTCCAATCGGTGTGGGAGCAGGCCTCATATGTCAAAAGACTCAAGGTGGGAAGCAATCCGGTCTGTTCAGATGCAAAGTGGCAGCATAAACTTGAAACACTTCAAACTGCTTAAGAAGCTAGGCTGTGGGGATATCGGGATTGTTTATCTTGCTGAATTGACAGGTACTAACTGCCTCTTTGCACTGAAAGTGATGGACGTTGAGTTCTTGGTAAAGAGGAAGAAAATGGCTAGGGCCCAGACTGAGAAAGAGATAATGCAAATGCTGGATCATCCATTTCTGCCGACGCTGTATTCCCACTTCTCAACAGAAAAACTCTCCTGTTTAGTTATGGAGTATTGTCCAGGTGGTGATTTGCATGTTTTGCGGCAGAAACAACCGACGAGGAGTTTCTCTGAACAAGCAGCGAGGTTAGTATAAGTTCTGTTATTTCATGAGCTTTTGTGACTTTATTTAGTCTTTTCGAAAGGAATCTGCTTCAATTTGGTCTTTTTTCTAGTTTGAGCGTTGTTCGGTGCTTATGGTCCTTGTCCCTGGCTCAGTTACAGCTTTGTTCTTTCTGTCCTACTGCCAATTGCATTGTATAGCATCAGAATTCGAGCAACACCTATAGCCGAGTCATTAAGCGCTAGTACGCATGGAACTTTATTAATCTGCCAGCACTTTCCTTTGCTTCCAGTGAATCAATAGAGGAATACCTATGTTAATCTTACTCTAATTTTTTCTTTAGGTTCCCATGGAATCCCTATTCTGTCATTTAATGGATGCTTTTGACATTTCCTACTTGTGGCCGTCCCAATTGTTACCGTGTCTGTTATAAGTCCAAGAATGGCTAATAACATGGGCATCCTATTCTGCAAATAACCTTTCACTCTTTGGGCCTTCATTTGTTTGACTTATGCGGGGGGAATGTACATCTTTTAGCATAGGACTTGAATGTCTCAGGTAATTAATCTATATTTCAAAGTACTCCGCCTATAAAGTATAGTTATCTCTTATATAGTCTACTTTTTGGAGGATTGATCTTGATTGAACTATTGATGCATTTGGTGGCTGATTTGTTGATGTGAATTTGTAAATTTCAGCTGGGTCTAGGTAACAGAATGTATTGGCATTATTCATGTTGTATGTGGGATGGCCTCTTTTTGTTCGGAATGTTGAATAATCGTGGTTCCACATCCATCTAGTCACGGATGATGCCTTTGAAACCACGTGTGGAACTCTTTAAGTGCTATAGTAGCATTGCTGGAGTTGTTTCAGCATTTCAAAGAAATTATCAGATCTTTCAAGCTCACATAGGAAACTAATTATTATTAGTTATATGCCACGTGGACATAAGTGAAATTAGAGGAGCGACGAAAAATTTGGAACAACTATGCATGGTTAACTGGAAGGCCTGCTGTGCTCTGGAATCTCATTAAGTGTGGATCTTTGGCAATTAGCGTATGGGAAACTCCAGTAGTTCCTTCTTGATTATGCTGGGAAAAACATTTGGCTATGACTTTACTGAGGACGCTTCACGGCTGGGCGGTTTTTATGGTTTGGAATGACATGGTAGGCTGCGCTAAGATAGTACTGTGTAGTCTGCGACTGCTAATTGATTTTCACCACCTTTGTTCTTTTGGCAATGTTGGAGCACTGATTTAAGATGCCACAGAATATCATTAAGTATATTAGCAAGGCAGTCTATAAGAAATGAGAAGCCATGAACTCAAATTAGCAATGACCTAGTCTTAGTGAGTAAACAAGCTATGTTGCATAGAATATTGAGGAAAAAAGGAGGTGGTCTTAGCAAGTTCCTTTATATGCTCAAAGATATTGATTCATCCGAAATTGTTCTGGGTCTCAGCTTTATTTTTTTCTCTTTCCTTGTGTTTCTCTCCATGGAGGGGAGCTTGAGAGCATTTTCATGATACACATCTAACATAACAGGAATGCAGGTTTTATGTTGCTGAAATTCTCCTTGCGCTGGAGTACCTGCACATGCTTGGAGTAGTGTACAGAGACCTAAAACCAGAAAACATACTGGTCCGAGAAGATGGTCACATCATGCTCTCCGACTTTGACTTATCACTCCGATGTGCCGTAAATCCAACAGTGGTGACATCATCGTCACCTGACACGGAGCCCACGAGAAAGACATCCAGTCCATGCACAGAATCTAGCTGCATCGACCCTTTCTGTCTCCACCCATCCTTTCAAGTGCCATGCTTCACTCCTAGACTTCTATCAATCGCCACAAAAGGTCGGAAAATGAAGTCTGATCTGGCGGCTCAGGTCAGCCCCCTGCCGCAGCTTGTGGTGGAGCCGACCAGTGCCAGATCCAACTCCTTTGTCGGGACCCACGAGTACCTCGCTCCTGAAATCATCAAAGGCGAGGGTCATGGAAGCGCTGTCGATTGGTGGACATACGGGATATTTCTGTTCGAACTGTTATACGGCAAGACGCCCTTCAAAGGTCCTGGAAATGAAGAAACATTGACCAATGTCGTGTCTAGAAGCCTCAAGTTTCCGAGCAGCCCGGTCGTGAGTTATCACGCGAGAGACTTGATCAGAGGGCTCCTGATAAAGGATCCGGAAAACCGATTGGGATCTGCGAAGGGTGCTGCGGAGATCAAACATCACCCGTTCTTCGAAGGCCTCAACTGGGCGCTGATCCGCTGCGCGGTCCCCCCCGAGCTGCCGAGGTACTTCGACGTCGGCGTCAGCGCAAATTCTACTCAGACGGACGTGGCGAAATGTAAGGATTTCCAGAACATAGAGGAGCAAATGGAATTCGAAGTGTTCTAGCCCTTTTGTTTTCGAAAACGGTTCTTGCGCGGGAAAGAAGAATTTTTTTCCATGTTCTTTCCAGTTTTTAAGATTGATTTTCTGTAACATGTATGTAGGGATCTATTGTATATAGCATGTAGGAGAGATCTGGGAAATTTTGTCATCTATAAGTACTGTGACTAGGACTGACAGAACAAACCTAAGATTCAAGGAAAAGGAAGGGTTTCAGTAAGTGCTTAGAAATAATAGAATTTTTGCGAGAGAACCGAGTTATCTATATCAACACCTTTCTTCTACTATTTTGAAGTCCTTGCTTTTCATTTCCAAATTCGAGTACCGATTGAAAGCCGATACCTTTTATGAGAAAAAAAAATTAGAATTTGGATCGGAATTGGTCGTTGAGTTAACTTTGATGTTTTTTATGAGACAAACAATAGAAAGAAATTGGGTCAAAATTGAGGATTGAGCTTAATTATTGTATTTTAAGTAATGGGTTAACACGAAGAAAAATCTCAAATTAGCATGCTTGCGATAAATTTACCGTAAACTAATATTTGGGTTACTAAAAATCATAAAGTAGTATACTTGTGACAATTTACTTTAAATTCATTGGATTCGCAATTTAATATATCAAGTCAATTGAGTTATTTTCATGTATTATCCAGCTCATTAATTTCATGATAAAATTTAATGGAAGATAACGGATGGTAAATATTGTTTGAAAAGTTTTGATTATATTATACTTTTATCAATTAAGTCCCAATACTTTAAATATTGATGCTGACCAAAGGATCGTTAAAGAAAAAATAAAAAAATAACTAAAGAAATATTATCAAAAATTATTCATGCCAAGTCGTGTCATGTAATGATGTAAGACGGTTGGCATCCACATTAACAAATTCCGACGAAAATTGATTGGATGGACATAGTTGGTAAAATATAAAAATGTTTGAAACTCAATTGACGAATTCAAAAGATTTGGAGCTGAATTTAATAAATTTATAACTTTTTTGAAAATTTACCTCAAATGAATCGGTTTAGAGTCTTTAATGATTTGAAAATCAATTTGAGATTTTTCATGACATTAACTTGTATGGAAATTAGGCTAAATAAAGCAAGAATAACACCCCAAAAAATATGAAAATTAGAATCTTTAGGCTTCCCGCGGCTCTCTCTCTTCTCTCCCTCCGCGAACTTTCTGCTCCCAATATCCAAAATTCCTCGACAGTTACAGGGAGGAGAGAGAAAAGATGAGGCCGTTGCGCTCGCCCTGTGTCCGAGGAGCAACGCCCGTTTATTTACCCTTTTGCCACTCCGCTCGCTTTCTCTCTCTCCTCTCCCCATTTCCCTCCCTCCCTTCTTCGCCCGCGGCGCCCCGATTCTCTTCTCTCCGCAGCTCGACTCCGACTCCTCGGTCTCCCCGTGCTCCGTGGCCCAGTCGGGGCTCCTCCGTTCCCTCGGTTCGCTCTTCGATGTCTTCTCCTCCTCCTCCTTCGACGCCGCCCGCGGCAGCGAGCGCGGAGGCGAAGCCCTTCTCCGTGCTCTTCGTGTGCCTCGGCAACATCTGCCGAAGTCCCGCCGCCGAGGGCGTGTTTCGAGATTTGGTGAGGAAGAGAGGGTTCGACTCCACCTTCAACATCGATTCCGCCGGCACCATCAATTACCATGAGGTAGGTTGACTGAACATCTCGCGCTTTCGACTTGAGAAGCTTTGTGTAACTATCGGACGTAGTAGAACTCGAATAGGCCGGGATATCGAGTAGGATCGCCTGCATTCGTAGTTCTTCGTCAGCACGTCTCGATCCTTTTGGCATCCGAACAGGATATTGCGGTGTAATATGTTGTGCTGTGCTATGCTGTTGACGTATGTCGATCTTTGCGTCATCTGCATAGGGCAATCTATCGGATCCGAGAATGAGAACAGCAGCTAAGAGGCGCGGGGTCGAGATCACGTCTTTATCGAGGCCGATAAGGCCGTCTGATTTTAGGGATTTCGATCTTATCCTCGCGATGGATAAGCAAAACAGAGGTACTTCGTCTTCCACGTGTACTTCAACTTAGTCTAATTGCGAGGTTTTGCCAAATTCTGATTGCTCGTTTTGGAACACACTTTATGGTTCTTTTGATGTCCTGTGTATGGTCTCAAGCATAATGTGGTGTTCATGTTTGTCAGAGGATATACTGGAAGCCTTCAATAGGTGGAAATTTAGGGAGACCTTACCCGAAGACGCTCACAAAAAGGTAAGAATGGATTTATGGGGGAATTAAATGTGCTCTGTTGTGGGCGTTTTCTCAACTTTGACAATGGTTTTTCAGGTTAAGTTGATGTGTTCATATTGCAAGAAGCACGACGAAAGTGAAGTACCAGATCCTTACTATGGTGGACCCCAGGGTTTTGAGAAGGTAATATTATCTCTGTCATGGAGTATGATCTCTCATCAGTAACATTTGTGTCATGGAGTATACTCTCTGATCAATAACATTTGCCTCATGGAGTATAATCTCTCATCAATCTTACAAAAACTTGTGGAGCATGAAAAGAATAATTTAGTAGGAACCTCTCTATTCTGTTTTCTGATATACAAACAATCACACCGAACTTCCTAGATATCTCAAGCTTCATACAACTGTGAGAAATGGGCTTGCATGCGTCTTGGAACTAGCTTATTTGGGATATGTAGGTGGCTGACAACATTTATTTAACTTTGAAGCCATTTGATTTGTAGAGCAGAAGTTCAAATTTTCAAATTACTTGGCCTTAGTATGTAGTCAAGCATTTGGATTATGCAAGTTACGCTGGAAAATTAGTTTAGCAAAATGTTAAAGTCTCCTATTTCTGAAAATCAGTTAGTGGGAATTTCCTCATTGGTGGTATCATTCCGTATTCGTAATACCGAAGAAGGCATTATGCTTTATGATTCTGCAGTTATCTCCACAATCTTGACCCAGTTTTTTGGCTGGCTTGAAGGTCGGCTAGATGTGTAGAATGGATTTACTCGCTCTCCTGCATTGGACTTCGTCGAGATGGAGAAAAAGAGGGATAGTAGCTAGATTTAGGCAGTCTATTCCTGCAAAGTTCACCCGTCCCAAGTTAGGGAAAAAAATAGTAAACCTATTCCTGGCCACAGAATTTTCTCTTAACACTCTATAGTTTACTAACTGGCATTACTGTTGGCCAGCTTATATAGAGACGTTCAAGACCCTTCTCCTAGAGGCAGCAGGGGTTTGCTATCCTTTTGGTGCTTAATTACCCTGATCTAGAGGTGCCCGGCATGAGATGGGATGATGGCGGGTGAGGTAATAGCGATTGTGTTGGAGCTCTGAGTAGAAAAAATTACAATAGCACATGGAGGAATAGGCAAAAATGAAGTGCCTTCTCAAGGAGTAATGTGGCGATCGAGTTGCTAGTTATCTTGAATTAAGTCTCAGTCTGGAAGTGACATTAACTCCAATACCTCTGAGCAAGAGCTTTACCACAGTTAGCCATAAGAATATTATTCAGAAAGACAACTTTCTCAACAGAGCATACTTTCTAATTATACGGTTATGTCTGTCCGATTAATAGCAGTTTTTCTTTGTTAAGACACTGCCCTTGGTTTATTGCATGTGCTGGTCTTGCTGACAATATCGGGTACTCTTCTGTGACATCACTATCTGTTTCTATCTTTTTGTGACCTATAATGTTGGCTTACTGCATCGCATCGTTCAGGAAGTTGTGATCATAGCCATTGATTTGTCCTTAGGTTGCGGATATGTGGAGGCTGAAGCAAACTAAGATGTTTTCACCGTTCTCATTGCAGGTTCTGGATATGCTGGAAGATGCTTGCGAGTCATTGTTGGACAGTATTTTGGCTGAGAAAAGTCAAAATTAAAAACTAAGATTTTGTTGACTTGGAGGATTTACCAACGCCACTAAATCGCACTGTTTTATTGTTGCTTTGCAGCATATACCGGTGTATTCATTACGCCAATGATGTTGCGAACACAGCTAGAGATTTTTTTTTTTAGTAATCGAGGTGTCCGGGTCAGCTTGTGCGCACATCGACTATTCCTCAAGGAAGACTAGCACAGCAACCCACCGCCATGGTCCCCCACTTAAATCACAGGCATTTTCCTGGAGAATTGAACCCAAGACCTCGACGAAATCCAAGTTCGCCCTAACCAGCTAGGCTACCCATGAGTGGATACAGCTAGAGATTTTTGTCGATGGACTATAGCAATCACCGTGCTTTATCGACGGTCCTTGGGCAAGGGAGACCCATGCCTAGGCTAGCGAGGATAGCCCATTTTGATGTAGGTGAAGACCGCCCTCGGGCATGGGACACACAAGCTTAGGTTGGTAACGGTTGCCCTCGCCCAAGGCCAACAAAGACGAAAATAATTAAAAGAAATTTTTTTATGAAATTAAAAAAATTGCAAAACTTGTTCGCATTATTGTTCGCATACCAAGTAGGACGGCCAGTGCTAACTAACTAGGTTACTACAATGTCAGCAGTGGTTGAAAGGATTAAGTTGATAAATCATTGAAAAAATTTAGGACCGAATTAACTATGCTATTGAGAATTTCAAGACAAAATTAGCAAGCCGTCAAAATATTTAGAATTAAATTAACACAATTGAAATATTTAAAATTTGATTGGTCGTTGTACAATAGATTTTAAACTTTTTGAACAATCTTGTAGAATTAATTGAAACTACAGCTATTTACATATTCTTTCTCAGGATGAAATCCTGAAACAATCTCATTACTGGAAGACGCTCGGTCAGGAGATGATGATGATGATCATCGATCATCTCCCTCCCACGAAATTTTTTCCCTTTATGAAAAGGCATTTGAATGTCTTCGGGCACGTCGTGGGCCTGATTTAACCAGCAACGATGAGAACATCCACTTCCATTTATGCCTCCAAATGTTCTTTTCTTCTATGCTTCTCATAAATGCACATACGTCCTACTTGGAACTAAACATGACTAAAAGCATCCACGGGGAGTTTTGTCCCTTTAACTCAGTTATCGACGTCAAACGCTATAGTTCTAAAGAATGGGTCCAATAATGAACCCACAACCGAAACTTGAATCCTCTTGACGGTTCCTACAGAGGTTCAAAGACAAAACTGGAACACGACGCGAACATTTTGAAAATCCTCACAAGATGATGGTACTCTACTCCACCAATTTACCTGTTTAAAGAGGCATATCTTATCCTGATCTAAAGCTGTGTCAAAGCACTTGCTGCCTGTGTAAGCCGACATGATTTTCCTGTTCCTTACAGTGTACAGAACAGCAGAATCTGCTAGAAGGTGAAACTATTTTACAAACATGTACAATGCAAAACTCTATTGTCAAGTGAACACCCAGCCCAAACTGATGCATCTGTATTTGCTGATCCTGCTAGAAGGTGAACTATTTTAGAAACCTGTACAATGCAAAATTCTGTCGCAAGTGACCACCCGGCCCAGAATGATGCAGCTGTATGTGATGTCTGGATCATCAGTATTCCTCCATTCAGTTTGCAATAAGACAGAGCTGCACGAAATCGTCTGTCGGCCTGCTAGCTTGAAAAAATTACACTATGAACCTCTTTTCAACCACCGTCCGACCACGTTTTCGTCTTGGATTCGAGCTGATCATACATGAAAAGGCATTCACAAGGTCAACATCCTCTTCATTTACCAGATTCCTCGCCGCAGATGGGTTAGAAAGGAGAAGCTTCGACACAAGATACCCCGCAATCGACCATGTTTGAAAGAGGCGAGCCTGTTTTCCAATAAATCTAGCACACTTGGTGTCGTAATATTCAGGCCATTTGTCCTTGGATATGCGTCTCTCAGCAATCCTTACAGCATTTTCAGCAATCTCTGGTCTGTTCATCTTTATGCAGGCCACAGTGAGCTGTACAAAGCAAAAAATCAATAGATCGTGGTATACACTTTCTGTTTTCCCTAGCAGCATATCTTTAATTGCAGAAAATACAGCAGTGCCGAACAAATATTTCAAAGAACAGTCATGTTATGATGCTTTTAAAAGAGTTACACGTATTTCAAGTAGTCAATAAGGAGTGGACACTACATTGACGACCAAGAATGGAAATGGGCTGAATTGTATGAATTCTAGCTTATGAAAGGAGCACATATTTCATATCAAAGAGTGGAGTCAGTCAGTCATAATGGAAAGGCAAGCTTGGGATGGCAAGCACTTCTAGTTTTTTGCCCTAATACATTTATTTAAATATGACTCTTCCCATCTAACTTCGATAGGGCACTTACAATAGTCAGACACTTGTAACCAATTCATTTGCATTTGGAAAAAATGCAAAGACATTGTCTGCTGTCTCCTTGAAATTTTTGTGTGGAAAGAAACATGATGTTGCTTGTTGAAGCCAATTTGTGGATGAATTATAAAGTATGACAGAGGAGGTTCTGTGTAGCAATTAAAGACCAGGAGTTGAAAAAAAGGAACATATGCTATCCACCATTCAAACATGGACATGAAGATTTTGGCATACTAATAGTAACCAACAATCACCAAGACCTGGAGACAAGAAACTAACCTGCCACAACAAAGTTGGCCAGGAACCTCCATTGTGATAGGACCATGGACTGCCCAGGACATAATTTAAGTAAGAAGTGGAGTAAAAAGCCAAAAAAAAAGATTGCTAAAATACCACTGGCATCAAGATTTAGTCTTACGTATTCTTGGGATCACTGCCTGTGACAATTCGCCATTCCTGGCTTTCAAGAGCTGGATAACATATTTTAAAAGGCATTTCAGCCACAAGGTCTGCCCATTTCACTTCAATAAGATCTAGTATTGCGTGGGACTGATCCACTGTAGCAAGACTGCTTACAATAGACCATAAGTTCCCAAGTGAGAAAAAACGAAAATCCATGTGAGCCGGCTGGAGGTTTCCTATTAAATAACCACCCTTATTGGGCATCCACCCCACCAGCCATGGGGGAATCTGATCTGGATAAATATTAAACTTGTTAACTGCATCATAGGAATATTCCTCTGTAGTATAGCGGTAGATCTCATTTAACTTTCTCATATCAATCCAGTAATATTCTCTGATATGAAAAGATAGTGCAATCAGTCGATTATTAAGCGCTCGAATAAGGTCAGCTGATGCATCCTCAGGGGTAAGCATCTCACGTGCACAGAGCAATGCCGAATAAAACAATGACTGCAAGAACAAGCAACTTTAGTTTAAAAATTTCCATCAATAGTTACCTTTAGCAAAGCTGTTAAAGAATCATTTCTAGATACGAAAATCTTGAACCACGGATGACTTCTCTAGGACCGAAACACGAAATAATTTCAGACAAGGATCATTTCAGTGAAACTATGAATAAAAGTGTTAGATATCCATATTTCCTTAGAATTTGTTCGGAAACAGTGCACAATGTATACCTAGCATATTTGTTGCTTTTGGCGAAATTTATCAGCAAATTTATTTAATACTTACCTTGCGTCTATGCTAGACAACCTTATTAGTGAAATATATCTAGACAATGCTGCAATGACAACATAACGGGAAACTAAAATAATTTACAGAAAACTGACATAATCTACAAGAGTCCTATGATTCAAACTCTTGATGACTACTCTGAAAGCATGATATATCACCATTTCTCAAAAAGAAACTTAAGGTTATTGGGAATCATATTAAAAAATGTACGTCTAGCACATACAAAGAATATAAGACATCGCCCAGAAAAATTTTCTGCTCTAACTGAAAGTTCATACTAATGAAAATTCCTACCTCAATTCCATCCGCATTACAAAAGCATGAAGCAGAACGTGCTCCAGGCAAAATTTTTTACAATGAAACTCAGAAGCTTCTTCATGACTAAAACCTCAATACTAAAACACTACAGTGTATTCTAAAGATGATTCCCATCAGCGAAGGCAGTATACCAATTGACAACCAAAAAGAAAAATGCTACAAAAGTTCAGAGAAGGCATTTACAGGGATAAGTGATCTGCAACAAATTACCACTAGTTACTTCACAAGAAATACTTCTGCCAAACAGCAAATGGTCCGGCCATTGCATCAAATTATATAGTCTTATATTCAATTTTAATCTTCGCACATCCCCATGTTTGATACCAAAATGCCTATAGCTGAACCTGGTGTGTTTTTCCACCTCGAAAAAACACCCTGGTAAAAAGAGTCCTTTGTGCAGGATGAACAATGCAAAAGCTGAACTATCATGAGCATGAAGTGACATAGAACATAATTGAGAACAATATTGCAACAGCTCAAAGAAAAAATTGTACCTGAATCTCCAGAGGATGGCCATGAATTCCCATGCGACGATCAATCATGCAAGAACCATCAGTAACCAGCAATGTCGGGAACATATCAAAACCATCAGCCAGACATAACTTCAAGATCATTTTGATCCCAGTTTGGACATCGACTCTCTCTTGAACAGAAAGATCACCAGAGCACTTCCCATATGCCCGCAACAATATAATCCACCAGAGCCCCGAATCAACTGGTGCCACACGGCCAATTGCTGCTTCACCAAAGTCTGGATCTAATATCTCTTCAGTTGCAGAATCATCACCATCGAGTGGAACAGTACGAACCTTAAAGCTGGCAGGCATCAAACCTTGGCCAGGGCTGTAACTATCCATGGTTTTCTCCCAACTCTGTTCATGGAATGGCATAGTAAGGTGTAGCACTTTAATTCCAAGTAGCAGAACATGATGAAAAAGAAAGCCTGCAGACTTTCCAACTGCCAAGGATCTTATCAATCTAATTGAATCATTCTACTCCATCAAATCAGCAAGTTTGAGTAGTAATCACAACATCAAGTTCATAATTACATGTAAATCAGGTGAAAGATCAATACAGACCATTTGATCTCCACTAATTTAGCAAAACTTGCTGGTAACAGTTAATGCAAGAGCTTCTACTGCCAAATAGAATGTAACAAAGAGAATTTAATACCTGCAACTGAAGAGTGTGAAGGATGAAATTCCTTATAATATCAAACTCTCCCTTCAAAAGGAAAGCTATTCCAGAAGGGACAAAATCACGAATGAAAACTTGATCATAGTTAAGGATGCTTGGACAGCTTGGGTCATTTGCAGCAATAGTACCAATGGGATTGTTGCAATAATAAGCAATGGAATCCCACAACAAATCCCAGGCTTCATCCTCCATTGATTTTGAGCTAATCTTTTGCCCCTTCTCTCTAGTCGCTTCTGATTGCATGCGCATACCAGTTGATGCTAAATCTTCATTTCCATTTTTTAACCTTTGTACTGCCTCAGATTCTTCAATAGTTGGTCGCCCATTCATGCCATTAAGAGAAACCTCAGATTTTGTTCCAGACTCAATTGACACGCCACTATTACTTTCTGTCCGTTGGCATTTGCAAATCAAAGAATGAGACCTGATACATTCGGAAAATCCCCAGGGAGTAGAACCGACAGTGGGAACTAAATGTACCCTAGCTTGATGCTTTAATATTCTCGAAGCCTCATGCCAATGCATCTGCTTTGGGTCTCTTCTCTTACCATAAGTTGCACCACGTGAAAAAGAAAACGCTGGGTTGACATAGTTCGTAGAGGAGAGGAGATAATGAAGGCTGTGCGGTACACCAGAAAAAATATGCAGACATCCTTCCGCAGAGGCCATTGCCATGATTTAAAGAAAGTCTTGTTTAACTCCTTAATTGTGTTGTCAGGTGCCTGTTGATATATACGTGAATCATCACAAGATGTATATAGTTGTGTACACAGACACACAAGCACGAGTGCACACAACTCACACATATATGTGTTGAGGGTACTGTAAAAAAGTATATATTGTTCGGCATTTTGTAAAAAGGTACCCCTTAGGTAATTGTTAAGAAACCATTTAAAGAAAGCTTGCAGTTTTCTAATACACTGTCATTATCTGGTTAAATGTAATCTACGTTTGGAATATAGAAATATTCCCTAGTAAGTATGCTTAACAAGTATCCTCGGGGGACTCGTTAACAAGATCTATATGTTCATATAAACCAGATTTTCAATTGAGTAATCACCAAAGACGAGCTATTTACCTTCAGATATTGATATTAGCTCAAAAAGCAAGAAAAAATATCGAGATATTTATACAATTTAACTGATCCAGTAAACGTGCGTTGTCTGGGCCTATTCACTTCTGATAAGAAATGTCAGTGAGAAGAGATGAGACAGACAACAATTTCAACATTCGAATGTCAGTGTTGCTTCCTCATCCTCATCTTCACCAATGAAACAAACCGTTTCTGCCACGCATCAACTCATAACATGCATCAGTAAGTAATGACTCCTCCGACGATACGTACGTCCTCCTTTCCTTTTTTCCACTAAGTAATGCATCTCCAGACAACACCAAGTGGCTCACTGAAGGAAAACCAAACATGACGATGCAAAAAGGTCAATGCTCTTCAGCGCCAATACTGATGCAAACGCGAATCTAACTAAACCGAACGAAGAGGCGCAAACAAATTTAACCAGACACTCTCCCACATCAAAAACTACGTCGCCGAACCAACTAATCGACACCGGTGCTTGGCTTCGATTCCTCGCGGTCCAGAGCAACAAGAAGAGAGGTCAAATCGATCCTGAATCCCGTCCGCTACGCACTCAATTCACGTTCCACGCAGAGCAGAGTTGACTACCGACGGAGCGAGGAAACGCCAAAGCATCGCAAATGAAGTAGAGAAAATCCTGAAAGCAGGCGACTGTACCTGTTCCCGTTCGAGTCTGCTTGAGATGACAGCAACACCGCAATTTTCTCGGGAAAGTCTTCGGACGAGCGCCGCGAGGCTGGATTTTTCTCAACGAGCGTTCGATCTTCTCGCGCTGCTGTCGGAACGACATGGGTCGAACCGAACCGCGACTCCTCGATTGAGCCTTCGTTTGGCCCAAATCATCATCGGATATCTTTCGAGTCACCAGTCGTCGACCTTCTTTTCCTCGTACACGTAAAGCGAATTCGGGGGGAATTTACTTTTTGGGCCTCATAAATTCGGGGTCGTCTCACTTTGGCCCACCAATTTTTCTTTCTGCTCAGTTTGGCCTTCTACTCCGTGAATCCATCTCAATTTGCCCCAGATTGGCAATTGGACATCATCACAATCGAAAGAATTGAATTTTGCGCCTCGCGTGAGAATTTCCAAGTCGTCCGAGAGGCTATACAAATAGCTTAGACAAGCTCAAAGCAATTTTTCTGAAGTGAAACTCAGGATTCTTTTATTCGTTATCTTGTAATTCCAACCGCTTTAGATTTAACGATCAAAGGCTTGACTGCAAGTGCCTTTTTGTACCAGGAGAGGACGCATTCTTTAATTTCACCTTGCCTTCTCAAATTGCCGATCTATTTTTTGGGAGCTCAAGGGCATATGGGAGCAAGTGAAAATTGACAAGGCGAAACCAAACCATCTCTAGACTATCGGGGTAAAAGTTGAAAAGTTGACATGATTTTGAAAAGATTGGTTGCAACCGTAATTAGGTGAGAAACGTAGTATTTGGCATGGAATCAGGTCTTCGCATGATCACATTAGTTTTCCGCGGACCATACTGATAAAAAAAATAGACCAAGCATTTTGCAAGTGCCTACTCCCTCGGATGTGGTGTTTGTCCCCAGAAAACCCTAATTCCCATAATTTTCTTGCTTCAATTTTCTCATTCATTCTTGGAAAGAACCTCTAGAATCCATGGGAAGAAAAGGGATCACGATGAAAATCACACTAGGTAATGAGAATGTCTTCAGAATAACAAATGATCTGGCCGTTTCTTTCACTGCACTCACATTCGCAAACTCACAGAACGATAGAGATGTGAAATGACAAATGAGGAGGATCCTCTAAAACAATCACACTAACTAGCACATTCAGAAATTATTAACACGATGGTGGAAGTTACCAATACCAGACTACTAATACATTTTAAAAGTTAAAATTACACATGGAAATTTACCAATCACGGATTACTTGGTCTGTGATTTCGATCACAGAAAATTTCGTTTAAAAAAAATTGCATACTTGAAGGCAAAGCATTGACACGACCAACAGAGTTGAAATCGCTATTAACAATAAGCACGCATATTAATCCTCTATTCTTCAGATAATGAGTCGGGGAATCACCAAGCATGGAACTAATATCTGCTTGACAAAATTTGGACATCTATTTACACCTCCTACTTGAGAATTGACCATGCTACATTGTGATCGACAATTCAAACATCATATCTTTCGAATAGAATCACATATTGCTTAGCTTGGCATCACGCATCATCCATGTTATGGTCATTGTCATTTTCCCCGTCATAATACTCGTCATCTCGCTGGATTTGCTTGTCCTGGGTATGCTCTGTGGAGACAGAAGTTCATTTGGAGATTAGAAGGAAAAGACCATGAGAAAATGATTTCAAAACATGAAATGGCAGGGAGAGAGAATAGGCGTGCAAGACAGAAAGCAGAGGGTCTTTTGGATGAATTCACTTACGATCCAATCGTTCATCGGGATTCTGTTCGTCTTCGTCAAAATCGGGAATATAGAAATCAGGTGGAACCTGGACCAAGAAAAGAAAATCAAGGTAAAAAGTAAATATGTTAGTCTGCAGCTAGATAGTAGACTGCTGCTTCCTCTGATCAACATGCTATCTTCACATTATCATCCTAAGCTTGAGAGAGAATATCAACAAGACTTCAAGACCTGAAATTAGACTTATGAGCAGGATTTCATAATCGGACTGACATGGAATATTAAGAATTTAGGAACTCCAACAAATTACACAATCAAGTGCAATAGTCAAGCAATAGCTCAGATATAAGTCTATGACTCTAGTCCGTGATAGCTCTCCTTCATCGTTGACAAACACGGACAATGCCAACTAGACTCATCAAGGGTCTAAGTGAAAAGATCGTTTGCAAAGTAAAAGACGGAGCTCATATCCTTCACTGCACAAGCAAACTCGACATAGCCTCTATCCTGCTGGTGAGCTAGAACTAAACTGACATCAGGATTTTTTGACATATTAGGCATGGATTTCCTTCTCAAATCAGCCAAACAATCATCAAATTCCTCCCTAGATCAATCACTCAGTAGTCTTCATGAAAACCTATTAATATACCTATTAACAACCAACTCTTTGAACAAGAGAAATAAAAGTTGCAACCTCTGCCGTATGGAAATCACTATCAACTGGAGCAGTCACCATTTTAACAATAAAATCACACTCTCACAGTAGAATCCAGGAGTGAAATTGCAGATTTAGAAATTCTCTGATGATTCTTTTTCAGCCAATGTCGATGTAAGATCCCTCAGCAAATCCTTTTCAGATTGCTTACTATGAGCAATTTGATCAAAAGATTATTTCCATGCATGTAACAAGTAAATTTGGTTGATGACCGTGCAGCCACTACAGCCCAAAAACAACAGGGTTCATCTGGTCTCAAGCAAGCAGCACTCGACTAAAGAAAAGATTCTTTGATGTTGCCGAGTATGGGATACAAACCTCCTGCATCTGTACACTCGGGGCATGTTGGATATTACGAAGGTTTTCCAACACTTGCATTTTGATTGCACTAAGATAGGACTTGCTATTTAGATTCTCCTGCTCAAATTACCAAGAGAAATAATACTATCAACATGAAGATTTGATACGTCTTTGGCACACCAACCTTAGCTCTAATCACACACGGTTAAAAGAAAATAAATGACCAAGAAAAATAATTACAAGTATTATATTTCCACGAGGAATCTTCAATGAATAATCAGGAGCAAAGTACTTGATATACTCGTTTTCAGGAATCTCTGCCAAAAAGAAAGCACATTTAATAAGTATCATATGTTTGGGCAAAAGAAGCTTGATTAAAGATGGCATATCTAGATAGTAAATAAGTTGGTGGAACACAAGTTCTTCCTTGAATCCCTAACACCCCCCCCCCCCCAACCAACAGAAGACAAAATGGAAGAAAATGAAGAAGGTCAATGAATTCGATGTACAATGCGCATAACAAAACAGTCAGCTGTCTCAGGATAACACCTTTCAGGTTATTCAAATCATGCAAATTGTATCTCAATAGATATAGTATATTCCACAGAACATTGACATTAGGTCATACCATTCGAAAGCTCGGTATCCAAGAGAACTCCTGTTTCAACTGCCCAACATCGAGCAACATTCTCTTTTGTGTATCCTCCACCACCAGTAACCTGAACAGTAAACAATCTTCATGTGCCAGAGCCACGTATGCAAGGTTAATGATACATGAGTAGATATTCAGTCAGTTAGGTGAGGATTAATTGTTGGGGGGTTATATATAGGGCTCCATGCTTCAGGAAACACGTGAGAATGCGTGTGCATTTTTGTGTTTGTGTGCGCGCGCGCATGAGAGAGAGAGAGAGAGAGAGAGAGAGAGAGAGAGGATACCAACAAGGGCAAATTGAATTTCTTGACGAACTTAACACACTCAGAATGTCCTGCAGAAACATAAATGACACAATAATCACATAGTTTCCATCTGGCTAGTCTTTAGCAAATCAATCCCAACAAAATTAGCTCCAAAAAGGAATCAATCAATAAGTATATAAAGTCCGATGTCAAGAGGACATGGAGGAAACTACAACAAGATATCCACCATCAATAGAGAGATTGAAACAGCCCAAGCGGTCCCCAGCAAGTGAATCTGCCCCACATTGGAGTACAATGGCACCAGGTTGGTATGTTTCGACGACCTTTGCAATGATCTAAGAGACATTTACAAGGAATAAAGAAAAGCGGGCTGTTAGGAAACAAAAAGGACACAGTGAAAATTTACAAAGTCCTTAGCAAAACTTACAGCCTTGAAAAGTCGAGTGAAGCTATTATCATCTATTCCATCCTTGAGTGGGACATTAATAGCATAAAACTTTCCTTCTTTTCCTCCTATTTCCTTCAATTGGAATGATCTCAATAAATAAACTTGACTTTAGCCTCATACTGAATAAATAGGATGGTGGAAGGAAGAGTTCAACAATCATGAGGAAAGATTTAATTTTAGTCAGTGTATATGAAATTACTAGTAAGTACATGAAAGATACATATTCAACAGTCAAACACACAGTTGTCATTCTACACAAACCATAGACTGAATCAGCCAGAGGGCTTGGCAAATTATTAAATCAAAAAGACTTAAAGTAAATAACACCATTCCAAGAGGATATATTCAAGTGAATGCAAGATATAGAAACAGAATGTGGACACAAAAATGCCAAGCGGAATCACCTTAACATCACCAGTTCCTGGAAAGAACATATCCCCAAATTTGTGAAAGCTGACGGTCATTACCCTGCCATGATAACACTGACTATCTGATTAGAGTTCAAAAGGGCAATGAGTAGTTCTAGGAACCAACTACAATTAGTTATTCCAAACTAACAGTTTCCAGAAAAGTAGTTCCTCAAATATAATCACTTTATCTTCAATCAATACATAAATGAAGCTCTTAGATCTTCTAAATCTGAGCCTCTGGCTCATCTAAATTCAGGCAGTTGCAAGTTCCTAGGGAATGGTATCGTAGGTTAGGATGATAGCTAATGTTGCAAAACAAAATATATATATATATATTTCCCCTTTCATTTTCCAAATAGATTCCAAGACCCCTACTTGGTTGAAGCAATAATAAAGAAGGTATATGTCGGGTAAAAAAAGAGAAGAGTTGAAAAAGGGCATGCATGCAGTAAATTTATTGCTCCTCACCTTTTTCCTCTTAGTATAATACATTTATTTGGATGCAGCTTTTCCTCAGGAAGTAAATTAAAAGACAAGATAATGGATGATAGCATTATCTAGCAAAATATAGAAGAAGCTTCAGGGTTTTCTGCTCATTTATGCAAAATACAATTACCTGTCAGTGAAGTAAAAGGCTTCTTCTACACCATCACCATGATGCACGTCTATGTCAATATATAAAACACGCGCATGGTATTTCAGCAGCTCCAATATTCCCAAAACTAGGTCATTTATATAGCAGAATCCAGATGCTTCACACTTCTTGGCATGATGTAATCCTCCAGCCCAGTTAATAGCTATATCACAAAGTTGATTATTTAATCTTCTTGCAGCATCTGCAAGCAACACTGCCAATTAGATTAAATAAAAAGAGACTACCCAAGGTTGGTAACACTGCTGACCACAAATCTTACCTATCGTGCCACCAGCATAAATCTGACAAAACTCAAACAAGTTTTCAAAGACAGGACAATCTTCTCCAAGATTATCTGATCAGAAATAAGGAAAAATTTCAGCTTCAAATCAATATATAGTAGCTAAACTCACTGAAACATAAATATTAGCAACGGTAGCACCATATGGCCATTCTGTCTAAAGACTAGTAAAAATTATCAATAAAATGAAGAAAGGATTGGAAGAAGTGATGAACAGACAAGTTCTCATCCGATACCTGTTGCCAGGCAAGAGAATAATTTCGACAAACACAAAAAGGCAGAAAACTAACCATGCCACTCAACTAATAGGAAACTAGACATGAGAAATTTCCGAAATCAGTCAAAGAGAGTGGCGTCACATGTACCGCTTGAACTCTATGTCCTAAACTACCAGGTTCATGTTACCAGTTACAGTAGATAATCTCGCAATTCAATAACAATAAGCTCCTTAATCCCCATCTTATGACAGAATTGAGCAAAGCAAATCATGAAACGCATGAAAACTTCTCAACACCCCCAAAGAGAAGATCAATTAGAACTGCTTGCAACCTTATATGGGACATCTCATGCGAAAACCTTACATTTTGGCAAGTCATTTGAGAACAAGTGCTGGGTGTCAGGAGTAATCCGGTGCAAAAACTCGACATAATCAGGAGAATGGAACTGGGCGAGCTCAACGGGGTAGGCTTTGTGCGGCCGCTGGATCATTCAAGGAAACAATCAGACACATTTCAAGGGAGACGGAAAGAGAAAAGGATGCAAGACGGAAACTCAGCAACTGACATAAATTTCCATCTTCTTGTGAAGCTCATAAGATAGGACAAGATGGTGAGTCATGCAGAGCCGGTGCGGCTTCATCGGATGATTCGGACCAAAATAGACGCTCCCCACATCACCTGCAATGCAAAATTTCCCCCTTAATCAAAACCTTACAATTCCCGAACCAAACTGAAGCAATTCATACACAAAACCAAGACCAGGATCTAGCGAACCCTCTCGCTCCCAAGTGCAGCTAGACTCAGCTCAGAGATGGGGATTCGGGATCGATCCCTTCTCTTCCTCTGCAGCCCCCACATAATTGATTCGTCTCATTTTTTTTTTCTGCACTATCATCACAAAACCAACAGGCAAGCTCGGACATTCGCACACAAGCAGAGCACCCAGTAAACGAAAGCCAGCGTTCCGGATCCCCCTAAACCAGAACCGCCCAAGCGGTCCGCCAAGCGAGGGAGGAGAAAAAACACAGAAATCCCGCCGGTCCAAGTGAGACGAAAAAGAAGGTCCTACAGTGAACCGTACACGCGAGAGAGAGAGAGAGAGAGAGAGAGAGAGAGTACCATCGTAGAAGTACGAAATCCTGTCCTTGGTTCGCATCCTGAGCTTCAGCCCTGCCAACGAGACGGTGAAGAAGACAGTGTACTGCTACCGAGACCGCACCATTTGGCGTAAAGGGCCGGTGCCGCGACGGAAGCAGGAGCAGACAGCCTTCCTCTTTCTCGTTTCGTGCTTCTTGTCCCCTGTATCTTTGGTTGGTGGTTTGCCTTTGCCCTGCCTTGCCTTCTCGTCCTTCTCGTCCAGGGAGAAGGAGAAGGAAAAGGAAAAGGAGAAGAAGAAGACGGGACAAATCGGGCCCGGGTCCTATTTAAGCGGGCCGGGTTAAACTGTTCATTCTTCCGTCGTTAACCTCTGATGTTTATATAAATATCAGCAATTTGGAAAACTTTTAAGGCCGGATATTATAGAGCTAAATCTCTATGAAAGAGATAATTTGATATTAGGAAATTGAGAACACAATTGAAGCAATCGATCCAGTTAAATATGGATTGTCAAATGCATTTTTATTATAAGGAAAACTGTGAAATTTCACTTAAAAGAGTGATCGGAGCAATAGTTAAATAATCGATGATTTATTTCTGAATGAAAAGGCGCAGTTTGAATAAAAATGATTAGAATTTTACAATCAAAAAATTAGAAAATAAGTAGGTGAGACCTAATTTGGTAGACTGGAATTTGTGTTGCGCCTAGAGGTTGAATAATATAAAAGGAAAAAAAATGGAAATGTGTTGAACCAAAAATGATAGAGGACCCAATCATGGGTAACTGTGTTGGTTAAGAGTTTATCCCTCACGTCGAGATTAAAGGGTCGAAATCCATAGTTGCTAGCACCTTAAGTGGGAGACCATAGAATTGATGTCCTATGCTAGTCTCCCCCAAAGTATAGGGCTCAAGCCTTTGGTGTTGTCCGTGCATGGGAGCCCCGTGGTGGAGTCCTCAATTACAAAAAAAAAAAATAGAGGGATAAGCAAATCACGAGCTAGATGCATAGCTAGATACAGCACAACACTACAGCTTTACGCATGATAGAGACTTTTCGAATAATTATTCAATGAAAAAGATGGTTGAAGTTACGTTTATTTCCCAAAAGTTTTCATAATTTAAAAAAATCAAAAAAAAAATATTTTTAGGAAAATAATTTCCCTTTTCAGAATAAGGAATTCATTTTTTTTATTTTAAATACATATATTTTATTTGACCATAAATAATTTTTTGTTAACTGATTATTCTCGATAAACCATATGCATGAAAATCCAGAAACTAATTCTCAAAAAATTCTTTCACTCAAACAGGCACGCCTTTAAAATAAAATAAAGTGCAAGACGCCATCTCAATTTCAAATTCCAAGTGAACTAATAAGTTACTATCCTAAGATTTTAGCTCATGATCAGTAAACATCATCAATGTACTACAAATTTCTTTTTTTTTTTATTAAATATATAGCCTTGCTTCCGTGTAGTTTCCTTCTTACATAAATATGGCAACTTTGAATTCTTCTAAAGTTGTCATTCACGGGGTGTCCTTATAGGCCAAATGTTATATTTTCACCCCTCAATAAAAACATCAAAAACCTCGATAGGACGAATTTATAAAAATAAAAGAATATCTCCAATTGAGATAACTTGAAAATTAAGCAGTCGTTCTATATAAGATATGAATTATAAAACGTAATTTAATTAAGAAGACAATTAAAGTTTAGTTAAAGGATGCTCAAAGAAAAAATTAGGAAATTAACAGCCAGCACCTAAGCTAAAAAAGGACTTGGTTTACCTAACTCATAAGATAACAACTTATGTAAACAAACATTTTTAAATAAACCTAAGTTGGAAGGCATTAATTTGACTGCACCTAAAGATGATTGTTTCAACGTGGAAATGTATCAAACCAAGAAAAATAAAGCTGTGAGCTTGCGAGGTAATGAAAAGCTACGCTAGTCTCAAAGCTACATCCCTTAAATAGCTTAAAAGTATGGCTAGATGCAACATAGAGCTGTAACGGGCAACTAGCATAGAGACTAAGAGACTAAGTGTAGCAATGTCGAGACATTCATGCTTTTGTTTACTAGTGGAAAAGCCGAGATGGACAACGAGCACTAGCAACCCCGCTAGACATTATCATAGGGGTCTAATATGACTAATGAATACGTGAATTGAGTCATAATTATCTCGCACCACTCGTACCCCATAGCTTTGAGATTGGCAAGCGGGTCTTTTTGACCAAATCAAGACGCTAGTGTCACAAATTGGTTGATTTAACGTTCCCTCACCCATTGGTCTTAGAAAAGCTCTCCCTCTTCCCAAGTCAACCTCACTTCCAAGGAATATATAGAGAAACTTGCATAGAGAAGTTCTGAATTTTTGTTAATCGCGAGATGATATAAATGACGATATGGGTCTTTATTTACAAGAATCCCTCTGATTACCAATATGCGTTTCTTATTGATCTAATATTAGAGAATCCATCTCCCCATCTATCAACTATTTGTATCGATCACAATAACGTCATAGATTAATGTACACTTCCATATTGCCCTCAAGAATATTTTGAAGTGCTCAAGAAGTCTTGGGCCTTTAGAAACTTTACGATTCACCTGTTTATTTGGCTCATTTCCTTGATCCATTGTGCCCCAAAAGCTCTAGATCATGACTAATATTTAGGAAAATTCTTCACAGGAGATATATCACAGTTAGGCAGTACGATACATGTTATTTAGAGTTCCGCTCACAACGTGAATCGAACTTGTGATCTCATAAAGGATAAGTGACCTATTTACCATGAGGCTAAACACGGGTAATTAAGTAAAATAGCCAATTCCCACGTGATCTGATAAATGGCCATCACGTGATTCGGCACATCATCAAAAAGTGAATCGAAGGTTCGGATGAAATGTTATCGCGTCGAAAAATATGTTCACAAGAGAATTTTCGATTTGGGCCGACGTACAGTGAAAGCGGAATAGCCTATGAACTTATTCATTGCTCATCATATGGGCCGATGCCCGACCCATGAGGGGGCCTTACCGGCCCAATCGGGTTCGGATCTTCGCACTTTCCCACTACCCTATGCCACGCGGCTGCTTGACTTTCACTGGGTCTCATCCCTCCGTCTTCTCCATCCGCCATCTTTCCTGAAGCCCCAAGACCATCTCGAGCCCTCGAATCCTCTCTAACTTCACGTGAGTATCGTCACCTGATCTTCGGCAAAATTCGGTTTATCGTTTTGAATGGTTTAGATCCTGGATTGGCCTTGTAATTCGGTCGATGTCGTTGTTTGCCATCGTGATTTTCGGTATCCGATGTGGTAGTCTCGGTAGTCTTTTTTCATGTGTGGGTCTCGTTGGTTGATTGGATATGGATCTCTGCATTGTTTGTATGTTCTGTTGGGTCACCTGGTTGATGGAATAGGTAGATTTGCTGCCCCGCTGCGGTTTTCTTGCGGGATCGTGTTTCGTTTCCTTTTCCACTTAGGGTTTACAGTGATTGAGGTTCTCATTTAATGCCCAGAAGAGAGTTACGTTGGAATTTTTATTGACTTGGGATGATCTGAGCTTGGGTGGGAACTTTTATTGTGTAGTTGTGTGCTTCTGCAATAGTCATATTGGATGCCATGAGCTCCACGAAATACTTCTTTCAATTACATTGAAGCAATTGTTCGTTAGTTCGATTAACAATGACAAATGAGGGAAATTAAGGGGTGTTGGGAAAGTGTGCTTCTGGGTTCATCCACACAAGCGCATGTTCACTTGTGCACTGTCGCTCAATCACATGTACAGAGGTGGTTTTCTGCTAGTTGTACTGGGTTTTGTAGATCAAACTGTTAATTTTAGATGACAAGACTGCCAATCATAATGTTAGATGCAAATTTAAGTATTAGAGTGAAAAGCTTTGATGTTTTGTTGTGTGGTCATTCCTCTCCAGACCTCTTTTCCTCTTGTCGATATCTTGTTATATGATGCTATGGAAATGGGAGCTGCTTTATGCCTGGTCTGCATTCACCCATTTTCATGTTCTACGGCTGCCAAGTTAGATGTGTAAAACCTTGGTCTAAAATCTTACTTCTGCAATGATCTCGTTATTTTGCAACTTTTTAGTCCATAAATGGAGGTTGCAGGTCCTACCTTGCTGAACTTTACATGGAAATGATTTTTTCTCCACACGTTGTCTCCAATGTATTTATACACGTTCCGGCTCGTTTCATCTTCTTGCTATCATAGAAGCATGAAACGATGTCGTCATTTTTGTCAATCCTTCTAATTTCCCCTCCTGTAAGTGGACATTGCATGGTTGTAGAGCTTTTGCATTTGGCATGACCTTAACATGCCCTTTTTTTCTTTTTCGTTTTTTCACCCTCTGTATGTCGTTGGGCTATGATTTGAGGTCTTGATATATATTCATGAAGCAGAATGTCAGAGGCGCCTTTTAGACCCCGGGAGAAGCTCTTTGAGAAGCAGCAATATTATCAGAACATTCACAGACATACTTATCTGAAGGGACCTCTTGATAGGATTACCTCTGTGACAATTCCCCTTGCTCTGGCAGCTGCGTCGCTGTATATGATTGTAAGTCTCTTTTCCAGAGTTCATTCTCACGGGCCTATATTCATGATGTCAGAGTTTCTGCTCCCCATGCGTAAGGTTATTGAGATTTATATTTTTTGTTTTGTTCAGGGTCGCGGGATCTATAACATGTCCCATGGGATTGGGAAAAAGGAATGATTCTGCAATTTCTATTTGGAAGCAGAGGATGCGTTTGCTGTTTGACGGGACGAATGCCCTAAACCTGGTTGTTTTGTTTTGAAGTATTGTGTCATGGAATAATTTGCATAGATTCATTCCTTTCCGCAGTGATGGGACTGACAATATTGTCTTCTAGTCTTCTTTGATTTGTTCTAAATGATACTTTCTTTTCTGGATAATGATATCAGCTTTTTAAAGTTTTTGCTTGTTTCCTGGCATAGATAGATTGTTGCATCAAGACATGACGGTCAACCTCTGGATTGGCTTTAAGGGGGCTTGCTTATCCTAGGTGAATTTAGATCTGAAGTTCTGTCCATATGGTCGTTCTTCAACTTGCCTTGTCGAAGTGATGGTTGCAATTTGAACATTATATCAATAGAGGAATAACCATTAGCCTTATAACGACGTAATATTGGAGAATTGTGGACAAGTGAATGGTGCTACATCCCTTAGGCTTTTGGATTGATAGACTATATTTCGCATTAGCTGTCCAATGGTGTGGATATGGATCTATCGATGCTTTGGTTATTAGGTGAAATGTTGAGGATTCACGACATATTGCTTCGATATACGTAAGAACATGATCTAGATCGTACCTTCCTCATTCTGCCATGAGGGAAATATCCCAATTAGTACAGCGACACCAGCTTGCTTGCTTTCCTTTTACATGAAGAGGGAAAAGGGCTAGTTAATTGAAAAGATCTTGCCTGGATGCATCTGTTCAACTCACATGCATCGTCTGATGACATGGGATTTACGCATGTCAGTTGGGCTCATTGCTCATTGCATCGGGGGCATGCAAGTAAGTCTGGACTCACTTTCAATGGCTGGACTGGCACTTACAGCCTTGGCAACCATTCCTTATGATCTTGGGAGAATAGGACTGAGAGTGGACGCTTGAGTTTATCAGGTTTATGCAGGCTTTTATACATGTATGGGAAGGGTCAGATTGAATGCAATGTTCTGATATATTATCCCTGAGAGTAGGATCCAGATGAATGATGCACAAAACTTGATCGACAGATTCGACCCGCTATTACCCAGCGTGCCGGATTATTTTCTTCCCAGCATAGCGAGTTTCTAGCAGATTGTTCTTTCTGTTTCCACCATCCTAAATGGCGACTACATCGTGGGAAGGAAAAATGAATGTTCAGAGTGAAGACTCTTTGCGGGGCTAGCGCTTTGAAGCTAACTGGACTCCATCTAAACTTCTGTGATTCCTTTAGAAGTGCACAGTTTCTTGACATGGATTCATCGCTCGTGAGTGTTGCCATGTTCTCTCTGGCTACTGCTATTTCGTCATCAAAATAAGTGGGATGTAGATGAACCAGCACATTGAGGAAGATGTTGGGTGCGTGCGCAGTCACATTTTCTCCAAGAATTTGTCATGAAATGCGGGAGAATTGCATTTCGGTACCCCGAGTTTTCGGGATTGTGGCAAAGTTTACCCTCAATTTTCAACGTTTACCCCTTGACCTTTTCAATTGGTGGCAATGTGCCTCCTAAGATTGGCTCCATCCAAAATTTTATTATAAATCTGATCGTGTAATTGTACGTGATTAGTTATGGAAATTAAATTATAGCAAATAGGTATGTGAGAAAATACATAGGGACTGCTCAAAAGTATATTTCAAAACTATATATATTGATGTGCACTTGGCATTGACTCTTGTCGAATTTTTTCCGAATATTTATTCACATGCTTCCAAATGTAATATATTTTTAAATTATTCTTCTACTTTTATATGTATATCATATATGACGAATTTGTCCTCCATAATCGACCGCGGTCAGAGCTTTAAGCAAAACCAAGACGTGGTCGGAGTTGATGCTAGAGGACACAATGCAACCGATATTTAAAACTGTGGGGGCAAATTGGAGAAGTTCCAAAGCTGGGAGGCAGTTTGGGTCGATCCTCAAAACTTTGGGGCCAATGGGTTATTTGCCTCATGAAATGCTCACGCTTTTGCATGGAACTCCTGCATTATATGATATCACTGTCTAGAAGATTTCATGTGGAGCCCGAAACAGGGAGTCCCAAAGGTGAACATTGCCGATTCTTTCCTTGAGCGAACCACGGATGGCGCAATAGCCCGTGCATGCCGCGATCATGACCGGAGGATGATGGGTGGATTTGCAAGAAGAGTGAAGGTGCCAATCAGCAGATCGAGCTGAAGCACTTGCGCCTGTGGAAAGATTAGAATTCCTCTCTCCTCGATCAGATGGAACTTCTCCAAATGGAAACACATCACTTGGATCTGATGTGGGCTTTAACTAGTGCAGCTCGGATTAGACTGGACGCCACGACGCCCATCAGTGAAGCCCAATATAAGATTGCTCGTGTTTCTCGTTTGGATTGGCCCGATGCAATTAGACCTGTCGAGCCGGTGAATCGGGTTAGGTGGCAAATGATCTAATTCAAATTTACCCTTTCAACCCATTTTGGCTCATTTCCATGCAATAATAATAATAATCTAATTTACTCATTTAATCCGTTTTGAAATACAAACCTAGTGATCCGTATCTAACTTAACACATATCATATGCACTCTATTTTTGCTAAAACGCTTGCATATTTGATCAAATTTAAAGGAACTTGTGCCCAAACTGAGGAGAGAATACGGAATGAGAGCGTGAGATCGAGTGAGGACGAGAGAGTTATAGTATTCGATCTAAATAAGTTGTGAACCCATTTAATATCAAATAATTTTGGGTTTTATTATTATGAATTCATTTATGACATATTTACTGAATATAACTAACTCATACAAAAACTCAACCCGCCAAATATGGGTCAAGAAATGAGTTTATGACTCATTTTGACAAGTCTAGTTGGAATAGAGAGGCCACCACGAATTGCTTATTGAGTGGCCAAGGGCCAAATAAAGATGGCATTGCCAATCAATTAGCTTTTCAATCCTCCTATAGCCCTTTGGGCTTTATTGTGTTCAGAATGTTCCCCTATTTATGCACGGACTGAGAATGTTCTCCTATTTATGCATGGACTGAGTTAAAGTAAATGAGAAAACTTTTGATTCGTCCTTTTAAAAATAAAGTAAAATTCCCTATCAAAGTGAATCAAATTGACTTCTATTGGCCATCCCGCGACTTTTCCGCCTCACGTTACGCCTTGCTGAAAGCTGAAGGAAGGCGAGCAGGCTTGACAAATGAAGGCACTTCTTGACTAGGGTTAAACTCTGCTCATTCAAAATTAGACGGATAGGATCGCGTTGACTGACTTTGGGATTGGATGTAATGAATACTCGCTTGGAATTCTTGGCTGCTTCTGTTTGTTTCGAGTATTCAAGCTTGGTGAAAATATCATTTTCTGAAGATCGATTGTCATGGATAATTAATTGTCAGATGAAACGGCCGGTCCATTCCTGAACTTCGTTTTCCGAGCATCTACTGACTTTTGAGTGTTTTTATCTCTCGCATAGCATTGAATGCTCCTCTCTGCAGTCCTCATCTCTTCGTGGAAATGCTTTTGTCAATCTTAAAGTTTCCCTTCAGCCAAAGGCAGTGCAATGACTTGGATTCCAGTCGAACGTCTTGCATCGTTCATTGGGAATGTGACATTTTACATGTTGGGGGTGAAGAACTCCTAGACTGATATTTGCTTATCGATGCAAAATCAGCAGCATGCTCCTCACGTCCAAGACTCGAAGCCAGGATCAAGCAGGACCAAAGCCAAAGCGGCGGGCCGAACTTGATCTGAAGAAGGCTACGATCTGCCAGTTTTTAGACGTCGACGAACATCGTTCAGATTCAGAAGAGAGAAAGGCTGCTGTAATTGGAATGGAGCATCTTCAATGTGACGAGCTGGTGGTGCAATTGTCCCCGCCTTCAAAGGCAAAGGGCATTGGCGGGCTGGAGGAGAAGGGATTGGGGGTGAAGTAGTTCTATCTAAACGAATGGAGCTCTAGACTCCACTGGAATGGTTAATGATGAAGCGTTATAAGCAACTAAAAAAGGGTGATCATAACAACTTTCCAAATGCACCTTCCAACTAGTCAACCGCTTGTTTCGGCCAAATTCCAACCCGGTGGGTCAGGGAAAGGGATGTGAATTGACCAGAGAGATGGCACGAGTTCAATTCACCACGCCCGTCGAATCGCAGACCGACTCGAGCATTGGCCCTGTCTATCCTAATTCGTGGAATTAGCGGGCTGCTACACTGTGTCGATCGGCTCCTTCGCTTGTGTGCAACCCGCGGGGCATGAGTTGCAGGACAACATCCATCCTCTGGCGTCTCCAGTCGATGTCCATCTTTTTTTCCCGAAAGGAACGTAAAGTTGCGCATGGAACGCTGTGTTTTTAAGTCGCGGCGGGACAACAAGGGTGCTGAAAAATGCCAACGCTCCAAAAGAATCTAGACCAATTTTATAAAGGGCGAGACAGCTGACAGAAGAAAACAGCGTTGAAAAGCACCAGAAAGCATTCAAAGCAGCAGGGGGTTGGCTTTGTGAAGCTCCCACTAATTGACATATTTTTTAAGCCAGAGGACGCCACATTTGACATTCTCCCCTTTTGCTCGGTATGTATGACTCCTGAAAGCGAAGAGCGACGTTTCACCGTTCTCCAAAATAAACGTTGTGCCAGCAGCACTACTTTGACTTCTTTGCCGCTACAATACAACCCGTTTTGAATCGTCCCCCAAGCCGCTGCACTGGCAACTAAGTCTCCTGCGAAAGCGTACAGGAGAGGAGTGCCATACATCTATCGCGAATCGCGAAAACCAATCCGGGTAGAAAATAAAGGTCGAGAAAATGTCGATCTCAAATATGGTCGCAAAGTCAAGGTTCATTATTGATTCGAAGATGCCCCGATCGATAAGTTGTCGATTTCTCTCTCGGGAAAATGACGTTGAATCGCACTCTCGGCAAATTTCCACATACATCACTCCGCTCGACATCAACATTGCCATCGGCATTCCGAAAATTTGGACGAGACCGGACTTTCCGAATGGTTCGTGCAGATATTTCTAGATATTTTTGCCCCCTTCCTACAAACGTTATCTCGATGCGACCATACCTTCAGTGCAATCATCAAACCATGCACCCCCCATTTTCTCCAAGTCGACGCACCAGATCGGGAACGGCGTTCTACTTCGGGCGGCTGACTCGGTCAACAAGCTTGACCAAGGTTCCCTCTGGCGGGCAGGAAAAAAAGAAATATCCGTTTGCCGTGTACATCTGTGTGGAAAAAAGGTCCCTTGCTTTCGCTGATCGTTTCAAAGGGCGAAAATGTCTCCACGTTTAATATAATTCAAGCCTTGTTCATTTCTTAACACTCCACTTCTTCAGCCATCCTTCGTGGACTAACTTTGGAGTTTTAATAGTTAGGGAGGGGCAGTTCGGTCAGAAAAAAATGGAAAATTTCAGAGCCTAGGAAATTGCTTGTCCGAAAACGAAGGGAGAGGAGGAAATTGCAGTCTCCAAGTGGAAAATCAAACTCTCTCTCCCTCTTGAGTCAAATGAATGGTGCGTTTGATTCAATTTTGCCAATAAATTTTGAAGGCCTTGTTTCTATTGTATTCTATCTCATCGTATCACATTCTGTTCTTCGATATTTGAGATGGTGTGTAGGTTCGAGATAACCTTTTGATTAAAGAGGAATCTATACCAATCAGTATGGTTCAATTAAAGTTTATTGAGAAAAAAATAAGGTATTTGACAGTAATTTTTAAAGAATTTTGAGGTAAAAATTTGGTTTTGAGAATGCCGAAAAAAGCTGAAAGTAAGTCTCAACGTTTCCTTAAAATACAGCCGAAATACCATCTTATATTTTACTTTTATTGTTACTTGACAAATTATTATTATTATCTATACTAATTTTATTAGTGGAGGACAGCGGCGTGTCAGGAGCGACGGGGTCCGCGGTCTGATCTTCCCGATCGGACCGCTCGCTGGCGGGGCCGGTCTGAATTGATTTTATTCTTTAAGTCAAATTGGCTGGCCGGAAAAGAAAGGAACTTTCTTGGTTGGCGACCGCTCGAGCCGAGGTGGCCGTAGTCAGACGATAACGATAAACAAACGAGACCGAATTCCGCACGTGCCGCACGGGGTCCTAAATGAATTGGTCCTTTTTTATTGGGGGAATAACAACAGCCATCGGATGCTAACGATCCCATCTGTCGGATTGTACTTTCGCCGAACCGGACCAATTTTCCTTTTAGGCAACCTCCATTACCTGTAGATGACGTGGCGTCAGAAGACGGTAAAATATTCGACCAATAGAAAAAGAGAAAACCCAAAGGGTGGGGACAGACAGATAAGATTATTCGGTCAGGCGGGACCCAGGAAGCCACTTGTCCTTGCTCAGACAATATGGGCATTATAGGAAGCCCGTGAACAAACAAACGTGTCAATTAGTGGACGGGACAGTCGCTAGAAATCGGGGGTTTCCGTATCGTTTAGCTGCCTTCTCGCCACTTGATTCTTAGAAGAGAGAGAGAGAGAGAGAGAGAGAGTGTGTGTGTGTGAGAGAATCGATCGTTGATTTATTCTTCGCTTTATCAATTTAGGCATAAGTTTTTTAGTCTCACCAATTTAATCACGTGTGAAAGAGAAATTATCGTTTATTTACATTTTCTCCATTACTTTCATACAGAAGAGAAAAGTTATATAATCAGTAGTGAGCCTATTATGCAAACTTCAATTTAGTTATGAGCTCATCAATTTCATCAATTTAGTAATAAACTTTTGCACTAATGTAATCGTTCCGATCGATTTTTATCGATTATGTGCCGATTGGAAATGCTATTTTGCTAAAATATTTAGGATCGTGTTAGTGAAATCGAAAAATATATATGATTGAATTAATGTTCATACAATAAGTATAAATCTGATCAAATAATTTCTCTTATAATAGGATGATATCCATTTTGGTGATATTAGTAGTAACAAGGGTGGCAAGGTTAGGATAAGTCAGGCGATCCGTTTCCTTAAACCCCCTCAAAAAATAAACTAAACCCCTCTCAAATAATGGAGGGTCGTCCGATTCCCCATTAATGGTAGAATTCAGATCGTATGGTTTTATGTCAGACGATCCAGATATGCTAAATTAGGCCAATGAAATGGTACCTGGAGCTTGTACGTCTTGTGACAAGGGCTAAAGTAGAATTCACCCTGCCCCTTCACTAGCAGGTCATTGGGTTGACTCAACTTGACTATTGCAACTATTTATATAAGATCGCGGACACCACCAATTTTCTCTCTCTTAATAGTTAGTTATCTCTTTTCTTAAAAAAATAGAGAAAAGGAAGAAAGAAAGAAACTTATCCCCGCACCTACTTGTTCCTTGTCTCTCTTGACAAGTAGGGAAAATGAAGTAGTCTCTAATCTCCTACGCATCACGTCCCCGTGATAATTTGGCAGGTCATTGTCCATGTGACATTACAAAGTGATTTCCAAGCATTTGTCAATAATATGTGCTAAAGAACAATATTTCTTTGGATAGATATTTAAAAAGTGTCGTGTCCGCATTATTATGTGACATTTTGAGATACATTCCCCCTTTTTACATCTAAAGTGTAAGAATTTTGTGGTCGAGGGTCTTTAAAACAATCGTCAGGCATTCGATTGAAGAAAATTTTGTAATTTTCAATGCGTCGTGTTCCGTTGAGAATAGCTCCAACCGATGGAAATATCCTTCACCCAATGTCGATTTTCTATTTATGTTTGAGTCGGGACTCGTGGAAAATTAGACATGAAGTACGACGCGCGATGAAGAATGAGAACTAATAAATGTAATGGAAAAGTAAATTCAAGAATTGGAAAGATATTTTAATAAATTGAAAGATACATAGTTTTGTGAATGACCGTGGATCTTTTATAAAGAAAACATTGTAGCCATTCATATCATGCGGTCAATGATTAGAATAAACAACTTGTTGATTGTATTTCGCGATTTACAAGCAGCAGCAACAACATATACATGAAAAGAATACCAGCCCAGCAGCTATGTTTCTGCATCGATCGCCGGATGCCGATAAGCTCCTTGACGGGTCGGCCGTTTTCTTCAAGTTATCCACAATCTTTACTGTTTGTCAAACTCTATTATTGTGGATCAAGTCCGTCGCTGGTCAATTATAACCAAAAGCCGGGTCTTTTTTGGGCGTCGACACATTGCCTTTCTTGTATTTTGTCCATTCGAGATATTGAAAATTGACATATTTTTCCCCTTAAAATATACTCTTTTCGAATGTTCACAGCACTCCGACCCAACTTGTAATTCTGGCACGCGAGCGTTGATTGGTGCCCAACTAGGCGGACATGGACAATACATGAAGAGAGAAAGAAGAGGACATAAACGATAACAGCGACTCACGTCCATATATGTCAATGTCCTGTCAAGTGGGACGACGGGAGCCGGATGTCGCCGCCGCCGCCTCTGCATGCATGCATGCACTTCGGCAGATTTATTGTATTCGCCTTCGCTAATCACGATCTATTAGGAGTTAATGTCTGCTGTTAACTACTTCAAGAAGCAATCCTGATAACCCGCAAAATCATTGATTGCGACGGTCAATTCCCCGATGGAAACGCCCCCGCCCGAGAGCGCGAGATTTTCCTGGGCAGCTTGTCGAGCTTCTAGAAAGCGTTGAAAGTCGAAGCTGGGGGCGTTCACTCCTCCTTCCCACGTCTTCTTCCTTTTCAAACACTGTTCATACAATCACGTCGCCGATCACCGTCCTCAAGCTTCTCGAGACGCCCGTTATTCAGCATCCGTCTACGGAAAGATCGCGATGCCCACTAAAGTGCATTTCTCGCTCGATACGCCGGAAACGAGGACATCGATTCATTCGATGTGTTTAATTAGGTGTCGGCGCTCGGACTCGAGTTATGGGCGAAATGGTCGCCGAAGGAGTCAGTTTCGCACCTTCCTCCGCGGTTAGCATTTTCTACCGTGAACGAATTTAACCATAAAGACGGTCGTCTCATCGCCTGTTGGTTCGCTTTTGTGAAAGTCATGCACGCTGGGGACTTTTTGTGCGCGTTAGATCATCTCTCCGGTGGAGTATTGATGTTGACAACCGTGGACTTTTTCAACCTTCGGGGATTTTTATTGAAGTTTCGAAAGGATAACACGAGGTGTCCTCGAGATACTTTCATTAGATAGATATAATGTTGGGGACAAAACTAGTAACTCTGTACACATGACAACCGTCCATGAAAGTATCCGCAATCTTTTATAATGATTAGGGGAAACTAACCGTTGCATAATTAGGCTCTTGGAGTCAAAGGTAGCAACTGGTGTAGTTATCAAGTAGTCGTCGGATCTGGTACGGAGGACACTACGGTAGGCCCACTGCACTCGGTCATCCCGGTCCCACTTACCCCTGGATTCACAGTGTCACAGAGTACCGCCCCTCCCCCACCCCACGCGCTCAATCGCGCGTGTAAAATACGCTCTGTCTTTGTCCTCGAACCGAAGCATCTATTTCGGGTCAGCGAAATACGGCTTTCCATCCCACGCCTCCCCTTTTAAATATTACCGGAAAAGCAATTCGGCGCTCACAATTTAAAAATGATGCGCTAGCCCTATATCGTCCGCACGATCGGACAAGTCAATCCGAATCCCACGGCTAGGAAATTTCCTTCTGGAACGGCGCGAGTGGAGCGCGAGACACCGGATCCGTGCGTTGAATCTTCAACGCCTCCCGCAAGTTAGCTCAAAGCCGCGGGACGGGACTCGTCGTCCCATTTTGACCGACGACCAACACATACACACGCACAGGGACGCATTCATGTTCTTGCTCGTTATTGATCCTCCTCTTCTTCTTCTTCAAATCTATATATAAAGTTCCTCAAGAACCACCTCCTCAAAATATCTCTCTCTTTCTCATCCTCTGTGTCCTCCAAGTTTTCTCAGAAGCACACCCCACAGAAAAGAAGAAGTGTGCTTCTGCTTCACCAAGTGCAGATAGATTCATTCTTTCGGTAGTTCGATCCTTATTCTTCAAGTTCTTGTTCGAACTCCGGTCCAAGAACTCTTTTAAGGAGTATTCGATTCAGTTTTGCGTGTGATTTGGAGAGACAGAGGCGGGTTTGACAATGGCGGCGGCATTGGCCGGGGACGACCTCATGCGGCAGACAAGCAGCCGCCGCAGTTGGCGGTCTGGCAGCGTGAGGGAGATGTGGAACGCGCCGGACGTGTTCCAGCGGAGCGTCCGACAGGTGGCGGACGACGAGGAGGAGCTCCGGTGGGCCGCCATCGAGCGGTTGCCCACCTACGACCGGATGCGGAAGGGGATACTGACCCAGGTGCGGAGCAACGGGAGGTTGGTGCAAGACGAGGTCGACGTGACGAAGCTTGGGACGCAGGACAAGAAGGTCCTGATGGAGAGCATACTCAAAGTGGTTGAGGAGGACAACGAGAAGTTCCTGAGGAGGCTGCGGAACAGGACTGACCGGGTCGGTATCGAGGTCCCGAAGATCGAAGTGAGGTTCCAGAACCTGTGCATTGAAGGGGATGCCTATGTGGGGACAAGGGCACTCCCAACTCTGCTCAACTCTACCTTAAATGCTATCGAGGTTGGTTTTCGTGAGAATGGTTTACTTTCTCCGATGTTTCTTTTTCATGTTCAGTTAATCACGAGTGTTGTTTAGTGTAGTATCAGTGGCAAACTCAAAAGGGTCGTAGTTTGTCAGGTAATATTGCTTAGGTGACTACATCAGGTAGAGGTATTTGGTTACGTCTGGGGAAAAGGTTCTTGTGAGTTTCTTATATGGGGCTGGGATACTGCCTTTGACTATACCGAGTAGGCAGGTTCGGCGGGCATGAGATGACGGGAGATGTAACATTTGATTGCAAATATGCAGGCAAAAAGAGAACCTTTTAGTGAAATGATGCGTCTATATTGCTTAAGTAAGTAGGAAAAAAGGAGAGCTGATGATG
Source organism: Melaleuca alternifolia (assembly GCA_019926035.1). Taxonomy (NCBI): domain Eukaryota; kingdom Viridiplantae; phylum Streptophyta; class Magnoliopsida; order Myrtales; family Myrtaceae; genus Melaleuca; species Melaleuca alternifolia. Next base: position 1,219,574 of record JAGKPW010002568.1, on the reverse strand, counting down.
GAAGCTGCAATAGGTATAGAAGAGATAACACAACCTAAGAGCAGTTCAAATGTTGACGCACAAGGACCTATAGATCAATCTGTTCGTTTCCTTTCATGTCTTCAGGGTAATGGCAGGGTCCGATTCATTATATGAAGTGAATCTAACATTTCCTATGCATAGCATCCTCAATAACAATATTTATGTCAACAGGGAGTTATTGGCATGATCGGACTCTCTCCATCGAAGAAGAGGGTGGTAAACATACTAAAAGATGTCAGTGGCATAATCAAACCATCAAGGTAAATTCATGGGTCCTCAACTTGAAGATCCTAGTCTTACTGCTTACGTAAACAACTGCAGTTCGACTTGCTTAATTTAGGAGCTTTTAAACATGTAAATATTCATTTTCAGGTTGACCTTGCTTCTTGGACCTCCTGGCGCTGGAAAAACAACACTGCTACAAGCACTTGCTGGAAAGCCTGACGATGATCTCAAGGTAAGTGATGCATTTTGACCTATCTGTATGCATTTACTTGCTTGCTGTCTTCAGTTTCTCTCATTCTTAGCTTGAATTAATTTGTTCTGTTACAACGATACAGATAACTGGAAAAATCACCTACTGTGGCCATGAATTCAAAGAATTTGTTCCTCAAAGGACCTGCGCTTACATTAGCCAGCATGATCTTCACCATGGTGAGATGACGGTCCGTGAGACACTAGACTTTTCGGGCCGTTGCTTGGGAGTTGGAACTAGGTACGATATGTTGGCGGAGCTATCAAGAAGAGAGAGGGAGGCAGGGATCAAGCCGGACCCCGAAATCGATGCTTTCATGAAGGCCACTGCCATCACTGGCCAGGAAAACAGTTTGATGGCAGACTATGTCCTCAAGGTTGGTTTGCAGAATATGTTCATTCTATCCTGCTTCACATGTGACGTTTCATATTTTAAGCTTATGAGGTAGGCTAACTCTCTTATGTTTGTGCAGATCCTCGGATTAGATATTTGCGCTGATATCATGGTTGGAGACGACATGAGGAGGGGTATCTCCGGTGGACAAAAGAAGCGTGTCACCACAGGTGAGATGTTGGTTGGACCGGCGAAAGCGTTCTTCATGGACGAGATATCAACGGGGCTGGATAGTTCCACGACTTTTCAGATCGTGAAGTTCATGAGGCAGATGGTCCATATCATGGATGTGACGATGGTCATCTCTCTCTTGCAGCCAGCTCCTGAGACTTATGATCTCTTTGACGACATAATCTTGCTCTCAGAAGGCCAGGTCGTCTACCAAGGGCCGCGAGAGAATGTTCTCGAGTTCTTTGAGTATGTAGGCTTCAAATGCCCGCAAAGAAAGGGGGTAGCTGACTTTCTGCAGGAAGTGACTTCGAAGAATGACCAAGAGCAATACTGGTACAGGAAGGACCAACAATACAAATACATCTCGGAGGCTGAATTCGTGAGGGCTTTTAATAGTTTCCATGTCGGTCAGCACCTTCAGGAAGAGCTCGCAGTCCCTTATGACAAAACCAGGGCACACCCTGCTGCTCTGGTGAAGGAAAAGTATGGAATATCTAACCGGGAGCTCTTCAAAGCTTGCTTTGCCAGGGAATGGCTGCTGATGAAGCGCAGCTCTTTCGTGTACATCTTCAAGACCACTCAGATCACGATCATGGCCTTAATTGCGTTCACCGTGTTCTTAAGAACAGAAATGAAGACTGGCTCAATGAATGACGGGACAAAATTTTGGGGAGCTCTATTTTACAGTCTTCTCAATGTCATGTTTAATGGGATGAGTGAGCTTGCGATGACAGTGTTCAGGCTTCCGGTGTTCTTCAAGCAGAGAGATTTCATGTTTTACCCTGCCTGGGCTTTCACGTTGCCCATTTGGGTGCTCAGGATTCCCGTCTCACTGGTTGAATCTGGAATTTGGATAACCCTCACTTACTACACCATTGGGTTCGCCCCATCTCCTGTTAGGTATGACCACTTTTTCTGTTCTCTAAATGGCCCTTCCTGTTTTGGTTTATAAGCTACTAACACTAATGCGATGAAAATAATCTCTGGTAATTCCTCTTGCTGACAAATCTCGGTGATTTCTATTTGTGCAGGTTTTTCAAGCAATTCTTGGCTTTCTTTGGAGTGAACCAGATGGCTCTCTCTCTCTTCCGTTTCATAGCGGCTTTGGGTAGAACACAAGTCGTCGCCAACACACTTGGTACCTTCACATTGCTGCTGGTATTCATCCTTGGTGGTTTCATTGTTGCAAAAGGTAAGAAATTGTCCTTTTTTGGTGCTTGGCATTGTCATTCTAAACAATCACTATAAGGGCATCTGGATATTTCATCTTTCACACCTATAGATTGTTTTTGGTGATGAGCTTCTAACAATTAATGCATGCAATGGTGGGCAGATGACATTTCAAGTTATATGATCTGGGGTTACTATGTTTCTCCCATGATGTACGGGCAAAATGCCATTGCTATCAACGAGTTCCTGTCGGAGAGATGGAACAACGTAAGTTCTCTACAAGGCTTAGGATATGATGGAACTTCAAAAGTTTTCTGAAGATGTTAATATTGCAGGATACATCTTAACTAACTTCTTTTGACGTCACAGCCTTCGCCGCCCAACTCTTCTGAACCCACAGTTGGAAAGGCCCTTCTCAAGGGAAGAGGCCTTTACAGGACCGAGAGCTGGTATTGGATCAGTGTCATTGCACTTTTCGCGTTCTCCATTCTTTTCAACATTCTCTTCACCATTGCATTGACATATTTGAATCGTAAGTAGATGCTCTCTTCTGGCTTTTCCTTTTTTTTTTTTGCAAAGTAAAATGAAAAGTACGTTCTGATTTATCACGTTCCATCTGTATCTCAGCTCTTGGTGATAATAAAGCAATACTTGCCGATGACGATTCTGAGAAGAAGAGACGATCTAGATCAGAAGGTATGTGATTGTTGTGGTTGGGACTGTCAAGTGGATTTATTGAAAAGAGTCGTCTGGGATGATGCCTAAAAAAAAATTGTATGCAGATGCTGATATAAGAATGGAATTGTGTGCACAGGTACTCCTCTGCAAGTAAGAAACGCCCGAGCGAACGACGGCATTGTCAGTGAAAGCACCCAGGCTAAGAGAGGAATGGTTCTGCCTTTCCAGCCCCTTTCACTTGCCTTCAACCATGTCAATTACTATGTGGATATGCCCGCGGTAAGTCCAGTCCTCCCTACTTTAAGACTCCCCCGAGTTCCATGCAGCGATGAAACAACACAAGCATGCCCTAACACGATGACACTTCTTTCGTAATTTCACATAAAACGAGTGACCTATCAGAAAGCAAAAGGCTAGAGAAGATCCGGCCGTTAAAGTATTTGTTTCAGACATATTTTCAGAATGCAAACTGTAAAATAGCTCCACCCAACATTAGATTTAGAAATAAATCTCTGTTTTGGTGTGCTTCAGGAAATGAAAACTCAAGGGGTTGAAGAAAGCCGACTACAACTCCTTAGAGATGTCAGTGGAGCTTTCAGGCCTGGTGTCCTGACTGCATTGGTAGGAGTCAGTGGAGCCGGAAAGACCACACTGATGGATGTCTTAGCAGGAAGAAAAACTGGTGGATACATTGAAGGAAGCATAACTGTTTCTGGTTATCCCAAGAACCAAGAGACTTTTGCTCGAGTGACCGGTTACTGTGAGCAGAATGACATTCACTCGCCATATGTCACTGTTTATGAGTCTCTCTTATACTCAGCTTGGCTTCGTCTCTCTAAAGACGTAAATACGGAAACCAGGAAGGCACGTAACTATGATGCTATCTTCTTCATCAACATCTCCTTCAAGCAAGTGAATGGACAGGTGGAGATTATGACTAAACGTGATTTTTCTTGGTTTTGCAGATGTTTGTTGAGGAAGTCATGGATTTAGTTGAGCTTCATCCCTTGAGGAATGCTCTAGTTGGGCTTCCAGGAGTTGACGGACTCTCCACTGAGCAGAGGAAGAGGCTCACAATAGCCGTTGAGTTGGTTGCTAATCCCTCGATTATCTTCATGGATGAGCCCACATCAGGTCTCGATGCCAGAGCAGCTGCAATTGTCATGCGTACCGTGAGAAACACCGTGGATACTGGGCGTACTGTTGTGTGCACAATTCACCAACCGAGTATAGACATTTTTGAGGCTTTTGATGAGGTACGGTTAGGATAATTGAACTCCGTGTTCCTTTCGTGTTTTTTCAGGTTAATCTCTTTGAGATATCCTTGAGCTGATGATGTGCGTTCTTCTTGCAGCTTCTTCTGATGAAAAGAGGAGGGCAAGTCATTTATACGGGGCCACTCGGTGAACAATCTCACAAGCTTGTCGAATATTTCGAGGTGCTTATCTTATAACTTAAATCAAGAAACCCGCGTGACTGAAAAATCCTTGAATACACCTACTAATGAAGCTATGCAGTTTAACTGAATAGAGCTTAATGTCCGAAACCAATTGCAGGCTGTTCCCGGCGTCCCCAAGATCAAAGAAGGCTACAATCCTGCTACATGGATGTTGGATGTCACTGCTACCTCAGTCGAAGCTCAACTGGATGTCGACTTTGCAGAAATCTATGCCAACTCTGATCTCTATAGGTGAGAGACGTACACTGCTTGTAATTTCTTCAAATGACAATCATGAGTGTGCACTGAACTCGGCGCCTCATTCCCCTGTTCTGTTGTTCTTATTTCAGGAGGAACCAGGAGCTCATCAAAGAGCTAAGCACTCCACAGCCCGGTTCAAAGGACCTTTACTTCCCCACCCAATACTCCCAGGGCTTCCTGACGCAATGCCATGCTTGCTTCTGCAAACAGAACTGGTCCTACTGGAGGAACTCCCAGTATAATGCCATTCGTTTCTTCATGACGATCGTCATTGGTCTTATGTTTGGCGTCATTTTCTGGAGCAAAGGAGACCAAGTGTAAGGACAAACTATTGCATTTGAAAGATCATTTTCTTTTTGTAGGTTGAGCCGCTGCTATTACCTTGAAGTGTTCGCTCACATGATGTTTCTGTGGCTTTTTTCTCGATAGATATAAACAACAAGATTTGATCAATCTACTCGGTGCCACCTATGCTGCGGTTCTCTTCCTTGGAGCCACTAATGCTTCAGCAGTCCAATCTGTCGTGGCAATTGAAAGAACCGTCTTCTACCGTGAACGAGCAGCTGGGATGTACTCAGAGTTGCCTTATGCATTTGCTCAGGTATGATTTATTTTATCCATTTTGGAAAATTAGAATGAGTGAAATTTCCTTATAATTGTGTTTTCTTGATTTGTTGCTGATGGATGTGCTTCGCGTATCAGGTGGCTATTGAGACAATCTATGTGGCTGTTCAGACTGTTGTTTATTCCCTCATTCTCTACTCAATGATCGGTTTCGAGTGGAAGCTTGGCAAGGTCTTGTACTTCTACTACTTCATATTCATGTGCTATACCTACTTCTCCATGTACGGCATGATGGTTGTCGCGCTCACTCCCGGCCACCAGATCGCTGCCATCACAATGTCCTTCTTCCTCAACTTTTGGAACTTGTTTTCGGGCTTCCTCATCCCCCGACCTGTAAGTCACCTTACCTTGGTCCTAGTAACATTCTCCATTCATTTCTCATCGAGAGCATCATCTTCTTTTGTAAACATATCATATTAATGCTAAAAATGCACTGTTATTGCAGCTGATCCCTGTGTGGTGGAGATGGTACTACTGGTGCTCGCCCGTCGCTTGGACCATCTACGGCATTTTCGCATCCCAGGTCGGCGACAAGAAGGAACTGATAGAGCTAGACGGAGCGCCGTCAATGCCAATTGATCAATTCCTGAAAGACCAGCTGGGATACGATCATGACTTCCTCGTGCCCGTGGCTTTGGCCCATGTCGGTTGGGTCTTGGGCTTTTTCTTCGTCTTCGCCTATGGTATCAAGTTCTTGAACTTCCAGAGGAGATGAGAAACTGCATTCTTGTTTCGAAGTAGAATTGTCGAGCTTTTTCTTCATAGGACTGCTGACTGTACAGCGATATGGTCAAAATACATATGGAGATGAGCAGAAAACTGTTCCTCCTGCTCTGTTTCTTTCCAGTGCAATTCTTTTTCCCTCTGTAATTTTGCTTGGTTTGATTCCTCATTTTTTGTTTCTGTGATATTGTGGTAATGTATAGCTGTTTTTTTCCTTGGAAATCTGCTGTTGTACCATTATATGAGAGAGAATGGAAAATAAGATCCTTTCACTTCATAACTTTATTTCTACTACTCCCTTTCTTTTTCCTTTTTGATGCCATGTAAAGTTATGGAAAAATCAACAAATTATCTGAAAGATCGAATTATTGTAATCCAAGCAAACATTACGCAACAGAGACAGCACCATTGCGATTCTTTACCCACGAAAGCTTATCACCATCTTCTACACCAGCCAAACAAGATGAAATGAAGGATGGATTTTTCTTAAGGATAGAAATATTTACATCTTCAACCAACTAACAGAGAGAGAGAGCATCACAGATCATAATACTTGGCAATCAGAAGACGTGCAAAAGAAGCCCGAAAAACACAAAATAGCTCGGAACAGGAATAAGCATCATCTGTTCATGCGAATCAACAGTGGAAAAATGCTGGATCCATGCTGTGTCATGAAAGTGATCGTGGCAAAATTTGGTGGCTTCTTCTTTCCTTTTGCATCTGATTTTCCTTCGCTGAACAACCAAGCCTGTACATCCCACGCAATCTCGACCTTTAAACCATCCGTCAAAACCTTCATCTGCATTCCCCTGAAGTTCCAATGCTACTTCCTCACCTTCAATACAAGCTCCTTCCTGATATGAAGGGACAACACTGTGCACTGCTGCAGACCCTCCGTCTCCATTCCTCTGCATTGTATCAGAACATCATCAAACCGTCGATTTCCAGTGAGTTGAGCTTTGATGCCATGGAATCTTTCGTTTTCTCAGGCCAATGTACACTCTGCTCTCGAAACGAGACAGAATTCAAGCGCTTGTAGCACCCTGGTACACTGTTTTGGGACGTCCCCAAGAAGACAAGCTACTTGTGAGTCCCCCAGGACTAGAAGGGAGAACCCCTCGACGGGTTCCAGTCCTGTGTCATACTTGACTTGGGAGAAATCCCAGAAGACTGCTATTTCGGAGCTCTCGTACCTTGTGAGTTCTCGGCCTCTGTTCTGCTCAGAGACACTGGGGTTGATGCATACTTTGTACTTGAAGAGAGTTAATGGATCATTGCCGCCAATGATGCAAAGGCTAAGAAGAAGTTCGCGGCTACCGGTGGGCGTTGTGCACGGAAATGGATCGTCAGAGGATCCGGATCGTGGTGGTGAGGTGTTGGTGATTGAAAAGGGCCGTCTCGTAAACACAATTGTTTCGAGTTCAAACCGAACTAGGGAGCGAAGTAGGAGGAGCAACAGAAGTAACATGACGATCATTTTCGAGCGAAGCAGGAAACAGAGGAACGAGAGAAGCCAAGGCATTCGGAACCAAAGGAGAGACGGAGGCGCTTTTTGAAGCCAAAGTGCTGCGAGTACAAGAAGGATTGAAGACATCGATCGCTTTCACGTCTTGCAGAAGAGAGAGAATTTGCATTTCATCGTCGATGTTGAAGTTTTTGTTGGAAAAATTGCAAGAGGGAGAGAGAGTAATGGGTCACTTGGAGCTAGGAGAAGCTCTGTAACAGCTGCAATCTCTCTCTCTCCTCCTCTTGCTTTTTCCCAAATTGCCGTTGCCCCTGTTGCTTTCTTTGACCATTTGACCCATGTTTTCTCTTTCTCTCTCATTGCTTTTCCCTAATTTCCGCCGACCTCCTGCCCATGCAATTTCCACCGCCATTCTTCATCTCTTACCCTTTTTCTTGTGTGCGGAGGGGGTCCACCGTTCAGCCTTATTCTCTCTCTCTCTTTTCCCTTTCGCCGATTTTACTCTTCCCCATATACTGTTCATCATCTTCTTCATTTTTTTTCCTTTTATGTGCCACTAGCTTCCTAAAAAATCCTTAGCAAGCTGTCACCCAATTTGCGTTGAGAAGAGCTCGCCATCGTGATGGGATCTCACCTTGGGCCGTCGTGACTCGTCCTCAGCCACTTGGATCGTCGTCGTCGCCGGAAAAACGAAGCTCGGATGCGTGATCTCTGCTCGTCGGACCAAACCATGAGCCAGCAGCCCTTCGTCACCGTGCCGTCGTCCCGTTTCACCTAAGGCTCGATCCGGTCCAAGACCCAGCTCACCTAGGCCACGGAATCCGCAGCCACAGGCCTGAACCGAGCTGTCCAAGTCAGCTGCTGGGTCACGGACGATTCCATCCGATTCCAGCCACGGTCAGGCATGTTCGTGCCTGATGTGAGCCGTTCCGCCGCCGTGCCGCCTCGTCCAGCTACTGAGCCAAGCCACCGAGCCAAAACAACAAGTCAGCCAGCTCGCCGGAGCCAATTAGCTCACCGGAGACCTCGCCGGAACCTTGCTAGAAAATCTATTGTCGCCGCTGCGTCGTGCCGAGCTGTGTCGTGGAGTCTGAGATCCAATCGCGCGATCGAAGTGCGAAAATTGAAGATTAATTGGATTCGCCGTCGCCAATTAAACTCGAAAGCTTGGATTAGAGGTGGGTCGCCTCCTAATCCCCAATTAGGGCGGTTATACGCTCTAGTAGTTAGTTATTAGCTTAATTGGGTGAAATTGATAGCCAATTGAATGATTAGCGGGTCAATTGATCGATTAGGAATTAATTTAGTGACTTTGGAGGATTTAGGGGTAATGTGATAATTTTAGCTAATTAAGGGTAATTTGGTAGAAATTGGATAGTTAGAGGACAAATTGGTAGTTTGTTAGCTCTAGTTCCTTGATTAATTAGCTTCTGGAGCGTAGTTAGTAATTTCTGAGATATTGTTGATTTTTCCTAATTTTGGCTAATTGTGGCTACATTAGGACTTTTAGGGGTATTTTGGTAATTTGAGGATTTGGAGATAATTAAGTAATTTAAGGACGTTGGTTAATTTTGATAATTAGCTGGGTGAGACTAGATGGGTAATTTACACAATTAGAATTTATTTACTGCAATTTTGCCTAATTAGGGATGAATTATCTAAATTGATATTTATTCTGAAAATTTATTTATTTTGTTAGATTGGTTATTTAATATCAATGATTGCGCAATTAGATGTGATTGATAATTGATTGTGACTGACAATTGATTGTGGTTGACATTTGATTATGGTTGATACTTGGATGTGATTGATTATTGTTGTGATTATAATTTATTAATTACTGTTAATTACGTACCTTTATTTGATAAATTGATCCATCGATTATTGGGATTAGCATGGGGAGAGACGATAGGACCTGGAAGTCATTGACGTGAGTGGAATGAGGACTAGTGAGTTAATTAGATATTTGAATCAAGCAACTATGACACGAGAGTTAGGTTACCTAATTGGATAGAAACCCTAGAGTAAGGGCTCTCTTAATCGAGGATTAGGTGGTAGACTCATTGAGATATTTATATCTCAACCCATCGTGGTAACCATTTTTCAGGTACATGATTGGAGATCGAACTTTGGAGACGAGTTCTGTGGGAGTTGACAGGACGTAGACCCGCGCTTCCGTTGGAGACTTGAAGGCCAGCGACCTACTTGGGACGTCGCTATTCTTTGGCTGAAGAGAAGAGGAAAATCGAGAACCGTCGCGCTCTCGGAAGATCGGGGCGTGACAATTTTTGGTATCAAAGCATGGTTAAAACCTTGATAGGTTAAGTTCCTGGTTAGAGCTTGGAGTGATAAGGTTGGATTATGCTCACCGGAAGAGCAAGTTGGAAACTTGCTTTGCGAGGTGTATGTGAACATAGGATTAGTTGAACATAATAGGCATATTCGAATCAGAGCGATGAACCTTTCTTGGAGTGATAAGCTAGGATCTTAATACCAGAGCGAGGTTAGGGCCTAGGAGGACTAGGATTATGGAGCGATAAGGACGGATTGGATTATTGAGGATGGTAGAACATGTTTTAGAGACGTTATTAGATTTTTTGCCAGCAACTAATAGGATTGGTGTCATTTGTTTAGCCGAGTTGGCACGGTATGAGACGTGTTCAGCAAGGTCGGACATTTGACTAGCAGCCCCTAGGATTGATGTCATTTGTTTAGCCGCGTTGGCACGGTATGGGACGTGTGCAGCAAGGCCGGATATTTGACTAGAGACCACTAGGATGTCTTGTGTTTAGCCGCATTGGCATGATATGGGACGTGTGCAGCAAGGCCGGACACTTGACTTGATTGTTATATAATTGCAATGTGTTATGAAATTGACGGATAGGAGACCCGTAGAGTAGTCGACGTTGCTGGTTATCGCGCGTCGATGAAGGTGGGGTTGGTGATGACATTGCTAGTTATCGCATGTCATATGAAAGCACTGCTGGTTATCGCATGCTACTTGAGGGCGTTGCTGTGTATCGCGTGCCGATGAAAGCACTGTTGGTTATCGAGTGCTACTAGAGGGTGTTGCTGGTTATCGCGCGCCGAGAAGGACATTGCTGGTTATCGGATGTCATGAGAAAGCACTGCTGGTTATCGCGTGCTACTAGAGGGCGTTGCTGGTTATCGCGCGCCGAGAAGGACATTGCTGGTTATCGCATGTCATGAAAAAGCACTACTGGTTATCGCGTGCTACTAGAGGGCGTTGCTGTGTATATCGCGCGCCAGTGATGACATCATGTATGACCGCGTGCTGTTTAGAGCACCGCTGTGTGATTACGCGCTTTGTTTATGTGATTATTGTGAATTGCTGGTCGATTGATGATTGTGAACTGTTGTTTTATCAAATGTCTAATTTGTATTGTTGGGTTGTGGAGTTTGGTTGAGTAGATCCCGAGGATAGGTTGGTATTATAGGCTGACATTGTACGAAGTGGTTGAGATGGAGTAGTTTCTGAGATGAAACCTCCACAATTCCTTGAAGTGTGAACCGAATGATGCCATCTTGGCTTTGGAGGGTTGAAAAAAGAAGAAGAAGAAGAAATGTCGGTGATGGGATGCATCGACGGTGTTATAGTGGTCGTGGCATTTTATCATTGAGAAGATGACGCTAGTTACAGACAAAAGGCCACCAATGGAATGAATTTTCCCTGAAGAAGTGGATAGATTTAGAACGCTATGGTGAAAGTGTGTAGCGAGAATTATTTCTTGGGCACTGCCAGAACATAAAAGGTGGCTGAGTCCATGTGACTCTGTCAAAGTTGACTTTGAATGAAAAGTATGAGGCGAGGTTCGCCAAGTGTTCCAATTTGGATGGTAGAAATTAGAATGGCGCAGCGGAAGCATGATCGACTTATGAGATTATTGATTTTTCCCTAAAGGCAAAATGATTACTCGAGGAAGGTGACCAAAGTTTCGTGGCAATTGGGATAGTGTGTCGGTAGAAGGACCGACCTGGGAGAGATCGTCATGGGGCGAGAATTTTGGAGTTGGCTTAAAAGGAATACCAGGGTTACCTTGAGGAATTAAAATTTGGAAAGTGAGGACTAGGATTGTTCACGATGTTGAGCTTCAAGGAATCTAAAGTGAATGATTAAGTTTTGTATATTAGGGGAGATCGATCAAGAGAGATGATCGGAGAGGTTAAGTCTTGAAGAAATTGGACAAGACGAATTTCGAGGACGAAATTCTTTTAAGTGGGGAAGATTGTAACAACTGCAATCTCTCTCTCTCATCCTCTTGCTTTTTCCCAAATTGCCGCTGCCCCTTGTTGCTTTCTTTGACCATTTGACCCATGTTTACTCTTTCTCTCTCCTTGCTTTTTCCTAATTTCCGCCGACCTCCTACCCATGCAATTTCCACCGCCCATTCTTCATCTCTTACCCTTTTTCTTGTGTGCGGAGGGGGCCCACCGTTCAGCCTTATTCTCTCTCTCTCTCTCTCTCTCTCTTTTCCCTTTCGCGGATTTTACTCTTCCCCAGGTACTGTTCATCATCTTCTTCATTTTTTTTCCTCTTTTGTGCCGCGAGCTTCCTAATAAATCCTTAGCAAGCCGTCAACTCGAAAGCTTGGATTGGAGGTGGGTCGCCTCCTAATCCCCAATTAGGGCGGTTACACGCTCTAGTCGTTAGTTATTGGCTTAATTGGGTGAAATTGATAGCCAATTGAATGATTAGGTGGTCAATTGATCGATTAGGAATTAATTTAGTGACTTTGGAGGATTTAGGGGCAATGTGGTAATTTTAGCCAATTAAGGGTAATTTGGTAGAAATTGGATAGTTAGAGGACAAATTGGTAGTTTGTTAGCTCTAGTTCCTTGATTAATTAGCTTATGGAGTGTAGTTAGTAATTTCTGAGATAATGTTGATTTTTCCTAATTTTGGCTAATTGTAGCTAAATTAGGACTTTTAGGGGTATTTTGGTAATTTGAGGATTTGGAGATAATTAAGTAATTTAAGGATTTTTGTTAATTTTGATAATTAGCTGGGTGAGACTAGATGGGTAGTTTACACAATCAGAATTTATTTACTGCAATTTTGCCTAATTAGGGATGAATTATCTAAATTGATATTTATTCTGAAAATTTATTTATTTTGTTAGATTGGTTATTTAATATCAATGATTGCGCAATTAGATGTGATTGATAATTGATTGTGACTGACAATTGATTGTGGTTGACATTTGATTATGGTTGATACTTGGATGTGATTGATTATTGTTGTGATTATAATTTATTAATTACTGTTAATTACGTACCTTTATTTGATAAATTGATCCATCGATTATTGGGATTAGCATGGGGAGAGACGATAGGACCTGGAAGTCCTTGACGTGAGTGGAATGAGGACTAGTGAGTTAATTAGATATTTGAATCAAGCAACTATGACACGAGAGTTAGGTTACCTAATTGGATAGGAACTCTAGAGTGAGGGCTCTCCTAATCAAGGATTAGGTGGTAGACTCATTGAGATATTTTTATCTCAACCCGTCATGGTAACCATTTTTCAGGTACATGATTGGAGATCGAACTTTGGAGACGAGTTCTGTGGGAGTTGACAAGACGTAGACCCGCGCTTCCGTTGGAGACTTGAAGGCCAGCGACCTGCCTGGGACGTCGCTATTCTTTAGCCGAAGAGAAGAGGAAAATCGAGAACCGTCGCATGCTCGGAAGATCAGGGCGTGACAAGCTCTGTTCTGTTATATAGAGAAGAGAGATTGTTGAAGAAGTCAGAAGATTTTAAAATCTTCTTCGACAATTATCTCTTAATTAACACGGATTAAACGGGGGCCTCATGAACAGCTTCGAAACGCTAACTGCTCATAACGCAAGGTTAAGAATGAACTTACGTGAACTTGGTTGGTCTCACGGGCTGTTTGCAACCAGTTCAGTACATGCATTAAGTGAATGACTTCATAAACACGACAGTGAAGCATTCCGCCAGACCGTCGATTGACTCAAGTTAGTTGGCTTGAGCTCCCACTTGCATGTTCACTCACTGGTCGCTTGATTTATTTGCTAGTGTGAATTATTTTCTAAAGTGAACGAATGTTGGATACTTAGAATTCTTGATAAAGCATTATCAAGCCCATCATGTGCGAGTGGGAGATGTAGTATTTTGGTAGTTTACCCATGAAATGGTATGTATGCCCATAATGGGGTGCGAAGCACTATTTGAAGAGGTGAGGGTAATTATATTCTAATAACTCCCATCGTCTTCATACGATGATAAAACATAAGAAAAAGTTGTTCTCCTCCCTAAAACAATCCACCATTCATACTTTGAAAAAACGATCGTCATATTTATTATGAAACAAAAGTATTTTCCTCATGATTATATTTGGACTGCTGACGTCACGTGTTAGTAATTCAACCGTCATTCCTGGATAATTCTTTAATTATTCCATAAGACGTAAGTCAATTTTCCTGTTAAAATTTATTTCCTACACGAGTTGTGTGCTCTATTGACTCTTGCTAATGAAGTCGAAAGACATTATCTGCAACACATCATTAGTTTGTTCCCCAGTAGAGGAGAGAATCTGAAAGGTGACCTAGCCCACACTTCTCGAGTAAGTTCGCTAACTTATCCGCAAAAAGGAGAGAGTTTGGACAAGAAGTTACAAGCAACAGGTTAATCCATCGGTTAATAATTTAATCCCCAAAGTTTGATCCAGACCAACGCAATGAACTCTAATTTGATAAATTATCCCAAGACGACGCGTTATAAGTTTAAGGGGCATTTGTTTCGTAAAAATGAACTATTTTGAGTACATTTTCGTCAAAATAATTACTCTAAAAAGAATGAATGAATAATATTTTCATCGCTCATAAAATTATTTTAGACATAAATTATCATTCATAATGTACACATTCTTCGTTGACTAATGTTTCAAGAGATGTAAGCAATCGTTATTAGAAAAATCATTTATTTTTCATGAAACAAATATACTCTTAATGTCAGATTGGATACAAGTCGAAATTGTACCCATACATGCCGACTAACTCGAGCCAATCGACGATCCGGCTTCTCTGTCGGGTTTTTGAAGCCATTTATACTGAACTGGTTCTGAACTACCCGTGAAGTTCATTCCTAACCTTCCGTTTTAAGCATTAGCG